>JARHVA010002379.1:1760000-2142500 GCA_037957365.1 Torreya grandis | reverse complement strand
GTCACACCAATTCCCCTAGTGAAATATCCCTAATCTACTTGTTTCCTCAAGTATTAATTGCGGTGTATGTAAATTTGATATATATGGAAACCTGAACTATTGTGTTACATTATCTATGAAATTCACCTCTACCTATAATAACTTATCTCTAACTTTTCTCACACCCTCACATGATATAAGGGTGCCAATATCTTCTTCTCATAGAATTTTCATGCCTTGATAATACAAATATATAAAATATTATACCCTGAATAAACCTGCATTCTAGATTAAATCCATGAATGAATACATTCCTATCTACCTCATTGCTTTAATAGCCCCCACATTTTTTTATCATGAATCCCTATTATTTGGGAAGCATCTGATCACATACCAAAATCATGATGATTATGGGGTGATTAATAAAAATATATATAGGTATATCAATCTGGTATAAGTCTTTGTATGTCCTAGTTATAACCTCCTAGTCCCAAAAAAAATGATTCCCCATTCATCAATGATCCTAAAAATGGGTTCCCATCTATATAAGAGTTAATTTATCCACGTGTCCCACATAATTGTAAGTAAAATATCCATATAATGTCCATTTATATGATGAAGATCACATCATGCTCCACCTTCACTATTCTCACCCCATGTTTCACACCCATATTAGGTTTGTTATCATCTCCCAAGTTATTTTCCTAGATGGCATCCTCACCCCAATCCATGGCCTCTATCAAGGTCATAAGCTAGCATATCACTGCCATACCCAACACCCTATAGACATAAGTTAGATTCATCATCCACTCTACCAAGGCACATGGAAATTATATATTATTTTATTTTATATACCATTAAGTTAATAAGTTATTCAACCTTATATATGGGGAAACAATCCCCACCAGAGTTATTCTAAGGATCCATGCCCTATGTAACACATTAAACTCCTTTTCTATCAACTAACACACAAATCATGGAATCTAATCATCTTCCCTCAATTAACTCCACCATATGTATCCACCTTATAAAATAAAACTCAAAAATCCATAATCACTTTCTTAGCATCAAAAATATCTCAAAACTAGTTTTTCCCCCTTTTGTGATGAAATTATCACATTCTATAGGTGATGGTTACACAACCACCAACTATATTACCCATGATTGTGTAATTCATCTAAGGTGGTTACATAACCATAACACACATAATGATAAAAATGTAACCTCCATTTACATTATGAAATAATTTTTTAAACCATCATTTTAGAAACATAACCACCAACTTGCAAAAATTCATAGTTTCATTATGATATCAGTGATTCCACTAGGTGGATGTGACTACCCTAAAACTAAGGTTGGAATTTAAATTTATTATATTGGTGGTTATGTCAGGTTGTTGTCACAACCCTAACACCCATCCCTAAATCTTGAAAATCAACTAAAATTGAAAAAAAAAACATTTTCTTAGGCCATCCAACCCCCTATCTCATTCATGTGATTTATTTATAGATTCATTGAATTTCAATAGATTTTCAATCATTTATTTTTCAAATTAGGGGGAAAACATAAAAGTGATAAAAATTAATGTATCCCTAACGCACTCCTCTAAATTCTAGTATGTTTTCCATGCTCTCCTCATAATCAATGATTTAGATACTCTCTCACTCAAATCCATCATAACAAATCTAGAGTTCATAATTCAAAAATATAAAATGCACAAATGAGCTCTATTTTTGGAAATTTTCAAATATATAACCTAGTTTACAAGCCTTTAGGTTTCAAAAACTTTCCATTTTTAGTAATTTTTCCTTTAAAACTTTATTTTTATTATTTTTTGAAACATACTTGCTACTTAACTAACCTAAACCATTTCATCTTCTAACAATGTTAATTTTTTATTTTTCATAACACTTGCAAGGTATGCTATTTTTCATATTATTTTTATATATTCACACCATTTATTCCCAATACTAGTCCCCTAATTGTATGGATCATGTAGTATCATCACCGTCACATGCATGGTAAGTATACTTGTCCATGATTTGATTAGATATCATATTTTTTATTTTCTCATAAAAAAGCACTTGATTCTTGATTATATGCTCATAGGTCATAAGGTGGGTTTCAGCTATCTTCATTTCACCATGTATGTAAGTAAGGTAAGCTTCATAACCCTCATTTTATTTTTAGTTTGACACTAGTCATGAAAAAATCCTTGTGAAATCATTACAAAGCATCTCCTCTAGGGGAAATATGTATGCATCCAAAAATTGCATGGTGCAATATTTCAATAAAAATCCAATGATGATGTAAGGACCTCTACATAAATAAACTCAAACCTTGTTTTATCTATCATTTTAATTTATATTACCTTTATAACCCTTTTTAATCTTAAAATTTTCAATTTTTTGAGTCTTTTTCCTTAATAGTTAAGTTATTATCTTCATGACAAAATTTCCTCTCTTCATAATGAAACCACGACTCTCTATAATGAAACTACCACTTTCATAATATTTATACTATAGTAGTTTCATAAAACACCACAATAAAAATAGATTTGACACATAAATATTGTTATTTTCCATGGCTACTTCATCACATTATGTTGTAGTTTCATCATGCTTAGCAGTGGTTTCACCTTCACCACCTGAGTACAATGATGATTTCATCATCATTTTCACATTTATAGAATTAGTGTCTATGACTTTAGTTTTCACATGTTTTCATGATTTTTTATTAAATTTATTCATTGTTTTATATTTTAATTTGTATCTTATATATGGCCTAAGTCATCCCTAATGTTGTTTTATTCAATATTTATCACTTCTAAACTAATCCAATCTTCAATTAACTCCTATATGAAACCTCATTTCTTCTCTTATATGTACATGATTTTCCTTCAGTTTTTGTATCCAAAATTTTCATTATAGATTGGATATTTTAAGTTTCATATAGACCTAACCTTCCTGATTTGAGTTTTTGAAAAAAAGTGCTTAAACTTCTAATCATCTTCATGTTATTCTACAAAATATTGGAGAGGAGAATTTAAAGAATTGATAACTAGTTATTTATTATTTGTGAAGTAGTATAGACACTATTTATCTTATTTATTATTAAATTTTGTATCCTTATTGATTTATTTTATTATCATCCCTTTGGTTAGAGAGTTCCCTAAAATTTAAATATTAAGCAATAAAAGGAGATAGCTATCCGAGGATAATATACTTACAACAATCTCTCTACCTTTACTTGGTCTCACCATTGAATAAGTTAGAAATTGTATTTTTTATTTTATTAATATATTATATTATATTAGTTTAATTTTTTCATTATATTAGATTCATATATAAAAATATTCATAAAAAAATAAATAAAGGAAATTAAACTCTTTTCACCTTTTTATTTTGCACAAATAATATATATCTTTCAAATCTAATTATATTTAAAAAATTTAAAATAATGGTAGTATTTAATCAAACCCCTGGTAAATTAATTGAATAAAAAATTTAGGTATAATGACTCAATATGATTAATTTTATGTTTACATTCACACATGCACACCAAACCCTAGGAATCCTAGACAAATCGAAACATGCATGTTATATAAAGTTTATATCTCTCATATAGTGAATGAATTATGTTATAGATAATAAAAATAATAAAATAATTTAATTTAATTATTTCATCCATTCCAATTTATATCACTTAGTTTTATCAATAATCATTCAAAAGTGTTAAAACTAGTTTCCTAGTTTGCATGTGTAAAATAATTTTTGGATACTTAGAAGTTGTGCTCTCTAGGTTTTAGATATGATTTTCACTTGCATAATTGGAAATATTTTATTTCATAATAAATTTTAATTATTTAAATTTATAAAATAAAAAAATAAGTTTTTTCTTACTTATTTTGTTATGAGTAGTTTATGTTCAGTAACTAGCATAGTTTACTTTCCTTACAAAATTTTGTCAAAAATACAATAAAAAAAGCTTTATCAAGATGAATAAAAGCCCATGATTTTATACCTAATCATTTAAAATATAAATTACCTATTTTAAATCAATAATAAAAAAATACTTGTGCTTCATACATTCATCAAATCATTAGATTTTCTCTTGGATGAGATTCCTAGAGTGATCACTTCTCTATAGAACACGTATCTTTTTTAGAGTTAGATCTCCCATTAATGGTATTAAAATTAAAATGACATAAAAATTGAGCTTAGAATATATGTTTTTCATTACACTCTTATTTTTTACCCTATCATTGATAAATTTAACATTATTGGTGAGCAAGACCATTTAGAGGTAAAACCTATAATTAGACCTATTCACATATAAGGTTGATAATATAACTATCTTCAAGCCTAAACCTCCATTACTATTATTTTACTCTTGATTAGGACTAGATTAATTATACTAAACTCACTTTTTGTATGACATTAATTGGAAATAGTCATCTCAATAGATTTGATTAGTTACCTAGAGCCATCCAACATATTTAAACTGAGTTCCTCGTAGCTAGTATTTACCAAGAGCTCTAATAACTTGTCCTCACTTATACTTAGGGTCCCTAGAGTTATGTTTCCTCCTACTTATCTATTCTTAATGATAAATGTGATGTATGATAATTATTATTGTATCATCATTAGAATCCTTTACTATCTATTATCCATAATATCATCCCTTTACCTCATCCTAATCTACCTAATCCATAGACCTAATGTATGATAATTCTGCTTGTATCATCATGAGCATCCTTTACCATCGATCATCCATAATATCATACCTTTACTTAAAACTAATATACCTAATCCATAGATCGATATTTATATCATATATTTATTGGTTTTCTTAGATATACCTCAATAAGTCAAGTATATGAAGGTTAGAATGTCACTTTCCTCATATACAATGCCCATAAGTGATGTTAAGTTTGTATTGCCTAAGAAATTGTGAGTGGATTTTCTAGATGCATTAAATCCAAATATGTGAAAATTACAAGTGGTAAGAATCTAAGAGATGTAATCAATATGGTTTATAAAATATATTTTTAGTATAATGAGGAGCCACATGTAGATAGGGATGTAAAACTTTCAATTGTCATAAAAATTGTAATTGAATCATAATAGGGGAAATTTTGGGATAAATAAAAAAAAATTAATAAGTTTATATTGTTTAAAAGTGAGGAAACAAATTAAAATAATATTGGAGTTAAAACATGTCTAGATAAAGGTTGAATAATATAGTTATTCATAAGTAAATATAATTAAATACCAACAATGGGGAAATTAGTATCTTCACTATGTTCTTCATCCTGCTAGATATTATAATGTATATCAAACATAATAATATTCCCTTTATTAACACCAAGTATTTCCCCTTAGGAATCTAAACTAATTTGGTGTTTTTATTTAACAACTTGGATGTCGATGAAAATTGTTTCTTTTGTCAAAATGAAAGAAATTTAACTTTTTACTAGTGATATTTGATGGAATTTTTCATGTATTCCACTTGGAATAATTTACACAAGTAGAAATATATAATTTTTATAAGATATAGAAAAAATTGTCACTAATAAATGAGTTATGATCCTATTTTAATTCAATAACTATTGGGTCATTTGATCCAAGTTATTTTGGTTAGTTACTTTTGTATATATAGGGGAATGCATCTCATGAGATACACCCCCTTAGGTAATATATGTACTATCATTAATTTCTTAATTATAAATTAGGGTAATATTTTAATAGTATTAGCTAGTTAACGAGTTGAACCCATAATTTATTTGGGTCCTGTACATAACTAACTTTCCATGAAAGCTTTAATAAACTTGGGAACCTTTGTAATTAATTGACCACATGATATTTTACCCTTTAATATATTTTTTCAAGTATATTTATTATTAAATTTACCTATATGTTCTATTGGTCATAACAGTGGAATCAAAGCTAAAACTTACAAAACATGAATGTGAATAGAAGAGAAATAAAGTTATTTAGTAAATTGAGCAATGTTTTTAAAGGTTTCAATTTCAAAAATTATTTTGTATGCCTTAAAAACTCATTTACACATCCTAAAGGATCATAAAACTGATTTTTTATGGGCATAGACCCTTGTTGAAGTGATTGTAAAACCATAATAAGTATAAGTAAAATATTTGATTCCCCTAAAATTATAAAAATTCAAATTTTATGATGTGATAGATTGTAAAACATTAGAATCATCTCTATACTATTTTACAACTTTCAAGCATTTTAAAAGTGCCTTGTAAATTAGTGTAAGGATTGTAGAGATATTTGAATCATAAAACCTATTTTGTAATGTCGTATCATAGATTGTTACACCTAATGGATGGTGTACAATCTATTTTAAGTTCTTGAATACTCTATATTTTTAATTAATTAAGTTAACAAGTGTCATATAAATGTGAAGGTGTAACTTTTACCATAAAATCAAACTCAAGAGTAAATAAATTTCACATGCATAAATATTTTATTTATTTTTACCATAAAATCAAACTCAAGATTAAATTTTTTTCACATGTATAAGTAAAATATTTGATTCCTCTAAAATTAGAAAAAATCAAATTTTATGATGTTGTGACAAATTGTACAACATTATAATCATCTCTATACTATTTTACAACTTTCAAGCACTTTAGAAGTGCCTTGTAAATTAGTGTAAGGATTGTAGAGATATTTGAATCATAAAACTTCATTTTTTATGTTGTAGTGTTGCCTATTACACCTAATGGATGGTGTATAATATATTTGAAGTTATTGAATACTCTATATTTTTAGTTAATTAAGTGTCATAGAAAGGTGAAGGTGTAACTCTTACCATAAAATCAAACTCAAGAGTAATAATTTTCACATGTATAAATGCTTTATTTATTTTTAAAATCTAAAAAATTATTTATCAAAAGGAATATTTTTCATTAATGAGATGTAAATGATTACAGAGGAGTTGGATAAGAATATTTTTTAGAACATTTTCAATAAGGAGGTTCAAGATTCAAAACCATCCCAGTATATTTTTGGTCAAAAACTAAAATAGTTTTTATTTTTTGAAAAGATAATATTTAATAAAATATTATTATTATAAATTTTTATGATTTATGTAAAATGGAGAGACAAATGTCTAATTTTTCTTTGAATTATACAAATCTTATGACTTTTTGCATGTAAAGACTAGTAGGTCTCAAAATCAAAACATTATAATTAGGTTTTACTTGAGGGTAAAAACAAAGCCCCAATATACCTATTATTCTCTTGTTTTGTTATCATTATTTCCAAATTCATAAGTTTCATCACTTAAAATGGGAGACTAACTACCAAAGACTATAAAGAATGTAGTATGAATATGAAGAACACCTTTGTTTTTAGTTAATTATGGGAACTAGTAAAAAAACCAACCCATACCTCATACTGAAGTGGTTAAATTGGTTGAATTTTTAAAAATGATATTAAAATTTAATTACATTATTAAAATCCTCTTATTTTGCACAAATTATCATTCACATTGAATCTATTTAAAATGGCACTTAGAGGGCATGCAAAGCACTAAAAGATCTGTATGACAAATAACCTACATAAAATAAAATTGATATTTCAATGCAGTTACTAAAAACAAATCTTGATGAAGATGAAGATGTATGTGACTATATATTTAGGATGAAGAATTTTTAACAAGACTCTAACACTACAAGAGGTAAAATAGATAATGAAATTATTATCTCCATCATTATAAATGGACCACATTCCACATAATCAAATCTTTTTAAAATGTTTAAACTCAAAGATAAAACCAATAACACATCATTTTGATCTATATGTCAGTTAATTAACATGAGAAACATTTTGTTAAAATCAAAACTATTAAATCTATAGAGGATATTTACTATACATAGAAAATAAAACACAAAATTGAGAAGAGACATGAAATTAAGCATTTTTGGAAATATTATGAAATAATTATTTAAATAGTTCTTAGTTACATTCTCCAAAGCATTATTTAGAACATAAAAATCACCACAAGCATAATAAATATTCTTGGTTTCATAGTCATTCAATTCATTCCTCTTTATATTCTAATTCTCACAAGTATATGATACAACCATCATACTATAATTGTGTTAGTATTGGACATATTTAAAATTTATGTCATTCTATAAATAATAAGTAGAATCACATAAAGAAGAGGAACATTACATAACTCATTGTAGTGGAGCTTCTTGTAGTTAATCTAGATCTTATGGTTATCCCAACACATCATCTGACCATGAAACATCCTAAATGGATGAAGTATGTTGTCACAATGGACCTAAATCCATAGTATTAGCAGATGTGGATGAAGTATGTTATCGAAATGGACATAAATCCATTTTTTGGCTTTCATTTTGTAATTTTTGTTCATTTTTTAGTTATTTGATTGTATTGATGATGAGTAGACAAATTTGTTTGTGTGTGTTTTAATATTACATGGAATTCTCACCTTTTTATTGATATGGGGAGAAGATATTTACCTTCGATAAGGATTTAATGAATACATGATTTTCTAAGGGATTTGAATTACTAGCACCAATAATATTTATAAAAGGTTTGTTAACATAATTGGGAATCAAATATATGTGCCATACACTATATATAATAGTCAATGGATGAGTTTTTTTGTGATACCTCATGTGGATCAATGTGGTTGAGTAGATCTAGATTATTTTCTAATACAGTATGGTATAAAATGGTTAGAAGAGACGATCATGCCCATTATTATGCTCATAATTTCATGCCATAACTTATGGGATAATAGGATTCTGTGTGACACAATACTGGTTGATCCATACCATGATATATAGTGTGCCACTTGTAAGTGCAACATATAATATTTATGAATTCATATTCATATGCTATATATTTTCATCTTCTATACCCATTTAAATCAAAGGGAGGTTTGATGGGTCATTTTATAAAAGTTTTTTTGTATAGTTACCTTTTTTGGTAAATGGATATGCATCTTGTGAGAGACACCCCATTACATAATATATACAATAGATTTAATTACTTAGTTAGTAAGTAGGGTAATATGCTAATAGTATTAATTTTTTAACATGTTAAACCTATAATTGTTTTAGGTCCTATACACAACTAAGTTATCATGAAATATTTTATAAGCTTGGTAACATTTGTAATTAATTAACTATGATATTTTATCCTTCAATATTCTTTGTCAAGTTTACTTATTCTTATTTTTACCTACATTTTATAAGTCCTAATAATAAATAGGTGTACCATTATATGTAAAGGGTTAATGAAATTATTGGGTCATTTATGATCCATGTGGTATTTAATTAATTATTTAGTTTATTTATTATTTTAGTTTTTTATTAGATTTATTTCTTTTTGATATTCATATTAGATGAAACCCAAAGTTAGTTGGTCTAGTTGTAACTTGTGAAAGTTTTATAAGCTTTCACTTGTGTGGTAAATAATCAATCTAAAATAATATATTATCATTTTTTTGTCAAATGCTTCATTCCTAATGTAATTATTCAATTATTCATCCATTTTCCATAGAGCCAATAGTGGTACCAAAGCCTGGTAGGATAATTGAAGCCATTTCATATAGCTAATCTATGAAGGAGGATTGAATAATGCAGAATGAGTTTTCTATTTACCTAAGCAGTAAGAAATATGATATTTTATTAAATAATTTTGAATTTTTTTTAATTCCACATTAATGTTTATACACTATTACAAGGAGTCATAATATTTTTTTATAGAAGCACACTAATATCTACCAGCACCCTGAGCACTAAACCTAGATTGCCAATTAAAGACAAACACATAAATCTAGTTGTACAATCCACCAAATTATTGTACGACATATTACATAAATAAGAAATTATATTTGTATGGTGTAACTTGATGTTTTTTGAAATTCATTTTCAAGCAGCCAATATTTTTTTTTTATTTGTCCGTGTTACCTTCAAATAAATTATATTTCATTCATTATTTGAACATTATAAATACATTTGCACAATGCATAGTATTTACATAAGTACAACCTAAAACAACTTGAGTATATCAAAAATATCCTTCAATTGATGCATTAATTCATTTTCAAGCATTTTAAATCTATTTTCTAATATTTTTTAGTGTTTGGACACTTTTTTGGAAATATTCTTCAACACGTTAGGTGTATAGCATAGCCATGGTGCACTAAAAAAATAAAAAAGGGTTTCAAATATTTTATAATTTATTTAAACCCAAAATCAGCATGGGTACCAACTAAAAAATCCAAAAATATGTGTTTTTTACTTTCATGTAAAATGATGAGTAGCTTTGTTTTACATGCACATTTTTTTTTATTTTTGAGAAACTCTAGAAAATATGGTTTGTAAAATTTATCTTAAAAATTAGCATTAAATGTTTTCTTTTAGTGAATTTGGAAAATGATTTTTTAAAATTAATCACCAAATATAGGTTAAGAGTTCCATTCTTTAGAAAGTATTTTTTGGTAAAATCAGCAATATAAGGGTGTAAGTCACAATACTAGTTGTCACCTTTTGGATCAATCACTATTTTATTTGAAGATGTTCATGTGACCAGTTAATTTTTAGGTTTTAAAATTTTTTAAACATAATGGAATAGCTTATTTTGTGATTCAAACTTATCTCTATGGTTTTTATGACAAATATATTCAACAATGTATCAAGGTACATTTTTTGGGTGGAAATTAGCACCTTAAAAATGCAAATTTTTAAAATTCCACCTCTTTATTGTGTTGTTGATGAATGTCTCATCCTTTATCTGTCCATCATGATCTTTATGATTTAGAAAGTGTAAGTTTCACACTAGAGGTTAAAGGATTTGTTGGTGGGTGGAGGACCATTTCCCTTAGCTAGTTAGCTATGTTGATGTGTGTTTCAACATGCACCAATGTTCTAAGCTCATATCATGACTAACCTCTCTTGAAAATAGATTCCAAGGAATATCCCTAAGGTTTATATCTATCTGGTCAAGGTGCACTGGTCTTAACTCAATGGCTTGTTACAACCATTCCATTTCAAGGTGAATTTAATAATTCTATGAAATATTTCAAGCTTGGTTTTAATGGATTGTGGTACTTAAACAATGTAAAATAAGACTAAATTTAGACTAAATTTGGTTTTAATGGACCATTGTATCAATTGAAAGGTAAGACTAATTTTTTCACACTAGATCTTCCCCATCGTAGTTTGATCCAGGCAAACTTAGAAGCCATTAAAATGTGAAATTTGATTGGATTTGATATAATAACCTCATTTAATAGATAGCTTTACCCAAACTTAGCCTCACTCAAATAAATTCAAAACACATATGATAGCTAAACCTTCAAAATTGACTAGGAAACAAAATCTAAAGCCATAAACTACTTAGAGTTTTTATGCACTAGAAGCATCACTCAAGTTACCTTTGTACATTCCTTAAATTTTTCATTCTTATGACCAACAAGGAACCTATACAAAAAATGTGGGGATTATACCAAAAATAAGTAAAAAATGAGGTTGGGCTGATAATGAAAAGTAGGAAAGGGAGAGAGAAGGTATTTACATGAACTTGCTAGGCAAATGCATGCGTAGAAGCAAAAATATTAAGGGAATGCCCATGGATGAGCTAAGGACACCTTCACTAGTTAGAAACTAAATATGGAACATATTCATGCTTAGGATTCTAAGAAGATTGGTAGAGATCATATCAACAAGATGTTATGACCTCACCTTTTAATTCTTTTATATACTATTTAAACATTATTGTTATTATTATATAATTGACTGATATATTTATTTACATAGTTAGACTATATTGTTGGATTTGATGTAGTGATACTTTGAATATAGGTTGATGACATGACATGTTTTAATTTTTTCACATGATGGTTATATAGATTACTTTTTTTAATTGACATTTTTTTATAGTTATGTAATTGTTTATCGATTATCTATAATGCACTACTATTGTATGTTATATGATTATAGGTACCGATATATGAGCTTGGGTTATATTGGAATTAGTATATTGGGGTACCAAAGTGATGTATATGTAGTCAGATGAGTTCTAATATGTATCCATGTATTTTAGTGTTTGCTACCATTGGATAGTTTTATTTGTTTTGTCATGGTTTTGTCATCATGCCTTATCAAATTTTATCTTGTGTATCATATTATACTATTATTTGTTACTAAATTATTATCTTGGTGTTTGTTGGTTCTACTTTCACATTGTATCATTCCATTGTAGACTTATTCTCTCTCCTCTGTGAAACTCCTTAACACTCCATCTTCATGTGAACTCTCCTTTGCTAAGACATATACACCCTAGGGGACTTACCTGGACCTACCCCCCCTCCCCCCCATGACATCCTCCCCATGTGGATTAATCCATTGGTCACTTAGTAATTGTTGGTGACTTGGTTAATTTATTTATTATGGTATTAAACATTTAAATTAAATTTTAAAATTGTTAATTACTTTTATTATTTTTATTTAATTAATGGGTCATTTATGACCATTTCATTTATGATAATTTGGTAAGAGTTACCTTGGGATTTTTTTGGTGGTAATGGAGGGGTTTCTCTCTCCTCACAATGAATGCAAAATTAAATTGGGGTATGGTGAGTCAGACAAAAGGAGTGGTAAACTAGTTGGCAGTGGTTGGATGGGATGTGGGTAGGAAGCATTGAGAAGAAGATGGAGAAAAATTTAGAGAGGGGTAGGACTTGTTTTCATGAACTTATATTATGTATCGACTTGCTAAATAGATAAAAAGGTTATTTCAATCTAGTTTTGTCTCTGTTAGCATTATTGTGTGTTGTTTTTCTTCCATTACATTTATAGGGTAAGCCTCCTTGACTAGTTTATCTAATTATTTTATTTTAAAGGAAATTATAAAAAGTATTGAAAAATGTGTATGTAACTAGATGTCTTAGGGATTTTAGATGGTCATCCATTACCCAATGTGTTTTGATTTTATCATTTTACTTATAAACTTGAGAATTGATTTTCATATATATATATATATATATATATATATATATATATATATATATATATCAAGTCTATTTGGCCTAGTAAATATTATTGTCATTTTTTAGGCTACATGTGTTCATTCTTGACTTAAATGTGTGGTTGTGTTTGACTGAAATCTCTATGGTTTTAAAATTTTATTTTACCTAGTTGGGTCAATGAACCTACTACTTAAAGAATGGATTGAGTTTTTTAATGGCTTCGAATGTATGCATTTTTTGTATTAAATAGATGGTTTATTTTTGTTTAACCTTGTAATTTTAGTTTTAAATAATTACTACTATGTTTGCTCAAACTGATGTATTTTTAAAATGGGTCTTAGTAACCTATTGAATTTGACTGCATGTTAATGTGTTTCAAATTTCATTAAATTTTGGAAATTGATTTGGGGTTTATTTAATATTTAAATGACTAAGTTTTTATATGTTAATAATGGGATTATTTTAGAATGGAACTTGATTGGGTCTTTATGTTGACAAGAATGGTTATTCATGTTTCCATGATTTGTTTTATTATGGTGTGTGTGTGTGTGTGTGTGAGTGTGTGTGTGTGTGTGTGTGTGTGTGTGTGTGTGTGTGTGTGTGCGTGCGCGCGCGCGCGTGTGTGTGTGTGTGTGTGTGTGTGTGTGCGTGTGTGTGTGCGTGTGTGTGTGCGTGTGTGTGTGTGTGTGTGTGTGTGTGTGTGTGTGTGTGTGTGTGTGTGTGTGTGTGTGTGTGTGTGTGTGTGTGTGTGTGTGTGTGTGTGTGTGTGTGTGTGTGTGTGTGTGTGTGTTCATTTTGATGATCCTCTACATCTTAACTTAATGACATGTTTTGTTCTGACTATGTTGTGGTTTCATTGAGGGTTTTTATGTGTTTTCATTATTGTCAAAAACCTAGGAATTTGGGTAAAGCCTACTAGAATATTTATTAAATATATTAAGGGTTTGAATTTTAAATAGAATTTTATGG
Source organism: Torreya grandis (assembly GCA_037957365.1). Lineage (NCBI taxonomy): Eukaryota > Viridiplantae > Streptophyta > Pinopsida > Cupressales > Taxaceae > Torreya > Torreya grandis. The sequence continues at coordinate 2,128,508 of JARHVA010002379.1, read as the reverse complement.
TGGTCTATTATTTTATTAAAAAAATTAAATCAATTTCAAAGATTTGGGGAATCATATGAGGTCATCAGACCTCATCATGATCCTATAAATCTCATACATTAATTCCTAACTTAAATCAATTTGAAATAATGAATGAATGTTAGCTACATTACTTGTCACTTCTAAAAATTATTTGCATGGTTGAAATAATAGTGATTGTGTTAAATGGTTTATTGTGTTGATTGGTTATTTTTTTGTGTCAGTTGATTTAATGGTTGAACCCTAATGGATGGTGGTTTGGTTGTGTATAACTTGTTTGAGTTATATATTTATGCTTCATATTTTGTTATATGATTATTCAAGCTATATTAATGTTATATAGCCATTCCTAGACTAGGATTAAATGACTAAGCTATGATTTATATGATTATATATCTGGGATATAGAATAGTAGCTAGGATAATATAGGTTGACCATACACTTAGAGGGTTTACAAATTGATTTTTCAAAATGCTATGGACATGGATTTAGTTTTTAAATCCATTAATATATCCTTTGATTAGCATATAGTGGATATCCCTATTTTTTATTTATATTGATGTTGGGTTTGGTTATTTTTTTCTAAGCTTGAAATGGTGTTCAATTTTCACTTGCTTGTGTTACATTTTTTGTGTTGAGATGTCCAATGGTTCATAATCTAACTTTCTCATAATCCCTTCTTGACCTTGGTTTTTAAAACCACCATCTAGCTAATGATTGGGGTGGTAAGGGCCACCAATGGTTGGGATATAGGGTTGGTTAAGAGGGTTTGTCTTATTTGGTTATATGTTGCTCCATTCCTAGATGATCTCATAAATAGGCATGAATAATTGGTAATTATTTATTTAAGGTTGTTTATTACTTATTATCTTAATTTCTTATCATTTCATATGATATGGTTCATGAATACAATTATTATCTATTTATTTTGATATTTGTTTGATTATGCTTAGTGATTATGATATGCTAACCCTGTATTGGAAATAGAATACACAGTAATAAGAAATTAAAATATTATAATGTTAATCTTGTGGTAAGATTCAAAATTTAAATTATGTTTTCTAAATGTAATTCATTTACATGTACTTGAGTTATTTTGGGATGTTTAGATGAACATCATTTATATTGCTATCTTAAATTATTGCTTTGATAATATTAGTGCACCATTAATCTCTTATTAAGTTTATATAACATTGTTTAGTTTTGAAATGAGTAATTATGATAAATCTGAGTAAGGGGTTTACTCAGGCATATTTTTTATCTAAATTTGATGTTAAATCATACATAAGTATGGTGGTTTTACTTGTTAGTAATTTATAATCTTGATTAAATGAATGTTCCTTTGGGAATCATTTAACTAACTCTCTTTAGTATTTTAATAAATAGATACTTATGATTTTATTAAATATATTTCTATAACCATTGAGGTAATAAAGAATATAGAGAATTTCATAGATGTTCATAGATTATATAAATTAGTCCACTTAATCTTGTTGTTGGTATATTAAAAAAACATAAATAAAATGCTCTCTTTTGCATACCTCAGACCTATATGGTTACACATAAAGGTATATATGTTATTATTAATTAATTTATTATTGTTTAATTCTTGTTTTAGATCTTTTGTATTGGTTAAATTATTGAAATGGATAAAATTTTGTGTTTGATTAATATGTTAAGGTCTGACTAGTATGAAATTAAGTTGAAATGGAATTATGAAATGAATTATCATTGAGTTGATGAAAGAAGTTATCTTAGATTATTCACATTATGGATTGAAATTGTTAAGTGATGTATTATCCCTTGTTTTATGTTTATATAAATGAATAATGAATGAATGTATACTTGTTGATCTTTATTCCTATGAATTGTGTGTTATCATCTTCTTTCCTGATGGCTAAACTTGATTCCACTTCTATGTCATGACGTGATCAAATAGTTATTTTGTAAGAGTTACTTAAATGGAACATTTTATTTGGATTCCACTCAATTAGAAATTGGCTAGAATTTATTATTATATATAAGACACTTGATGATTATATGGGTTTTATATGCATTTAATTATGCATAAACCTTTGTTTCTGATGTAATTCTAATTTCTAGTTCACTTATAGACCTGATGCATGCATGCATAATCTATACTTGCTCATATCTAAAAACATGTTACTTTACTATGTTTAATGAACTCCTTGCTATATGAATGGTTAATGAGATAATTGTTCATTATTTTAATAGAATTCTGAGTTAAAGTATGGTTAGAAAATAATAAAGCATATGTGAAATATGTATGAACTAAATTTGTTCCCTTTAATTTTAACCTTATAGTTGATTAAATAATCAATGGGAAATAAAATATACTCTTGGTTGCAATATAATTTCAATTACATTAAATTATCTTTTATTAGATATAATGCATTGGCTATTGAAAATTTAATATGATTAACATAGATAGTGACATTCATGCTTATTAATTGATTGATGTGTCAACTTAAAAGGATTAGTGGTCAATGGTGCAGTGACCTTTAGTCCAAATTGGTTAGTAGCACTTAATAATTGCCTATGATGCTTTGGTTTTCATTATTCTCTTGATTATTCTTTTTTTTATGCAATGATATTTTTGTTGTATACTTATGGGCATTTTTTATGATCTACATGTGTTTAAAATGATTTTTGGTTTATACTTATGATTTACATTTGTAAAATTCATACCTAATTCTCAAACTAGTTCAACATTATATCTTGTACTCATTTTGAAAACCTATTTAACCAAAATGATAATATAGGATGTTTAGAGTTATCCTTTTGGTTAGATTGAAATTAACTACTTAACCATACATGCATAGGAAAAAAAACCATTGAGGAGAGTGAGGTACTTATCAAGGGATAAAGACCTATAAATGGTCCTATGTGGAAAAATGAATTCTAGATATGATGTTCAGGACCTATCCATGTATGCATACATAGATATGCCCTAAACCCCATAAACACCCTTAAGGAAACCTGATTCCCCATAGCACCCTTTGTGATTGATTATTTAACCCTATCTAATTACCTCAAATTACCTCTTTTGGTTTTGGTTGTATATATGTAAGTACGCTAAATAGGTATCACTTGCTTCAATAAGTGAGGTATTGAGTCAGACATGCATCTAAAAATGTACTCTAATATACAATTCTAAATTATTTTGGGGGGTTGTTTTAGGATATGCATGTACTTATGCATATGTTGATCTCTACACTCATGAATACTATCCTATATAGTTCTATCTATGTTTTTTTGGTGTAATTTAAGAAAATATTTAGAATTAAATATGATAATGCACTTGCACTTAATTTTAAAAAAATGTATGGGATAGGTTTGGAGAAATTCCTTTGCCCATACATTGAATTACAATGAGGGTTAGGGATGGGTATCAACACATACCATAGTGACCTGCATACCCAACTTGGCAAAGATAGGTTCGTCATGGAAGCCAAGTGATGGATCAATAGTTTCTTTCTCCTTACTTGACTTGAATGATTTGACAACATCTTATTTGTCATCATCATTATAAAAAAGCCATAAACTTTATTTTTACCATGTGAGTGACCTTTTGGACTTATCATCAGTGGTGTATGTGTGTATAGAGTTGCATTGAATTAGGTTATTCCTAGCTCCAACTTCTACTTGCTTCATTACTTCATGGTTAGGGAGACCATGTTTTTAATCATGTATGTATATCTTGGTTTCCTCTAATATTTTAAGGACTATAAGGTTGTTTTAATCCCACTACTTAGGTTATTATAGTAGATCTAATTATTATTTTATTAGGGTAATAACTTGATTTTCTTCCCCTTTCCACCTATCATTGGCAGTGAAGAAGTGTTTATCATCAATATAAAGGGTTCTCATGACTTCTCCATTTAGGTTTAGATCAGTTAGATCATATGTAAGGTTGTCTTGAGGTGAGATATATTACATTTTTAACTCTTATATCTTTCCTTATTCAGATAAACAACCTATTTCATCATTATTTTATTTTATTTCTTCCATCACCAAGAACATGATGGGTGATACACTATTGCTAATGAACTATTTATCATCCAAAATCATAATCATAAATGTGGTAATAGTAACATATGGAAAGGGTATTTTAAATGGACATCATATATCCTCTTCATCCAACTACTCTAACTCTTATATTTATTCAATCAACTAATTAATAGAGGTTTCTAGTTCTTCATCAAGTGTAGGTAGCTCACTATAACTCTGATTTTCAACCAATAGGTCACCTAAGAAGACTATTACCTCTTCTTCATCATCAAAATCATATTCACCACTAATCTCAGATATAGGTTCTTTATTTTATAATTGTGTGTTATTGGTCAATAATATTATTTCTATACTTTACTCATTTTTTGTATCCATAGGTACTAAATTGTGAAGTTTGGCATGTGGTCTCATAGGTGAGTTCAGGCATTACTTGTGAATAGTCTCCTAGAAAAAATGGCATTGGATTAGAAAAATCACCAAGAAACACTTGATCACTAAAATAAGGAAAAATATCCTATTATTCATAGGCTAAACTATCATGATTGCATTCATTAAAATTGATGTCAGGGTTCTCATTAGTCATGGGGAGGTTGAACTGGTTATAGGCTTGAAGTACTGTTTCATTATAATACTCCAATTAGCTAATTAGTTGAATTACAATTAATTTAATCTAATGATATTGGGTGTATACACATGGTTTTCATTATAAATAAAGTGGATCCACATAATAGCCATTTGGCATGGATTTTTGGTCAACTATGAAATCCTCTTAGTAAGTCAATATGAGAGATGTGAGGGTAGAAAAAATCCTTTGAATGAATATAATTATTATGGGATATAACACATTAATATAAAAAGCAATAGTTGCATCCTCCATTTTTAGGAAAGGGTATTTCAAATTCCTATAAAACTAATCAAAGTGGGCATTGAACATTCTAACATCTTCATTAGGATCCCTATGTCTAATGGAAAATTGATAGTATAGGGAAATAGGGTTAGTGAGCACAATAAAATGATCAAGGAATAATTTTTCAAAGGTTTACCACATGGTGATGCATCCATCAAGTAGGCCCAAGTACCAACGGTAAATAACCTCATCAAAATAGAGAAGAAACAAATGATAGGCCACATCCTCATGTTGAATTTGTGTATGAATAATGACCTCCTTGAAAGTATGAATGTGTTCTTCTACTATCCAAATCCCACCATGTGTGTAATTTCAATATAATTAATCAATATTTTTTGGTAGGTCATGATGGACCCCAGAACATTCACAAGGCAACCACTTCTACCTATCAAGGTAAAATCCATAGGTGGGCTTAGAATTAAATTTCTATTAGTCAAACCTAGAATATTAGGATGGGAAAATCCTCTATTATTCAAGTTTGAGATTTATATTAAAATTTCAGTATCAAGTGTATGAATTATCAATCCTATTTATAGTTCCAATTTTATAAATTTATAGCCACTCTTGAAAGGGGATTCCAATGACTCTCCCCAAGGTTTATTTCTACCTAGTCTAGCCACACTAGTCTTCACTTAGTGGCTGATTATGACCATTCCATTTCAAGGAGCATTTGTTAGTTCTATGAAATATTTCAAACTTGGTTTTAATGGATTGGGGGTACTTGAATAATGCAAAATAAAAATGTTTGCTTTGTGTTTTATTTGATAGAGTTTTATGTAGGTGATAAAAAATGATAAACAAGCATTCATTTTGTGTATTTTCCCAAATACACAATTTTAAGTACACACATTCATTCATTCCTTTAAATATGTTCAATAGTGCATCAATAGTAATGGAAAGACTTGCAATCAGTATATAACATTACATAAAGATTGTGTATAAACCCTAAGTTAACTAGATGAATAAAAAAGGGAAAAAGAGAAGGAAAGGAGAGAAGACAACCTATTATTATGAATCAAAATCCATTCATTTTGATTTCAAACACCCATGGAACTAAACCCTCACCTAGCCAGTGTGTGAAAAACCATCAATGGGGCTGGTGAAAGAGTCCAAGGAGAAGAATGTGGAGGAGAAAACCCATTACTACTATAAAAAAGCATATATTGAAAGAAAATGAAATCCACCATTTTTATTAATCAATGAATCTTAAGTATCATAATGTATTTAAATGTGTTACAATTAACCTAAATAAATTTTTCTAGCATAACAACAAGGAAACAAAGAGGGAGACAAAAAAAACAAAGTGACTAGCTCAATAGTGTTTTAGAGCAACCAAGAACCAACCCTATGAGAGTGAAATTCATCCAATATATATATCAATTTGGTCTTATATTGGGGATATTTTCCCCTCTAGAACTTTAAAAACTATGATTAATTCCTTAATTATGTCCATCTCCCAAATCCTACCATTTTCACTATTTACCTACAAAATAAGGTCAAATCAAGTTAAAAAAACAAATTTAACTAGTTTGAATAGTGTCTTACGTTATTCAAATTCAAAATTATCTTAAAATAGGAGTATTTAATCAAAACCAATACAATCATGACAATAATTTTGGAACCACCTTTATAATGAATTAAATGGTTCAAAAATGGATACCTGGTTTATAAGATAAGGATGAAAATGTCCTCTGAGTCTTTTTAAGTCACCAGAGCTTGAAAATATTCAAAATTAAACAAAATATTAATTTTATATAAAAATGATTAATTAATTAGTCAATTTTAAATTTTTTATTATTAAAATAATTTAATATTAATTTTATATATTTAAATAAATAATTAAAATTAATTTAATATTAAAAACAAAATTTAATAGAATTTAAAAATGAATTCATATTTCATTAAAAAAATAAAATAAAAAATAATAATGGGGGGAGGTGCATCCCACCCCCCCCTGAAAAAAAAAATATCATATAAAAATCATGAGGAGTGGTTGCTCCCTAGGGATCCATGTTCTTACAAGCCCAAAAGACAATTGGTTTGTCCTTTGGACCCACATGAATATAGATCCCTGAGCGGTGGCCACTCCCTATAAAATAAAAAATCCACATGGAATAAATTAATACCCCCCTCTCCCCCTCTCCCTCCCCCCTCCCCACACCCCTTTTTAACCATGATTCCACTTTCCATGTGGGAGGGGAGAAAAAACCCATATTTTTCCCCCTTTTTCAAAATTTAACCTTTTTAAAATTGGTTTTTAAATTCAATTTTGAATTTTTACTTTAGGTTTGAGTTTAATTTTGGGGTTTAAATTATTTTCAACATATACTATACCCATTTCATCTCAGAATAGGTCATCTTGGATTTGATAAATGAAGGTCAAAGGGGCACTTTTAGGAAAAAAATACAAAACATAAAAGTTACTCATAGGGGTGATGCATATCTAAAAAAGGTAATTTCAAAACTCCATGATGTATGAAAATTTAAAAAAACTCAATAAAAGTCAAGAAAATGCAAGAGGATGACTAATCAAGCAAGACTTCTAAGTCAAGTTAGGAGGTTAAGTCTTTATTTTCATGCTAAGTGTAAAATACCAAGTTGACTCACATGGAAGTGGTATTTCAAATGGTGGTGGTTTCGAGTCATAGTTTGGCATGTAAATTGAGATTAACCACCAAGTAAATTTGTATTTTTGAGAATTGAAAACTATGAATACATGTGGGAACAAAGCAAAAGGTCAAAAAAAGGTTCCCTAATTCTAAGAAGAATTATGACATGTTATTCAAACAACAATGAGCTATTAACCTAAATTTTAGGTCAAATATTTGAATGACAATTTTGATAGCAATAGTATGATTGTTTTAGTTCTATTTTTGGATTTTTATCATTGATATTCATGCCATGGAGTCGATAAGATTGTTTGATTTTGTTTCTCTCATTTCATAACTTCTCACCTCTCTCTTAATATGGGAGAATATATAGAATTGGTAGTTATTCAATTAGTCATTATTGTTAGTATGAGTTAATAGGGATTTATATCACCTTTAGTGTTTATAAAATTTCATCACCATTTTTAGGACATCAGGGAGATATGCCATACATTGTATAAGTTTGTCACTTTGATGGGCTTTTGGGTAGAGCCTTATGTGGATCGATGTAGTTGGGCAGGCCTTGATAGTGTTATACTATGATATGATATAATGATCACAAGGGATGATTAGGCCTTGATAATGTTCATCAACCTTTTATTCCATAACTCATAATGAGGGATTATATATTGTCTATCATCAATTTTGATAAGTACTATGAGGTATGGTGTACGAGTTGTAGTTGTTTTGAAGTTTGTTTAATGACTTCAGATTAATTAATCTAGTGTTTTTCCTATATACCCCTTTGGATCAAGGAAGATTTTGTTGGGTAATTTATGATCCATGTTGTATTTAATTATTTAGTTTTTTAATATTAGTTTGTTTATTATGTTAGTTTATTTTTGGTTATTCAGATTAGTTAAAATACATAAGCTAGTCTAGTTGTAACTTCCCTTAAAAGTTTTATAATCTTTCACCTGTGTTGTAAATGATCAATCTAAAACAATACATTATCACATTTTTTTCAAATTATTTATTCTTAATGTAATTCCTCAATTATTCCTTCATTTCCCCTAGATCCAATATAAATTTAGTAAAATTAATGTATTTTTTCTTTTAGATATTTATAAAATACTTGTGGGTACAATATTTAACCCAAATTGTTTTCTATAGTTGTTTTATAATATTGATCACTTTTTCACTTTGGTGACATAGAGGATACTTATCCATTATTTTCAATACAATAAATTTAGATCTTTTTTATTTGGTTATAGGAAATTAGAACTTAAACTAGTTAAAAATTCAATGAGATAAGCAATGCCTTATTAACATTATAGAACCAAAATTTCTTTTCTTGGTGATCTAACACTAGGATCACTTTTTTAAATTTTAATTAGAAAAAGGAAATAAATATTTGATTTTATGATTATTTTTATTCTTCACACTTTTATTTCTTGTTTTAGGATTGGATAACCCTTTAATTTATTCTATCAAATTTCCATAATCTTGGACTTGATGAGGTCTCATGAGTATATTATGAACACTTAACATGCGCCTCTAATTCCATCTCTATATTTGTAACAATATCTTATTTTATTTCAAGTTATATATGAAATTTCAATAACATATCTAATTAAACCTTATCCTTATGATGATACCTACCAAAATGATGTGAATCCACATAATCATATTCTACATTTTCACTCGTGGGTATGATTATATATAGATAATTATTATAAAATAAGTAATGAAAAAATCAAAATAATTTGATTGGGGTAGTGTATCAAAATTATTTATGAGTTGGTACTAAAAGAAAATAATAACCATAGAAGGAAAGGATATTTTCCTATTTTTTTCTCCACCCTGAACTGAATATTTTTCTAAATTGTTTAGGGGGTATCAAATATTTTTCCCTCATATCATTTACCATATATATTTTATCTTTTTCAACCATGAATTTATCACCTAAACCTCCACCTTCAATGTTTGGATGATTTGGGCCACCTCCTAGGTTTTTATTCAAGTTTTTGATTTCCTTGTGCTTTTGTTACATAACTTCATTCATTAATCATCCAATAGTCCATGGAATTATATCCTCTACCATATTTATATCATGGTATCTTTGAATATACATATATGAAACCATCTCATGGCCAAAATAACTTGAACATAATTGGTGCCATTTTTTAGCAAGGAAGTTAATCTTACATCAATAAAAACAAGTTTAGAATAAAATTATAATATAAAAAATGACTAAAATAATAAATTATGATTATAAATTTAATAAAACATTACATATAGGAATATTGGATATATTTTTACCTTTCTTCATAATTAAATAGATCATGTCCTCGAGAGGTTTGTAATTGCAAATTTTGAAATTATTTATATGTCTTCCACATACTTACTATTTTTTGTAACCTTATTCATATAGAAATAATTCAATAACTTGTGTTAAAAAAACTTATAATTTATGCAATGGTAAATTCCTAATATTATAAAAAAACACTTATTTATGAACTCACAAGCACCTGATCATAATCTTTAGACTAGTATAAAATGCTAAATAAAACACCTTACATTACAAAAATACAAGACATAATCATGAAAGTAAATGTTTAACTTTAAAATTCATTCATGTTGAAATAGGATCTTATCATATGTGATACAATATGATTATCAATAGTTGATATCCTTGTACTTTAGGCCTTTTTGGGTCACTTTATTCTTATGTTTACAAGAAACACCACTTTTTATAGTTCTTCCCATGTTTTATAAAAAACTGATTTCTCACTGAAATTAGGTGGATTTGTATTTTTAGTTTATTATGCCACTCTATATATTTTTTGTAGCATCATTATTAAAATATGCATTCTAGCATGATAGGCACAATATAAAATATTTAACATTAACCTAGGGGCAAGCTGAAATGGTTAAAAAATGAATGTCATTAGACTTAAATAATTATTTTAACCATACAATAATCTAAAATAATAAATTATTTTAATATAATTTACCTAAAACTCATTCTTTCTATCAATCAAACATTTATTTACAAATTTTAAGTCAACATTATACAAGTTTTCATTAATGTCTAGAAGAGGGATGCCAATTTTATCTTCCCATTGTTTATTATGTTCAAGTGGCTCATCAATTCTCATTTAATAAAATTTAAGTAAAAAATAAAGTTAACATGTAATGGTGAACAAATTACATGTGAATTATTAGTTTTAATGTAATAAATAACTTATAAAAAGTAACATATAAAGTATTGAGTACATATTTGAAGTTTTGCATGTTTATCTCCTTCCTTAATACAATGCTTCATGGTAACCATGTGTATGTCTCTATTTTTCCATGTTCACCAAGGACAAATTTTATTTCCCATAATTAAAATTTAATTATTCCATACCAATCCACAAGTCTCCACTGAATCATAACACTCGTACAAATTGGTTTTCAAATGCCTACCCTCTTATGTGTTTATACTTTCATTACAATGGGAATTTATTTAGTTCCTCAAATTATCTTAAAATGTAAGATCTACAGCATGTATTAATTTTTTTTTTATTCCTCTTTCCCATCAAACTTACCGAGTTTAATATAAGACATCAACCCACTATGTTTTAGTAGCTCAAATAAAATTTTACATACCTAGCCACCTCGATCTTAATGGACACAAGAATCTATTATAAGTTTGAAAGTAGCTGTAGATAATAATATTCTAACTTTATTCTCATAATTTTAAACCATAAATGCAATATATGATTCTACATACATAATTATTACCCCAAAAATCAAACCATCTATTTGAACCCAATGCATATTTAATACTTTAGCTTCTTCAATCTATACTTTGTTTCATCAGCTACAAATTTTGGGGTCATACCCTTAAGTGGACCATGTTTGTTTAAATTATTTAGGGACTAAAAAGACTTTTATTTATGTAAAAAAACCATTTTGAATCTCATTAATAATAATATAATGAATTTTATCTATGACTCCATCCAAGTGAACAAAAATATTCTAAACCTTGGGATTTTATTATAATTCTTACTAATGAATTTATCAATTTAAAAAATAATGTACGCATCTTTCACTTCAATTTATTTTCCATTTTACTATTTTAAAACTTCCATTTATTTATTCCTTCCCTCTTTCAATCTTTCATAATACTAGCCTAGCCCCTTTTTTAGATATAATAAGTGTTTTATTGTACACTGAGAGCCTAATAACCTATGACCTACTTGTGTTAAGTTAAAATTATTACATCTATCCAAACTATCCTTATTTTCATCTTCTAATCTTTCCATATTTTCTTGAATCTCTTTTAGTATTGTTCTTTTTTTTTTATTGGATTTTTTTGGATTATTGGTTGACCAACTACTATATTTCTATTATCCATATTAAGATTGAAATGATCTCTAGGAATCTAATATTAAACTCCATTTATTTGAACCAATGAAGATAAGGTGAAGGGTTGGAGATTAGAAATACCTAACATAATCTCACATGTACTTAGCCTTTCTTGCATCTTAGATATGAGAAAGTCTTTTTACAAAGGCAAATCCTTAAACTTTATTATTATGCATGACGTTTGCTTGGAACATGGATGCATGGAACCACTATTTAATTCCAAAATAAGTGATAAATATTTATTTTTTAATAAGTATATTTATTTATAGATGTTGGAAGAGCATAAATGGTAGCTAATTTTAAATGACACCCAATGTTTTCTAGAAAATTCTCATCTAAAGACATTTGGTGTTAATTATATGCAACTCATGATACAAATCATTTACCTCTTGGTTGTGTAAACTATAGGAAATGGTTAGTTATGGGAATAATTGGGATATCAACATATTCATTTTCTTTACATCAACCTAAATAGAGTCAAACATTTTCTATTGTTCTCATGTTTGAGTTATCCATTTGATAAATCTATGATAAAAGACAACATAGTAGTTTAATGCATCATTTAATTATATATATATATATATATATATATATATATATATATATATATATATATATATATATATATATATATATATATATATATATAATTTAAATTCCCATTCTTATGAGGAAGTTGAAAATTTCCATTTTATAATAAAAATTTAACTAAGCTTAAATACAGAAACAACTAAATACCTCAAATAGATTGATGACACATAGGATTATTTGAATCATTTTTCTTTTTCAATTAAAGAAATTATTGTTCTTTAAATATTTAATATTTTTTTTTATGATTAATAGATCTTGTCTATTATAAGAGTTTCTAGTTGGGTTAATATGCAACACTTAAGGAGACCCTTTGGGATAACATTAGAAATAGGTCATCAATGTATTTATTTTCCTCTTAAGATATTTAGTCTTATGAATAGTATGGTGTTATAGACTCTACTTCATTCTAGAGGGCCAAATAATATGGGATCAAAAAATTTAGGGCACTCTTTTTGAATAATGTGTTAGTATACTTACTATGTCTATCAATGCAGTATATAGAAGGAGCCTGACTAATGGTGATTTTGGAGAATCCATTTCAATGATATAAAATATGTAATTATTATGTAACACTATATGAAATCTTTTTATAAATACATTTGGAAAACTAAGGCTTTTGGTCACTAGAGATCTCATATATTATTGGTTAAGTGACTCTCTTTTACTTAGATTTTGCTTATATTTCATAAATTTTATGAATTTAATGCTCAATTAATGGAAACTAAATGTGAATAATATATTTTAATTTTATTCCAATTTTAAATTTGAACACAATAGATAGATTTGGTGGGTTTGTATTTTACATATGGAAAATTTTCATGAATTTTATATGTTTAGTCACTTCGTTTAAGATAGGTGTCAATTTCTTGGTCACTGACTTCCACTTCAATTTAAAACTTATTCATTAATATTTTATGCATGTGTATATTTAATCATGAATTTTGTTTTATTATCATTTACCTGTATCTTTAAATTTATAATCTCTTTTTATATGATCCATGGCTGTGAGTTAACATAATTGATCCATGTGGAGTGGTCTCAAGACTATGGGAACTTTAAATCTTATGGCCTCAACTATTTAAACCTTTTGAACTATGTTTATCTATGATAAAGATATCTATGGATATCATTTCAAAACATGGCATGATATTAAAGACTTAGAACTGTGATATCATTAATCCATTAACATTATATTTATCATTCAAAGCTTTAATCCAATGAAATTATGCCAATTGTCAAGTTTTTAAAGCTCAAAACCTTGAAGCTCTTAGACTACAAGGCCTTGGGTCCATTAGAATTTTTTAAATCCCTAGAGGCTCTAGAATAATGTAATAATACCACTTTTTAAAGTCTCAATACTCAAAACCTCAGGACTATTAGATGATTAACTTCATCTTAATCTTTCATGTTTTCAGGTTCACATATCTATGTTGCATGGAATTTTATCATAGTTCAGAGAATCATATCACTTATAATTCTATTTTAAAGTTGAATGGATCTAGATGAAATAATAATAAAATCTATTAAGGTCTCAAATATTTGAATCTTTGAACACTTACAATATTTTTTAAGGGCTAAAAGGCTCCCAGTAATGTAATACTTCCTCTTGTCCCAATATTTTAATGATAAAGGTATGGCCTAGATGTGAATGCTTACCAGTACAACTCAATAGTATTAATAAGATGTGATAATCATAAGAATAGGTTAAGACACATTATTTTTGTTATTCTATAAATTATGAAGTCAATTTTAGAGAAAATTTATGAAAACTCAAGGTTTAGAATAAATCAAAATCAATGTTCAAGATTTGATTTTCATATTCTATAATGTAGACATTGAGGAAAACCTTAGCCCTTTACATATAAAAATAAATGTCATGGATGTCAAAGGCATATATGACCTTGAATAAGGATATTCAAATAACATTAGGTCTCTATTTGAATTTTAAAATGGGGTGTGTATGTTAAGGTAAAATAAATGCTAACTTAATATGGAAATACTCTTGAATATTTGAGAATGTAAAATATCTGTAATGTATCATTACATAATTTTATATCTAATAATAAAATAATAAGTAAACCATTCCTTGAATTTAGAATCTTACTTCTCTATGTGACATACTAACCCTCTAAATTCTTTAGATCTAAGTGTGTGAATTTTTGAAATTCATTCTTCCCCTAGTTATAAGAGTTTTGACAAAGTCAAGGATAAACATGGTAGGTTTTGTTTTAACTTCAAATTTTATAAAAAATAGTAAGGGAAGTTTGTTCATCACTCTACTTATATCTAGGTGTCCATAACCACATCATAAATAACTTTGTCTCCACTCAAAGACTTTTTCTACTACCAACTAGGCATCCATATCCATGATAGATATTAATTGAATCACCCATTTTATATATGTTTCACTATATTTTTTAGATCATTTTATTTTATTTTTGAAAACAAGTAAAAATAAAGAAAGGGAGAAGGTGTAGATGAACCTAGATGTGGTTTTACACTCTGTGATCTAGACAATGTGAGTTATTCATCTTTGGTTGGGGGAGGAATGACATATAATAAGGATAAGAATAAAAACAAGATTGATTAATAAGATTGAAGGGTGGATTGCCTAGCAAGTGGTAGATCCAAGAAGTACAAGACTTCCTTAGAAGGTTGTCAATCTACTCATTTTAACAAATTAAATTTTGAATAATTATGATAAGAAATGTTTGTATAAAGTAATGAAAAGTAATTTAAAACAATGTAATAAAATTCTTTTCAAGAAAAATGATTGCTATAACAAAATGACATTAACTTATATGAAATAAATTCTAAAGTGCTAAAGTATGGTTCAAATTGTTGTTTCTGACTCTATATTGTGATAGGGGGTTGAGAAACAAGGTTTTAGGCTAAGTTTGATAGTTATTTTTAAATTTTTATCTTTATTAAAATATAATTACATAGAGACCAATTCTAGTCATTGGGTAACTAATGTTCATTAAGGATGATTGATGTCGGTCACTGTGCATTGTCACAATTTTAGATTTTGGTTAAAAATTGGTTTTTTCCTAGTTGAAAGAGGTTTGTGGGATATTTTAAGGTTTTTTTATGGTCATAAAGGTAGAGTGAAGACTCAGGGATATCAAACACAAAGGTTTAACACTCAAAAGGCTGGGAATGGTTAGTGGTAATGATCTAGAGGATTATAGTCACTTTTTTGTCATTAACTTAAAAGGGATGGCTATAGATATTAGAGTTGATGGAGCCAAATTTTATAATTAAGGGGGAATTTTCCACCATATATGGATGAGAAGCCTTTGAAGGAGCACCACATGGTGGGTCCTCATGCCACCACATCCTCTATTTTACCAAGTTACCAACTTACCAAGACACTTGTTACAAATTAAAAACTAGTTTTAGAATGGTAATTTAGCATTATTTCAACATGGAAATCCAATCAAAGTTTTAATCTAACTCAAAACTCAACTTGAGTTCCAAATTGAGTTTAAATACTTGTTATTAACAACTCAACTCGAGTGTTAGTTCTACATTTGCTTATGCCAACCCAACCTTGGATATTTATGTAGAGATTATATTCAAACCAACTCATAGTTGGTGGCTTAACCATCCAAACTAATCTTAGATAATATAAATCCATCATAGAATCCAATCTAAACAAAAGGATTCCGTACATGGTTGTAGCCACAAATTACATAGCTAATGAAACACTATTTAAAGTCTTGAATATCATCCTACCTGAGGAAAGTTAGATTTTAAATCCCTTAAAATAATCAATTATAATATTTATGGGAAGATGGTTAAAATAGAAAGGATAATTCCTATTTTTTAAGACTCATATAGCCAAGAACAGGGGTTAATGACTATGATATTTTTGACATAAGAAGCTCATTGTTACACAAAACTACTTGGATGCATGGAATCCATTTTAATTTGGTAAGCATGGGCTAGAATGGGCACTCATAATTAGGCACCAAGATACAAATGAGGAGTCTTTATGTAGTCCTAAATGGGATGAGTATTTCTTTAGAAAAATACGAGTATATACGAAAGGACATCATTCTTTCATTTTGGGAAAACACTCATCATGTGAATAAATCTTGTTGAAAAGTAAATGGACTTCACTTACTAGTAGAATGGTGAGTTTATTATTTCCATTATGGAAACCCTTTAGATCTAAATGTCTATGAGGTGAACACAGACATTTAATATTACTAGAGTAGGTAATATGGGCATCTAGAACAATTATAGGCATGTAGGATCGAGTCATGGGCAAAGATGGAATTTGTTTGGTGATGAAAAATAAGAAAAAATGTATGGATAAGTCTGAGATGTTTTTTTTGATTAATCCACAATTATGTATATGGTGTATATTGGTTATTCTCAATGTCATCTAGGAATGATCTATTTGTAGACTGATTCTATAAATGTCTATGCCCACCAAGGAATGATCTTTTTACTATAGTGTAAGATTAATATTCCATATATATAACCATAAAGTACATAATATGGATATATTCATCTACCTTGGTAAATTAGGGCCATGACCATGGATGAATATGAAAACTACATTACATAGGCTCGAGTTAAAGGGACAAAGATGTGTGGGCAGACGTAGACCCAAATAGTAATTCACTACATAGTCAAGTCCATTTTAGGAGAGAGACCAAATTTTATTTAGTGTTATTTTATATTAGGGTTATATTTTTGGTCACATTTTTCTTCTTTATAAAGTGTTTAACATGAATGGTTGATACATGATTGCACACTAGTTAGATATAGTCCTGAGAGGTAATAAATTGATATTATGACATTGACTATGGTATGTATCTCATTACAGACTAAGTCTTGATGATTCCAATTTTATTTTATGATTGTATGGTCTAAGACCATGAATAAATATACTAGTGGCTATTATAAGGAGGTAATATGTCTATTTTGACTAGGGCCTGTTGCACATAGACAAAGGTTATTTAAGTTATAGTGTGTTGATAGACACAGAGATATGATCCTAGAGTCAAATAATTTATTCTATTTTATTTTATGGTGGTAGATAATGAAGAATGTATGTATTACTATTTAATTATCATTACCTCTATTTTTATGAAGTCAGTGGCTATAGAGGGATACAAATAGTTATATGGTTGTTATCAAGAGATGCAGGTCTATGATAACCAAAGGCACTCCTATTTAATATTTTGCCTATTTAAGATTTTTTATAAATACTCTTATTGGATAATAATTACCAAAAAGTAAAGAGAAATATAAATAGGTTCTATGGATTTTGAAAAGGCAAATTGTAGATCCTTCAAAATCAATTTCAGCATCATAGGTTCTGTAAATCCATTTCTGATATAAGTGGATAAGTGTATAGTTATATCTTTATAATGGATTTGGTTGCAGTTAAGAAATCCCAAAGATGTAACCCCAAATTATGGGTGAAATCCATTATCATTACTGGTCTCACTTTTATTTTTAATTATTCTATGTTTCCTTTTAATTCAATTTGCAAAATGATTTATAAACACTAAAAAAATACATAGATTTGATTATAACACCAAATCAAGAGTTTTATTTATGAAATAAAATGAATTTATAAAAATTATTTGAAAAATTAAACTCAATTATATATTTTTGAAACCAATTTTAGTTAACTAAGGAATTGAGATATTTAGTATCCATTTTCAAAAATTGTTTATTTGGTTTAAGGATCAAATTTGGTATCAGAGTAGGTGAATGCAGGGATTAGGTTCAGTTGCTATATATAATTAAATTTGGATTTTTTTTTAGATACTTGATTTATTATTATTATGTTTGATTTTTCCATATAGGAAGGCTAATGTAAATGGAAATTGGAAGGTGTTCTAATTCATTGGAAGAAGATAAGCTTCTAACAACCAAGGTTCTAGAATCACTAGATCTACATGATGAACATAGATGAAGAAGAATACATGGTCACTTGAGGTGTGAGATGGTATTTTAGAAGGAACAAACTTTCTTAATTGGGAAGTATCTAGATAAAATTCAAGGCATTTCAATGATGCACATCTAAGAGGAATCAATTGCAGTTTGACTACCAATCTTACATAGAGGGCAAATAAGGTATGATAAGTGATCTAAATTCATAATGGTATTGACATAACATTTTTGGTCTTTGATAACTAGTTGTGTAGATTTTATGTTTTGGATTATTAATCATATTATGGATTCCTATGTCCTTCATGATAGGAACAAGTGAAAAAACTAGCTCCATGGTAAGATGTGCAAATTGCCTTTGTTTAGCATTGAACAAGTTTTTGTACTTTGAGTTTTGAGTTTTTAACTTGTTCATAGATTGGTATTTTTCATAAATTTGTTAAGATTTATAGGAAGCAAACAAGAAGCTATTGAAAAACACCAATATTATGCTAGCCAATACTCAATAGGTACACTTCATAGTTCTCAAAGAGGTATGGGTTATTTTCAATGTAACTATGTTTGCACAATTTTGGTTTAAATCAAGATAACCTTTGAGTTGGTTACTTTGGAAGTAAGACAAGTAGACAAGCCTTAATTTGAATATTTTTTGAAAACCTTTTGGAAATTTAAAATGGATCATCTAACTCTTGGTTATACAGAGTTGATAAGATGAAACCACCTACAATTCAGTTGATTGAAACCATCAAGAGGGAACAAACTTTATGGATTATATGGTTTATGAATAGTAGAAGATTCACAATTACATATACTTTGCTTGATCAAAGTAAATGAGAGTTACCATAGACTTGTACCTTCTACTTTATTTAAATTTTAACCTCAGGACGTAGACTTGCTAGGATGATGTCACTATATGTGCACACTCAATATTCTAATTTGACCTTCTACTAATTGTAATATAAGATGTTAAATCCATGTAGTAAATTGAATGGCAGAATTAAACATGGACATAATACTATGAATTAAACATTTACACTATTGAAAGCTTCCTTAAACGATTATATGCAAGAATGTAAATCACACAATTCAAAAATAAAGCATGCAATACATAAAGAAACTAAATAATTATGCCTAGATATTTAATGGGATGGATTATTACTGCAAGGCTTCCAAAGGGGGCCCTTCCTCCTTCTAACTCTAGCTTTAATCCTTCCTCTTATAACACTAAAATGGACTCAAAAATGTTTTTTCATATTAATCAAAATGTAACAATGAATTGTTGTAGGAAATTACAACAATATTTGTTGACAAAATGTACTTATAATATTTCTCTAATCAATATATACTACTTCTCAACCCTATTGTTACCTATATATAACATGGGAGATTCTTTTATACAAAACAATATATATTCTAATCTAAGAAACATTCAACTTAAGGCAATAGAAATTGGATCCTTCTGCTAAAGTTGTCATTCATGTGAACCTTATGATATTGCATTGGGATAAATAACATTTTATTATTATTTAATCATATCCTATTTGTGCTCCCAAAAGGTTTTGATCATTTTTGTGAGTTTGTTAAACTAGAATCAAATTTTGTTCATCCATGACTTTGGCCATGTAGTGGTTATAGGATTTGTCCACATGATGAGATCCTTTTACTTTAGGATGTTCTATGATATATACCTATTACTCCCAAACATCTTAAAAACACATTATATAAAAATCATCCTATAGTATAAGATAACTATTATATACTTGATTTCAATACAAATTTCTAACTATTCAAAGAGTATGGAAACAAAATTCTATTTATAGGATTATGGTTATTCAAGGAAGGAAAATTTATGGAAAACTAATCAAAATAATGATAAATAAGAATGATGAGTGTGACAAATGAGGAAAATAACATGACATTTTTGGGGATCATCACACCCTTGATCTTAAACCTTGCTCGACCACAAGGAAAAAACTTTTTCATTTCCATTTCACAAATAATTCTAAAATCCATAAGGTCTATGGCAACACTTCCAAGGTGAGCATAAAATCCATGCCACTACTCAAATCATTGCCAATTTTTGACCTCCTTAACTTAATTTAATGGGGCTTTATCCTACCAATTTAGAATAGGATACCAAAATAGAGGGGACTAGAATTTGAGGCTCAATAATTAAGATCCCATTTTGCTTGAAAGTAGAATATATCTTGTGACTCTATTAAATGTTGAATTTAAGTTAAAAGGGGAATATGTCTCTTTTATTATTAGATTGAAAATGAGCTCATCCCATCATTTAGTGCATGATGCTTTTGCTACAAGACCAATAGAAGATTTCAATCCCAAGTAGAAATCTTAGGCTTCATCACAATTGTTGGAAAACCAATTTCTAACTTCCTTCCTTACCATGATGTTATCCCATTATATCAATAGAATGTTAAGTGCCATGAACTCCCTTATGATAAGTAGTTGATTTTCCTTTTCCTTTTTCCTATATTCAACCACCTCTCTTCCTTTTATTTTCTCATTTAAATGATATGATGAAAATGCCTTTAGAAGGACATCTCCAACATACATGTTAGGATTCCATTCCCTATCATAAGGCATAACATATTTATGAAGATAGAACTCAAAATATTGTGCTTGTTCTTCTTGTGAGATTTATTTATAGATTTGAAAGAAGGAGAGCAGATCAATTAATTCATAAGGCATGTCACAGTAAATTCTCATGAATTTAAACTTATGGCATTAATCCTCAAGATAAACTAAATATACCCTTATAGGAGGCCTACAGTTAATGAGATATCGAGTAAGATAAGCCATATATTCAATTTTCTATTGTAGTTTGGAGATTTTTTCTTCCTTTAACCTGACCTCTTATTTCAATTTCTTATTTTCTTTTGTTAATGCCTTAAGAATTTTAAACTATCTATCTAATTCATCAATTTAGAAGACACCACAAATGAGGAATTATACCTGATATATTAGGCAATTGTAGGCTTTTCCTATTGATGTTTTACTATAGAAGGTTGTGAAATAATTACTATAGGATGGTCTTCAGTAAAGAGTTATAGCCAAAAAGTTATTACAGTAAGTGTAACTAGTCCTCCTCCTGACTGATTTTGTAGCTTCTTTCTTAGTCATTCAATTTCCTATAAGGCTTACTCTAGAGTAGGAAATTCCACTTGTATGGTAGATTAATCCATTTTTTCTACTTCTTCCTACATTGGTTCTTGTTGTAATTCATAAAGACTATGTTCTACTTGCTTTACCTCATCATTATCTTATTGAGAACATTCTTCCTTATTAGGCTCAAAACTAAATGCCTCTAGTGATTCATTATTATTGAAAATTTGTTTTTGTCTATATTCCTCATTAATTTCAATAATAGAAGAAGGTTTATTTCTTTGTTTGCCTTTCATCTTCCTTCTTATTATGTGGGATCTATGAAGAGTAGATGTTACCTTAGCCTTTTTAGGAGAAGGTGGAAGTTATTCCTCAGATTCCTTTGAGTCAAGTTAGAGAATGAGTTTCTTCTTTCTTCTTCTTGGTTCCTTTCTTGTGGAATCCCATTATTCATTATTTTTCCTTGGTGCAAGTTCTTGGATGGCTATAGGAAGGTATTATTCTACTAGTTCTTGTGGGACTATAGGAAGATATTATTATTTAGGTTCTTATGGAGCTATAGGAAAGTCTTATTTTATCATCCATTCTTTTACCTTCATTTCCTATTCTCTTTCATTTCCCTTGCTATCACTTTCTACATGTATCAATACTTGGAGAAAGTATTCCCAACTTATATTGGTTGTATTCCTTTGCAAATAGTCTTTAACAATCAACTGGATTAAATAATGATGAGAAAGAGCTTTGTAATTACTTTTTTGAAATGTATCCACCATTTTTTTTATTATGTTAAGAAAGCTTTGGAGACATTTATCTCAATTTCATGTCATAAATGATTCATGAATTTGAAATGAACACCATGTAACATGGAATACCTCCCTTCATAGCTAAAATATCTACAAATTAAATTAATAGCCAAGCTCTATATTCCTAATAAAGACAACCATGTAGTGCCCTATTTTAAAGTTTCCAAGCTTTCATTTCTTCTGATGAATTTTCACCTCTCTACCTCAGCATCAATTTTTTCTTACATACTTCCCCTATTCATGGTAATCTAGTTAATCTACTGATAAGCGTTTTTATTAGCTTTATTTCCATTCCTCTTACTATTTCTAGGTTATTATACAATGAGCCAATCTTCTATAATTACTTGATCTAGAGCTTGTATCCTCTCAAAATATTGTGCCCATCCTACATTCTAGAATAGGGTTAGGATGTTAAAGTTATTGGTTGAAGGAGTGATATCAAGTGGTTCATGTTTAAGTAAGTCCCCTCCCATATTGTGAGATAAGATTTGAGTTGTAGTGTTTGTGCTCTTGTAGTAAGGGTTTTGTAGCTTTGGGTAGAATGTTTGAAATTTTTTCTTTGGAAGTGAGATAATCCATTTAAATTATGGGAAATACCGCCCCCCCCAACACAAATTATCTCTTTTACTCAAGGGATGAAGATGTCATGCACAAATAACTCATGGTAAAATCAAGGGCAGGAGCAATAATGCATCAATGGTAATATCAATTGATGGAGAAGAGGATAGCATGAGATGGTGTAATAAGGATAAGATATGGTAATGTGTTAATAACATTAAGACCCATCATCTTAGTAACAATTAAAAATTATGAGATGAAATAAATATAAAATAATTACCTTAGTACATGTAGGAATACCTTTCATATATTTATAAATGATGATTTTAAGTGGTAGGAGTTAGGTGTACTAACGAGTTTTTGTTTGATTGGGAGAAACAATTATTTGTGAGAATGTAATGTAGGATGGAATGATAAGAATATATCTAGTAGCAATAAATGTTGCCTATAACAACAAAAAGTGTGCTATAGCAACAAAATTTTCATCTTATAGTAAAGAATAAAGTGTATTTCTACTCCAACGGAATGTATTTGCAAGCAAAAAAAGATGAAAAAAAATTTTATTCCTGTAGATTTTTTTAAATGAATGTTGATCAGCTAGTGACCTAGTTTTTTGAGACAAGAAATATCAACAATGCTTGAAAGTTTTCATTTCTAAATTTTTTGATTTTTTTTATAGATTTTTTGGTCTTAACTCAACTAGAATTTGTAGAATCTAGGAGGTAGGATTTTATTTAGACTAAACTAGGCCATTGTGAATGGCTTGTTCTTGGCTACAGAAATCTTTACTACTCTTGGAAAATATTAGAGAAGGGTTGATAGAAATACCCTTTAGCTACAGGAACAGGTTGATTTGCTTCATGAATAAGAGATGGATAATGTTCTTTAATAAGTTGGAAGGTGAGATTCCCTTAGGAAAATGGTTTCTTATATAGCTTGAACCTGTGACCATTAATAAGTAGTCAGAACTAAACAGAGTCAATGGTCATGATATTTATAACTCTATTATCAAAAACTTGTTCTATCTCATAAGGCCGAATCCATTTAGAATACATCTTTCCTTTATGATCTTTGTATTCAAAGTAAAAAAGGAGTTCCCAATATCCAATTTGGAAATTCTTAGTCTTGATGTTCATGCCATGCCAACCTACATGTTGTCTTTTCACTATTTTAGTGTCATGAAGTGTTTCTTTCCTTAGTTCATCAAATGAATTTTGTTATATGATCCTGAATTTTTGAGCTTGGGAAAGATCCAATCCCAAATCAAGTGTTATACTTAATATTTTATGCTCAAACTCAATGGGAAAAATGGAATTCTTACCATAAACTAGTTCATATGGAGTGAAACCAGTTGTGGTTTTCTACATGATTCTATAAGCCCAAACTACTTCTAGAAGATGAGTTGACCAATATTTTATATGAAAGCTCACAAGCTTAGTGAGAATATTTTTAAATTCTATACTTGTCAATTCCACCTAATCATTTTATTAAGGATGGTAAGGGGTAAATTTTTTATGTCTGATTTCATATTATTTTAGCAAGGTGGCTGTGAGGTCTAATTTGAACTATGGGCCTTGGTCTATGACTATTTCTCTTGGTACTCCATAGGAAGTGAAGATTTATTCATATAAGAACTAAAATACTTTCTCATCTTAGGCATGGGTTAAGGCCTTGACCTGAACCCATTTTGTGACACAATTAGTGCACACCAATATATATTCCTTATTGTCTAGATTTAGGATCAATGGGACCTATAAAATCTAGTCCCCATTTGTCAAAGGGTTCTAGAAACCAGTTGTGGCTGTAATTGCATTTCATCAAAGTGAGTGGGTTTCCCCATATGTTGCCATTGATCACATCTATGGGTATACATCATGACATCTTAATGCAAAGAAGTCCAATAATATCTAGAATAAATGCATAAGGATGCCATTAGATAAGGTCCAAAATAAATCATAAGGATGTCATCAATCCAAGGTGTTGGGCCATTATTTTGGGAAGGCTGGGTTGGTGAATAAAGAACCAATTTCTTGGTGTAATTTATAAGTTATAAATTAACATTTTACCTGACCTACAACCAATATCTCTCTAATAGCCTTAGTAATAAAGGATGGATACTAACATTAACTATAGGACTTCTAAGATTAGAATATTTTGGGGAAACTATATTTCCCAACATAATTCTACTAGTTTGCCAATACTTATACTATTTTGGGATCATCATTCTTTCTTCCTAGTTTTTAAAAAAATATCTCTCTAATAGCCTTATTATAGATAGAAACATCCTTTATTACTTTAAAGAGTAGGATTTTTATGCACACATTATTGAGTTGTCCTAAGATATTTAATTTGGGCTTTGGTTTAGGATGTGATATGTTTAATCTCTCCAAAAAAGGAGCATTTCTAGATTCTTTTTTATTTTATGATGGACTTGGGTTAGGATTGGCCATGGGTGGCTATGGATTAGTATGGAGTAGAGCTAGTTATTCAAAGTTTTCTGAAAGTATGGATGAGGTGGGTTGTGTAAGAACATTTCCTGAGAGAAGTTGGAATTGATTAATATCCAAGTTGTATGTTGAATATTGCATTATTTTGATGTATTATGTTGGCTGAACCAACTTATTAGTAATATTGGGGATGGGATAGTTGGGTAATTAGGTGGTTATAATAGGTTATTGAGTTTTTGGCATCAATGCCTATTATTTTTGTGGTTGTTGCATTTACTGGGTAAAGCCTTAATTACCTCTCCATTGTTGATACCATGGTTTAGAGGGGAAGAACCATTATTGGTTTTAGAATTACCCAAGTTGAGATTGTTGTCTATTTTTTTACATCCATATTTGATTCTAAGGTAGCTACCAATTTTTTTGGGGCCAATTTTTGTTGGGTATATTCATCCAACAACCATATTGAGGATTATTTGAGAATTGAAAATTTTCAAACATAAAATTTGATGGCATACCTAATTTTTGTAACCATGGTTTCTATTTAGCCATGAAAAACACTTGATTCTCATCTTTTCCTATGGCACGTATATCCACTATTTCAAGATTATCCTTAGTTATGCTGGCTACCTAAGCTTTCATAGAATGGCATGTGCAATCTACCTTTTTTTTATACATTTAGGGCAATAGGTGTAAGTCTTTATCAGTTTTTTCTTGCTTCTTCCATGTATGTAATATATGAAATTGAGTATCTAGGTGGATAATAATGTCCTACTTCATGTCCTAGAGTAGGTTACTAAATTCACCTTTAGATAGTCTTATTGTAGATGGTACAAGAAGGGTTATGCCCCTAATTTTTTTCATGGTTGATTTGGACTAGTTTATACATAGAACTATTAGTTCATTAAAGGATAATGTAGAAACATCACCATCAGACATTAGATCTAGAGCCTCTAAACAATCATCTCTAATCCCTTTTAGGATTATCAACTTGATCAATTCTCTCTTCATTGTAGTCTATTTATATTTTTTCAAGTTGAGTAAAAATCTTTTCATATATTCTTATAATGACTCATCATCAATTTGTGTCACTAAGAATATGTCATCTCTCATGTAGTTTTTGTGCCTACAATAGTCTTGGTATTTTGTCAGAAACCTCTCTTTCATTTCTTCTCAAATAGAAATGACATCCTTTCCAAGTCCCATAAACCATCTAAGTGATGCATCTTTGAGTGTTGATGGAAGTAATTTGAGTTTTTTAGCATCTTTATTATAATCATAGCTATGGCATAAGATGTTAAAATCAAAAATAAATGTGTCTAAATTCTTAGATAATTTTCCCTTAAAGGTACGAAGGATAGAGTGAGGAATATTATTCATTGGTGTATTTTTATATTATCATTAAGGATAGGAAATTTTAAATTAGTAAACTCATTGCTAATTTTTTCTTTCAAATGATCCTCCATGAATACCCTTTGTGTTGGTAGACCAGAAGTTGTTGCTACCCATTGCTCAACATTTCTATCAATTATTTTATTTCCTAGGGTGTAGAAGATGGAGAATTTATCTTTTTTATTAGTAATATATGGATTACTATAAAATGGGGATGGTATAGAGGTTTCATAATATTTTAATTGTTTCTCAAAAAAGAGTCTTTCTAAATTGGAAGATTTTAGTGGCCTGTTATTTCTTCTAGGAGCAAGAATAACTTGAATGCCCCCTTAGCAAGAAATGTGGGTGATGAAGGGAAGTAAACATTAGATTCTTGAGTATGGGGTGATAAGGTGGGAATCCTCAAGGGTGATACATTTGGGTCTCTTTTATGGGTATGAACTTCTTTAAAATCTCTATCTTGTGCTACCAATCTAGCTAAAAAATCTTCCTTTTCTACCTCTTCTATTGACAACTGTGAGTGATCTTCAAGAGTTATTTTGTGCTCCTTAGCTAATATAAGATGGATTTTAAATCTTGCATCAAAAATTGGTGCTTCATCAAAAATATTTGTATATATTCCCTTTCACTTTACATGTATGCCATCCACTTTTCTTTGGTTTTTTATTTTATTTTTTTAATTTTTGCCCACCCTACCTGCACAAGGTTAGTAATATGGGGTTTTTTGAAAATTTCCACTATCCTACTTGAAAAAAGGGAAATTTTAAACTAAAAAATCAAAAAATATTTAATCTAAATAAAAACAAGCTATGGAAATAAAAACAATAAACATCCATAAACAATCACTATCAAGATTGAAGATTATGAGTGTGTGACACCCTTCCCTAACAATGGTGCCAAAAATGACTAGCATTAGATTCAAAATTAGATATATATTTTTGGATCAAAATGAACAAGGAGAGTTACGATAGAACTATACCTTCTACTTCATTTAAATATCAACCCAAGGATGTATACTTTATAGGATGACATCACTATATTTGCACACTCAATCTTCTAATTTGACCTTATGTTGATTGTAATCTAAGATGATAAATCCATGAAATAAATGAAATGATAGAATTAAACATGAAAATAATACTATGAATTAAATGTTTACACTATTGGAATCTTCCTTAAACAATTCTATACAAAAATGTAAATCACACAATTCAAAAATAAAACACACAACACATGAATAAACTAAATAATTATGCTTAGTTATTTAATGGGTTGGATTGTTGTTATAAGGATTCCTAAGGGGGCCCTTACCCCTTATAAATACATCTTCAATCCTTCCTCTTAAAACACTAAAATGGACTCAAAATTTTTTGTTCATATTAATCAAAATGTAGAAATGAATTGCTATAGGAAATTACAATAACAACTATTGACAAAATGTACTTTTGATAATTATTTAATCAATAAATACTACCTTTCATCTCTGTTGTTATACATAATATATATATATATATATATATAATATATATATATGGGATATTATTTTATACAAAACAATATATATTCTAATCTAAGAAACATTCAACTTAAGGCAACAAAAATTAGATCCTTCTACTAAAGTCACCATTCCTATGAAACCTACGATATTGCCTTAGGATAAATAAGACTGTTTAATTATTAAGCCACATACTTATTATGATCCCAGGAGGTTTTGGTTTTTTCTATGAGTTATTTGAATTGGAATCAAATTTTGTTCATCTATGGCTTTGGTCATGCAGTGGCTACAGGATGTGTCTGCATGATGAGATCATTTTGCTATAGGATGTTCTGTGTTATATACCTATTAATCCAAAACATATTAAAAACACATTATTTAAAAAACATCCTATAGCAAAAGATAACTTTATATACTTGATTTCAATACATAATTATAACTATTCAAAGAGTATGGAAACATTATGTTATTTACATGATTATGGTTATTCAAGGAAGGAAACTTTATGGGAAAGTACTCAAAACCATGTTAAATAAGAAGGATGAGTGTGAAAGATGAGGATGAGATCATGAAATTGATAGGGCTCATTAATTTATTTGAATAGTTTTGGATAAGCATTACTATAGTATTGAATAGTATGCTTAGTTTCCCTTCAACACTTTAGTTTCCAAGAATTCCTAACTATTGGATCTAGGGAAGGAATATTTGGTAAAAGTTGTTTTTGGAAGGATATATTTATTTTTTATCTCCTATTGTATTTTTCCATTATGATAAGATTTTGGAGAATAAATCAGTTGGATGACTTGTGAAGGTATGAATCAAGGAGCATTTAGATGGTTAATGAAACCTCGAGATAGGTTTAAAATACTTGGTTTTATTCTCACATTTATATGATATTTGCTTACAATTACTTGTATATTTGTGAGTGGTAAATAAAATTTTATTATTGAAATTATCTAAGTTAACATTGGATTTTGATAGGTATAGGGAAAGATTTAAGGAACACAACAATTAATTTTGTTGTTTATAGTTCCCTTGATTATCCTCAGGTATTATTTGTATTGTGCATTAGTCACCTTAGGATAGATAAATATATTGTACATTTTTATACTATACATATATGTTTAAGTCCCACATCATTATGGGTAATGTTTGTATTTAAAATTATTTTTACTAACATATATGTTTGTCATATTTGTCATATAGGAGTATTGTTTAAGACCCATAAATGGGCAATGTTTGTAATGTAAGTATACATATGTACAATTGTTTATAAATCCTAAATGTGTATACAACATAATTTATTTCCCTTGTGTATGTGTGATAATAATGATAATACCTTAACCTTCATGTAGTGCAGGGGTTGAGAAAAGCTACAAGATAATATGACTATTTTGAGTAATAGGTCTTTTGGTAGAATGGATACAGAGTTTATTTTACTCTCCATATACAAGTTGAAATTATAGTTGGACAGTTGACTTATTATAGTTTTTTGTCCATTGGCATGATGTGGAAAACCATGTAGTATGTTCAATTAGATTCTTTCTACTTTTGAGGATAAAATCCTCTTTGTGGGGAGGTCTTATAAAAAGGATTATAGTCACCATTTTCATCGATAATTTAAAAGGGTCAGCAATGGAGACTGTAGTCAATGGATCCTACTTTTATAAAGGAGGGGGACTATACTAACATATATGGATGAGGAGCCTTTAGAGGAGGACCACATGGTGGGTCTTCAGGCCACCACATGGCCTACCACCACATCCTCTATTTTACCAAGTTACCAACTTATTGAGACACTTGTTATAAATTACAAACCAAGTTCAACATGGTAATTCAACCCAAGTTCAATGTGGAAATCCAAACCAAGTTTGAATCTAACTCAAAACACAACTGGAGTTCCAAACTAAGTTTGAATACTTATTATTGATAGCTCAACTCAACTCAAGTGTTAGTTCCATGTTCAATTTGCCAACCAAGCCTTAGATATTTGGGTATAGATTATATTAAAACCAATTCATAGTTGGAAACTCAACCATCCAATTTGAGCTTAGATCATCTAAATCCAACATAGAATCTAATTTAAACAAAAGGATGCCATACATGGCCATAACCATGAATTAAATAACTAATGAAAGGCTATTTAAAGTCTTAAATATCATCCTACCTAAGGAATGTGGGATTTTAAATCCCTTAAGAGAATCCATTATGATCTTGATGGGAGGAAGGTTCAAATGAAAGGATGATGCCTATTTCATAAGACTCATAGAGCTAAGTAGAGGGGTTAATGACTATGGGATTGTTGACATAGGAAGCTAATTTTTATGTAGAACCACTTGGATGTGTGGCATCCATTTTAATGTGGTAAGCATAGGCTAGAATGGGCACTCACCATTGGGTGCCAAATTATAGATGGGGGGTCTTTATGTAGTTCTAAATATGATGAGTAGTTATTTTGAAAAAAATGAGTATATACGTAAGGAAAGCATTCATTCATTTTGGTAAAACACTCACCATGTGAAGAAAGCTCACTAGGTAGTAAACAGACCTCACTTATTGGTATAATGGTGAGTTAACTACATACATTATGGAAACCCTTTAGATCCAAAAGTCTATGAGGTGAACATAAACATTTAATATTACTAGATTAAGTAATATGGGTATCTAGAACAATTGAAAGCATGCAGGATCGAGCCATGGGAAAAGATGGAATTTGCTTGGTGATATAGATCGAGATGGAATACATGGAAAATTCTAAGATGTGGTTGTTGATTAGTCCATAATTATGCATATGGTGTAGATTAGTTATTTTCAAGGTCATCTAGGAATGATCTATTTATAGATTGAGTCTATATATGTTTACACCCACTAGGAAATTATCTTTTTATTATAACATAAGATTAATATTCCATATATAGAACCATCAAGTCCATAGTATGGACATCTTAGTCTACCATGGTTGATTAGTTCCATGACCATGGATGGATTTGAAAACTACATTACACAAGCTCAAGTTGAAGGAATAGATATGTGTCAGACAACACAAAATTGAATATTAATTCACTATAGAGTTGATTCCATTTTAGAAAGAGATTGAATCTGATTTAGTGTTGTCTTCTATTTGGGTTATATTTATGGTCATGTTTTTCTTCTATTTAAAGTGTTGAAAATGGAAGGTTGATACATGACTACACACTATTTAGATACTATCCTTAGAGGTAATATATTGATATTATGACATTAACTATGGTATGCATCTATTTACATATTAAGCCTCTATTATTCCACATTTCTTTTATGATTGTATGGTCTGTGACCATGAAGAAATCTACTAGTAACTATTATGAGGAGGTAATATGTTTATTTTGATTAGGGCCTACTGGCCATAGACAGAGGTCATTTAATTTGTAGTGTGTTGACAGACATAGAGATTTGTTCCCATAGTCAAATCATTTCTTCTATTCTATGGTGATAGATGAGGAAGAATGTGTGTATTACTATGCAATTATTATTACCTCTATTTTTATAAAGCAAGTGGATATAGAGGGATCAAAATAGTTGCAAGGTTGTTATCAGGAGGTGTAGGTCTATGATAACTATAATATATCCTATTTAATATTATGCCCTTTTAAGAGTTTTTATATATACTCTTATTAGAGAAGAATTACCCAAAAGTACAGATAAAGATAAAGAGGTGCTACAGATTTTGAAGAGGCAAATTATAAAGCTTTAAATATCATTTTCGGCATCACATGTTCTCTAAATCCATTTTTGATGTAAGTAGATAAGTTTATAGATACATCTTTATAAAGGATCAGGTTGTGGTTAGTCAATCCTAGAGACATAATCCAAATGAAGAGTGAACTTTGTTATCACTTCTAGTGTCATTTTTACTTTCAATTATTCTATGTTTCCTTTTAATTTTTTTTGTGAATTTTTTTATAAACACTAAGAAAATATATAAAGCTTATTATGACACAAAATTAGGAGTTATATTTATGTGGGAAAATGAGTTTATAAAATTTCTTTGATCACTTACACTAAATCATAGATTTTTGTAACCAATTATAGTTAACTAAGGATTTGAGAAATTCATTATCCATTTTTAAAAACTATTTGTATGATTTATAGATTAGATAATTTAGTGAAAAAGGGGTGTTGGAGTTGCATAATTTGAACACAAAATATGAGTGTGGGGAGAGATTAAATGCTAGGGTAGGAAATGGTCTTAAGGAAAGGTGTCACTAAGTTAGCCATGGGTTTGGTTAAGATGAAGTTTAAATATAGTTTTATTAGCTTAATTAATTAATTAAACTAAATGTGGGTAAGGGGTAAATGGGTGTTTAATGGGGTTAATAAATGTTATAACCCAAGGGGGGCCATGGGGGTTGAAAAGGTGTGTTACGACATCTAAAACTATTGGTGGGGTTTTCTAATGTCTACAATATAAGTTTGCATGATGATTTTTTTTGAAATATAGATATAATAATGGTTGAGAACCACCATTAGTTGGGTTTATGTATAATAAAAAACTCCTTTTAGTCAATACATCCCTACCAATATGCATATATTTTTATGTTTATTATCTCTCATCCAAGTTTTAACATGTAATAGTGTAATCAATCCATGGACATGGAAAGTGTTTCTAAAATTTACATGAGTATATCATAGTAAATCCAAAAGGTCTAGAAAACTCATTTTTTCTAAGAATAACCTAGTTCAGTCAAAACACATACATCAATCCCATAAGCTCAATCATTTTTAGAATAAGTATTTATGAAAACTAATTGCACCCCCTTTTATATTATCCCCTTGTTTTTGGCAAGTCTTTTGTACTTACAGCATATGAAACTAGCCGGTTTTTTTTACAATTTTACAAAAACTAATATAGAAAACATAAATACTAAACTAGGAAATAAAACAAATAATCTAGCTAAAGCAAATATAGAAAGCAAGAAAGATTAACCTAGAAAGCAAGAATGATTAACCTAGAAAGCAAGAAATCTAATCTAGAAAGTAGAAAGTCTACTCTACTCTTACATATACATCTAAACTTATCATAGCTCAAAAACATTTCTATTTGGATTAGTCATGAATTAGTCTTTCAAAAACTATCCATTGATAGGAAAGGTGAGGTCATTACCTTGTAATTCATTCAAATGAAAGGCATTATTACCTAGTGTTTCAGATATTTGATATGGTCTAATCAATAATGGAGTGAAATTATCATGTTATCCTATCCTCACATGTACCTTATCCCATAAGATCACTATGTATG
Source organism: Torreya grandis (assembly GCA_037957365.1). Classification (NCBI taxonomy): domain Eukaryota; kingdom Viridiplantae; phylum Streptophyta; class Pinopsida; order Cupressales; family Taxaceae; genus Torreya; species Torreya grandis. The sequence continues at coordinate 2,094,947 of JARHVA010002379.1, read as the reverse complement.
AAATTTTAAAGGATTTGATTTTAGATCTCTTGTCAAACCACCTTTTGACTATGTCTTAGTGTTTGTTTAAGTTATGTAGTGCTTTAGTTCTTGCATCTTCCATATGGATTATGCCAAGTAGTCTAAATATATTATCTCATCTTACACCATATGCTCTTACATAAATTGGTACATTTATATTTTAATAGTAATGGGGAATAATTGTTTTTGTTGATACACTAGCAAAAAAAGGTGAAGCCTTAAGGGCTTACTTTTGTCTTGTTTTATCTTCCCATAGTTCATACTTCAGTAGCAGATGCCATTATCTTATTTTCTCTTGTGATAAATTTTTTATAGCATACATTAGGTTATTATTTTTTGAGTCATTTACCTCATTCCCTTGTGGATAGTATTTTTAAGAGAACTTCATGGTGATTTAGTTGTTATAAGTCCATTCTATAAATTTAGTAGATTAGAAAGCTAGACCATTATCACATGCTAAAGAAATTAGAGTAAAAAACTTGGTCAATATGTTCTCTTCTATAAATTTGATAACATATAGTGCTATGTAATTCTTTATGGTCATTATTACTTTCCATCTAGTGAAATAGTTAGTAGATGTTAAGAAAAATTTACGCCCTATTGAAGAGTTTGGGTTTATCACCCCATTGAATTTAAAACACCATTAAGAAAAAAAGTGTCCTTTAATGATTGGTTGAAATGGAATGTTATAATTAACTTATATTTTCACAAATACCTACCATTAATGGTAGGTTATAACATGGTTGTGGGTATATTTTACAATTTTAGGCTAGTAGTATCCCATCCTCAAGATTTTATGAGTTGTTTTTTTGCTCGAGGGATGTCCACTACCTATCTTCTAGTGTAGATTATCTAGGATATTTGTAGCATCTTATTTTGAGACACACATCAAGTATATTCCTTCATAATTAGTTCTATATATAACTCCCTTATTGATATTATAATGCATTTATTTGATCCTAAGGGATCATCTCTTCTCTCTTTTTATCTTAGGAGGACATGTAGTAGTACGAAGATAATGGATGATCTGAGCATACCATTCACCACTAACTACTTGATTATCATTTATTAGCTCAATAAAAATGTATGGATCAATATTAATCATGAGTTAGATGATTCCTTATCCACTCACCATATATACCATTCTCAGTTAAAGATAAAACTCTTCTAATGTGGGCATCCTCTTACCTTTTCTTTCTCCACATTTGTTATGTCTAAGAGTGAGCTTTATAGCTATGTCTAGGATTATGGCATATGTCTTGCTCCTTTGAATATAATCCCTAATATTTTTCACAACTTTGATTAGTGCATATATATGTTTATCTATCATTAAGTATTTCAACTCTGCATTCATCATATTGGTGCTCATAAAGGAAAGCAAAATCTCATTATCATCTACCCTTTATATGAGTACATATGTTATAGTGTGCTTTGAGGAAAATGAATAAATGTATAATCATTTATTGAATTTAGGGATGACAACAAATAGATTTTGAGAAATGGCTATTTTGATGTCTTAAAAAACTTTTTTAGCCTCTATTATCTATTTTATTTTAACATCTTGTTTCAACATGGAATTTAATGGATTGATAATATTTGAAAATTTATAAATGAGCTTCTTTACAAAGTATATCTCGCCAAAGAAATATGAAAATGCTTTCTTATTGTTAGGAGGCATCAAACTATAAATGGCATGGACACATTTTGGGTCAATGAAGATCCCATATTTAGTGATGACATGACCTAATATATTCCCTTTAGTGACTCAAAATATGATTTTATTTCGATTTAGTGATATCCCATACATTTTACACCTATGAAATACCCTTTGTAGATGATCTGCATGATTAGATATTTGGAATATACTATCAAGTCATCCATATAGATGATAATGTATTTACCAATAATTACTTAAAATTAAAAGTCCATGGTTCTCTATAAGGTTAATCCTAAATTTATTAGGCCAAAAGACATCATTTTTATGCAAAATTTCCCCAGTTAGTGGTAAAGGTAGACTTCATTTTATCTTGTAATTCCACTAGCACTTGATTGTAGCCTAAGAATCTATTCAAAAAAGGAATCATCTTTAACCAACTAACCATTTAAATTAGATAATCTAGATAAGGTAAAGGATATGTATCCTTTTATGATGATTGCTTCATAGTTTTAAGATCAACACAGAGCCTAATTTATCCATTCTTATTCCTGACTAGTACCAAGCTTGCTACCTAAGTAGAATGCCTATTAAGAAAGATAATCTTAGCATCTAGTAGCTTTTATAATTATATTTGCATGAGAATTTATAATATTAGATTTACTATCCTTTGTCTCTACCTAAAGGGATTATGTTCTAGATTTTTTGGTATAGTGTGTGTGATGACCCTGGGGTTGAAGAATTTCAAATATTAATATGTTCAAATGATCACATCTTTGTATTCTATTAGCAAACTTTTAATCTTTTATTTCTCACCTTCAGTACAACTCAAATAAATTTTCACATACTAAGGATGATAGTTAGTGCCAAAATTCTCCTTAATGAAATAAAATTACATTTATTTAAGCTACTTTTGATTTTGAGCTTGTATATCTACATCAAAATACCACTCTATGGAAACCATCCCTAGATGGATGTAGTTATCTTTTAGTTGTAAGACACTATATTCTCCTAGATATTCAATATGCATGGGATAAACATTCTTATCATTAATCAATTGAGATTTGAAGGCTCTATAACTAGTCATAAATTATAAAATCTATTAATTATCATCAAATAACTAAAATCTTTCCACATTATGTGCGATAGATGGATAATGAACTAGCTCCACAGAGAATTTCAAAATTTTAGATTATTGGAGTGGTGTTATATTGGTGATTAAAGATTATTATAAATATGTCACATGGTTTTGTTGCCTTGGGATGGCCCTAATGTGGAATTCCTCAAAGTATTTGATTAGGTCCTATGCTTAGTGTTTATACTTATTCAATTAGGTGAGCTTATTTTGATATTTATTTATGATCTAGTTAAAAACCAGATATGAATCATTGAATATTTTACAACTACTTAATGTTATGCTTCAACATAATTTTTATCTCAAGGATTATATCTTCACACTCAAATCTATTATTAATGGAGGATAGATACAATATATAGGTGGATATATATTTCTTTAGGTCTAGATTGATCAAGGCCATACCAACACCTAAAACTTATTTTTAATTTTCTCTATCAAAATAGAGATTCCATAGCTAATAAGGACCTTAAAATTGTTATTCATGAGGTTATTTTTATATGGTAAACATATATAATCATACATGCAAAGATGTGAATTCAACCTTATAATTATTGGTGTTGTACTTTATGAGCAGGTACTTCATATTCAATTCTTTATCTACTTAGATTCAGTTGGTTAATCCTTTCTAAGGTAGCCACATGTGTGATAAATTTATATCCATGTACCCATTTAGTGTCTTTGACCAATCATGATTGAGTAACAAGTTTTAGGCTTATGTAATTTCAGTCACTATAATATATTTGTATTGTTAAATATGTGGCTTAGATGTAAGTTGTATTTATATATTAGTCATCTCTCTAACATGTGGGATAGAATATGTGTCTATTTCAAAGACAACTCTTTTTTACTTATCTAGGGTCAACCCTAGTTTCTTACACACAACTATAGGGATCACATTACTTTAGGAACTTGAGTCAATGAAAAATTTATGCATGCTATTTTTGAACATTTTTATGGTTAATAAAAAGGTGTTAATTTAAGATTGTCCATGTAAACTACCACATTTACATGTGCCACTATTGATTTGTCAATATATGACCTTAAAATTAAGGCTTTTAGAACCGACTCTCTTTGTTCGATGATCTAAGCCAACTCATGAAGAATAATGGTAGAATTGATGTTTTTCATATCCTTAATAATGTTTTAACCTCCTCTAGTTTTTGATCCAAACTTTATAATTTATCCTCCCTTCTTGGAAGGGGAAATTATTATTTACATTAAGCTATGGAGGACTGATAGAATTATTTTTTGGAGGCATAGAAGTGGTAGTAGGATGCTTGTTCCTAAAATTGTAATTCTTCGTATGAAACTATCAAAAATCATGGATGTCATTAGTATTATCCTCTTTGTCATTCTCCTCCTTAAATCGGAATTGGAAGTCAAGGTCTTAAATACCATTTCTATATTGGGGTGTCTTAGAGGAGTAGTAACTAGTTTTGTTGGATTTGAAAAACCTTCATGTCTATCCATATATATTTGAAAGATCTCAAAAATAGTGTCAAAATCTATGTATTATAGCTCACCATGCTATGTTATGCTATGTATCATGCCTATTTTTTAATCTTAAAAGATAGACATGATAAAACATAGTACCAAACATAACTCCTACGATCATGGATAGATATTAGTATCCATTCAATCATGAAAAACATAAATACATCTACCATGATACTTTAAAAAACATAAGACAATAATTTAGAATCCCTCAATTATGATTTATTTAGATAATGATTAGGATTTTTTCATGATCCTATGCCAAATAGGGGCTATGATAATGATGTGAAGATGATTGTCAACTTTTTACTCAATAGTTGCTCAAGTCAATAGATTCCACATGTCTACCTTAGGTTTACTCAAAACCAAACTTCTAATGCATTTGGTGCTATAACTTGGTATATCCCTATGTCATCAAGACCATGGAGGTATTAGGATATTATCCACCATTGGCTAATCCTTCCATGATCTAGGTCTTTCAATCACCCCATGTGGTCATCTCTAGGTTTTTAGGTTGTTGCGATAATGTTGTGTGGAAACATCCTGCTATCCTTCTATCCTAGAGGATTAACACTTTACATGGTCCTCTCTAGGTTTACAAGTTATCAAGATGATGCAACATATAAATATCATATATTCCCATTAGCCTTACACTGACCATGTATTAGACCATGTTGTCATCACTCCTAGGTTAGCAGGATGGTGACATTTGACTTCTTCTGAACCACTCATCAAAGTCATAAAAATTGACTAATAAAAAAACAAAGTAAAGCAGCCCAAACTAAAAGGTATAATCATTCAAAAATTTAACCTACTTAGATATACATAACATGGAGGTATTGGGGTATTATCCCAAATGACTTAGTTCCTCTACGCTTTTGCTTTCTCAGACGCTACCACTTGGTAGTTCTAGGGAAATCTGAGGCATTATAGGATTAGTCTTCTAGGTAATCCTTCAAGATGCCATGTTGATGCCACATGGCATCACTTGGATGAATTTAAAATAATCTAATATTTTTATAAGGAAAAAATTGAAATAAACACAGAGCAAAAGTGGATAAAGTAAGACATCAAATTAGTTGAAAAGGAAAATGAATAAGATGTAAATCCATCAAGATTTCAATAATCAGTTAAGGCATGATTTAAATTAAAAAAAGAGATGGAATTATAATTGTAAACACAACAAGGTAAAATATACATGCCTACATTGATGCTATCAAGTCTAAAAAGAATAAAAATATTTCTTAAAGCATGGACCATGACTCTAAACCAATAAACTCATTGGTTTAATTGATTTATCAAAGAATACAAAGTGAGTTTCCTCAATCCATTTTTTTAAAATGAATGGATCACTAAAAACCACACCAAATATCCAAACCTAAAATAAATTCATTAGTTTTATTAAATGACCTACTTGATGAGAAGGCATAAAATAGGCAACAACTTAACTATAAAATAATAGGGGATTCTTTCACAAGACATTCATCTGATCCAAAATAATATTAAAGGTTAAATGTATTATTTCTATTGTTATCCAAATAAAAATACATAGCTTAGAAATTGTGTTATAATAATATTATCACTATCTTGATTCAGTAATGAAACCATATAAATTTGGAAGAGAGGCCTGCACATAAACAAAAAGTTGTTCTCAATAGAGATATAATCAAAGAACACACTAGATTTTATTATAAAATCCTTAAGTCCTAAGGATTATTCTTTTCCATAATGACTCATTCCCAAGGCTCTAAAAAAAATAGTTATATCTAGACATGACTCATTTAAAAAAAGGTTAAACACCAATATAACATAAGTATTATTCATGATTGACATAATAATACCAAAAAAAACCAATGTTTAATTCATTCTAATAAGTTGAATTGTTATTCCCAATAATAATTACATAGTTATTTATCTAAGTTACACTTATTTTAAATAATTTGAACTCCATTAACTTTGATCACTCAAATAAAAAAAATCATAAAGATTAAAAGACCAGTCACTCATGGTAAGGATATAATCAAGGAAATTAATATGTTTATTCATGTAAAAGTGTCTCAAGGGCTAAATAATATGATACATATAAGACTCTTCCAAAGATTCTATAAATAAATAATTCATAATAAATTAAATATTAGATGGACACTAAAGTTTTAATAATGGAAATCATATTTCTTAATCCATAGTTGGAATATTATCTAAACTCTATTTTTAACAAAAATATTATAAGAAGATTAGCTACTACAATATTAGTAATACATTAGATTCATTAATATTTTATCATAAGTGAGGGATAAATATTTATGTTTGGTCAACTATAAAATAACCAATTCAATCTTTAATGATGTTCCATGTTAGCTCTTGAGAATTTTCTAGCCATTATAAGGAAGTCTCACCACTGAACCTTTTTTCATTATCAAGTTGTTGCTCTAAACACCCCTGAGCTTGAGACTCCTAACTTTGAGCATGTTAATTTTAATTGGTAAGGTCAAGGGTGGTTATATAGGAAATGGTATCTTAACACAATTGAATAACAATAAAACACCTACATTCATATTCCTAGTTGTTACCCAAAGAGACTTCCAATCTCAAATAGAAAATAAATAAGCATTTAGATGATCACTCAAGTGAAGCAAAACATTCTTGAATATAATATTAGTAGGTAAGGGATTATATCATAACAAATGCTCACCAAAATATTAGAGTATCATGAGGATATCTCAATCTATTTCTTCCTTCCAATAATGATGAGAGGGTTAATCAATCTACCATCATGCCTCATCATGGGAGGGATTAACAACTTACAACATAACATTCATGGGAGGGTAGAGCATTCTACCACCATGCCTAATATAGTAGGGCTTAAAATTATTCCACCATGAATTTGTTATTCACAGACCACTATCACCTAATGTCACAACAAAATATAATACACTTCAATAAAAATTTGAAACATTCAAGTTAACTGAGGAGGAACACAGCCTCTCATAAGCCTCAACTAGGCAAAGAACTACATAGTGGCCAATGTACAACCATGGAAATATAATAAGATATGTAAAATAGGAAAAACACTATATGGCAGCCAATGTTCAACCATGGGAAAATAATAAAATAGGAAGAATAAACAAATTGGTCTTATTATCCTAATAGTAACAAAATAAAATAGATAATATAATCATTTCATTATAAATGAGTATTAGAAAAAAACATAAGGTTACAATGAAGTCCACCTATTAACTTCTAGACTACCTGGGTATTAGCCTTTAGTTTTATAGACTTGGCTCTCCTAACCCATTATTCCTATCCATTGCTTCTCCTTCTATACTAGGTATTACTTCTTTTTCCAATTAAAAAAAGTATTGAACTAAGGGAGATAAATTTATTTTTATACATGTCTTAGAATCATCCTTACACTAGCCACTTGCCAACCCATGCCTCATTAACGAACATCCTTTCCCATGTTCCATTAAGGTACATGGTAGCTTCACATGCTCTTGTGGTTGCTTCCAAGAGTCCCTTACCTCTTTTTCAAATTTAACCCTAGTACTAAGGCAATCAAAGAAAGATATTCTAAGTTTCTACTAGACATTTTAGATGTTGGATACATAATCTTTAGGTCATGTGACAACAAGTTCCATTAACCACAATTAAAGGTTAGCCACCAATCAGGGGATGTGTCTACTAGGTGGTAAACTAGGTAACTAAATATTTATCATGGGTTTATGAATATTTTAAAATAATTAGTGATATAAACATTTTAGCCTAGTCTATTTCCTTCATTGGCCCTCTTCATATTGCTTCACACTCGGTGCACACATCAAATTCCTCTAACCTAATAGCCAAAGCTATGGAATTTAATCAAACAAGGAAATTTTAATAAATTAATCATAGCCAATCATTCATAGAATATCAACATACATGTAGATAATTTCATATTATTCAATACATAAGTAGTTACCATTTCATAAGCTTAGAATCAATGATTCAACATGATTTAAGTCAATATATCTCATAGATATAATCACATTTCATAAATATAAATTTCATAAAGAAATGTAAACATCATTATTTCATAATTAAGAAATTAAAACATGATTGATAATAGGTCTTTATCATGGTTACCAATACATGAAAGACTTCATTAAATCATTTTTTCCTTAGCTAGATGTGAATTAACCACATAATTTAATAATTAGAATCAATAAGTCATAATTTCATAGTCATCTCATTAAAGGTGATAACAAATCAAAATAGGGCCTTACATCCCCCTCCCCTTATGTATACTTCTACCTATAAGTCACTAAAAGAGGTGAGGATCCTAGACCCTCAAATTTGAAGCATCTTCCCAAGTAGCTATTGATTCATCATATTTATCCTATTAGACCTTGACCTGAGCCATATCACTACCTCAAAGTGTCATCACCTTGTGTGTTAAAATCCTAATGTGCTTCAAAGTCATAGCCCCATCATTCTCAACCTACAAGTCCATCCAATCCAATACATGAGTAATGTCAAAATAATACTAACATAAAATAGAAACATGAAATACATTATGAACATGAGATAGGCTAGGTGGTAAGGCCAGTCTATAAGATACTAGACCAACTATCTCCAAGACCTAAAATGATCCAAAAAAATGAAGTGTCAACTTCAACCATTTTCCATAATAGATGGGGCTCTTTTTAGGTCTCACCCTCAGTAAAACTTTACCACCAACATTAACATGTTGATCAATTATTTTTGCATCAACATACTTATTTTGTTGATGCTTGACAATCTCCAAGTAATAACATATCTTAATCACTTTCTACTCCATATCTTCTAATATGGAATGACCAATCATGTCTCTATCTTCAAGTTAGTCCCAACTCAGTGGGGTTATACATGAATGACCATAAAAATATTGGAAAGGTTCCATCTTAATTGAACTATAATAACTATTATTGTAAGTATATTCTATAAGAGATAAATAATCTTCCCAATGGGATTGTTGGTCCATGCCATACATTTATAACATGTCTTCCAATACCTGATTGACTCTCTATCAGTCTCAGGATGGTATGAAGTATTAAAATTAAGCTAAGTTCCCAATTCCTTGTAAAAATAAGTCCAAAAGTGATAAGTATATACCAGATCTCAATCCAAAATAATCTTACTAGGAATTCTATACAATCTTACAACATCATCTAGAAAGAATTTTTTTATTGAATTGGCATTATAAGTGGTATTTTTGGGAGAAAAGTGAGTTACTTTGGTCAACGTATCCACTATGACCATGATTTCATCATGATGATAAGTCAACATAGGCAAGCCTATAATAAAATCCATGCAAATAGTGTCCCATTTCCATTTTGGAATCTCATAAAGATATATAAATACTACTAGATGTTGATGCTCAACCTTTACCTTATGATACAAAAAAAAAAAGAGCTACAAAATTAGAAATATCATGCATCAAATTATCCCAATGCTATAATTTCCTTAACTTGAACTTCATTTTCTTAACTCTAGGGTGTACTTGGTAAAGATCTTTGTGATACTCAAATAGAATTAGCTCATGTAATCCAATAGATAAGGGAACATAGATACACCCTTTATGGTGTAATAATCCATCAGGTTTAAGAGAATAGCCTTAAAATTTACACTTTATAATTATACCAAAATCCAATAATTGTCTTACTTCTTTATAGAGGTTATCCTCAGAAAGTTGCTTTAAAATGTAACTTCTCAAGTAAGTTCAAAAAATCATTGATACCAACCTATGACACCTATTTATTAAGGTATAAAAAAATAATTTTTGTTATAGAGTTTTCAATTATGTCATGGTGATGTCATAGAGGTGTCCTGGTGAGTATATGTAGAGCCTTTTTAGTCTATGTGACAATGACAAAGTGTACAATGTGCTTGAAGAAGACTTGGTTGATCTTTAATTTTGACATGGGTAGAGATGTTTAGGGATGAGTATGGAGTAGTGAGCATGTGAAAAATTACCCTCATATGTTTTATAATATTTGAGAGATTTTATACATAATTAGAATTCATTTAGCTGTCCACAGTTTTCATCTAGACACTTTTGGTCTAGTGGTAAAAAATTTGAGTAGGTAGTTTGATGATATCACCATTGCCACATGGAAATGAGTCAAGGGAAGTTGGTCATATGGTTTTGATCACATTAGTTCATAGTTTTTTATGTGCCAGATCTAAAGTCATACATTTAATTATAGTCAAAGATATGAGGGTGTAAAGTTGGCTTCTTAGTCAACATTCATTGTTTTGCCATACTTAGCCAAATGTGCATATGGCTAGAAAGATCTAAGTAAGCAGTTTGATGATGGAATATATTGCACATGTGGATGTTTCAAGAGAATGTTATCATATGGGTTCATTTATTTTTAGCCTAGTTTATTTGTGATAAATTTAAGATCATGAAATGAAGCACAACCAAAGATGTACATATGCAAATTTGGGCTCCCAAGTAGTTTGACTATGTTTTTCCATAGCCAAATTTGCATATGACAAGGAAAGATGAGTATGAATTTTGTTGATGTAATATCCTACATGTGTGAAGGTGTCTATAGAAATTGATCATATAGGTTATTTAATTTTGATCCATGTTTATTTATGTTAAATTCTAGATTAGGCATTGAAACACAACAAAAGTTATGTAGTAAAAAATTTGGTCTCCCAGATAAAATCTAAACATAGTTGGCTCTATAACAAAAGATTTTGAGAATGAATTTTAATGTAATTATATCTCGCACCCATGAGGGTTCTAGGAGCTATTTGTTATATGGTTTTATTTTCCTATGTGAGGAGAACATCTAGTCCAAATTTGAGATCATGAATCAAATCATAGAGATAAGTTATTAAGGTTAAAAAATGGATACTCAAGCATATTGAAAGGGTCCCTATACTTGGTTATTTCTACACAAGTTAAAGATTAAGAAATATCGATGGTGTGCATTCCTCCAAGAAGTTAAGAAGTAGTGAGATTAGGATAGGCACATGATGTTTTAAAATTAAGAAAAGGTATAGGATAAGGATGCAATGATGAGAAAGTGTTCATACAGATTGATTGAATGGTGATCATTGATTGCTAAAGACCTAATTGATTTGAAGAGATCAATAGAGTGTATTGAGTCAACATTATGAGGGTGCATGAGATGAGGTCAATTGTTAGATGTTTAAAATTTAGATTTGTTAGACTATACATTAAAGTTTAGACATGATTGATGGTGTGAGATTGATCCAAAGCTAAGAGGACATGATATTCAAGAATTATGTTCACAGGTTAACTGTGACCATTTGAATTCAAATATTTGAATTTAACATAGGGAAAAACTAGGGCTCTGTAATTTATCCATATCTTTTGATAAAAGTTGAATATGCTATTGCTATAAAAAATAAAAAATATAGAGGAATCTATGACACATATAATGAACCTAATTTGAATATCTATAAGTGTGTACAATCAAAAATATTAATGTTTAAAGTTGACTATGTGTTCTTGATTGTTCTAAAAGTGACCTGAGAAAGATATTTGAGCTCATTTTGATGTTGTTTCGATGTCTCTTGATGGCTTTGCTATTTGGGAGTGTTTTAGAATCCATGTGAATACTTTATGAGTAGTTTATATGTGTGATTAGTCTATATTAAGTATGAACAATGTTTAATAATTTGAACGTATGTTGGCAATGACGTTCCTATGTATAAGGTCTCTATTTGAGTTGTTTGAGCATACATAAAGGTGAGCTAAAATTACTATGATCATTTAAAGATGTAAAAGGGGACATAAGGAGTGGACCCATGTATTTTAAAGTAGTCATGTGTTCTTATTTTGTTTGATGAAGTGCTAAATGGGTGAATGTGTTCACATGAGACCTATAAGAGCTACAAGGGATTTATTAAAAGGTGTAGTTCCTTTGCGTGACCCATAGGTGTTGTGGCTAACCTATGAAGATTATTTTTATACATTTATTTATATGATATATATCTTAAGGGTTAAGACATGAATAATAGATGAGAAAGGTGCTGATTATCAAGATTGCTCTATAAATAGTGAAATTAAAGATGGTGATTTCTAGACTTGGAAGAGTTGAATGAGGGAGTGTGAATGTGGAGTCAAGTAAAGGGAATAAACTTTGAAATAGAAGGTATAGGTTAGTGAGGACAAATAGAGAGTGAAGAGGATTAGAAATGCTTGTCTGAGCAAGGTGTTAAAGATGATCACATAGGCCATTGGAACTAATAACCCTAGAAGAGGTAAAATGGGTGAGTATGCTCAAGAGGCTATTTGAGATAGGCTTGTATGTGTGAATTATGGAGAAAAAGAGGGGTAGAGTGACATATGGATGAGCTGATGAGTAGATAAATTTGAGGACTATTTTTATGACTTATTGGTCATAATTTTAGTGGTAGAATATTGATCTTTATTCTTAAATATGAGCAAAAGCAAGGTGAAGACTATGTGATCATGATTATTGATCTAAGAGGCAGATCAGTGTCTAGAATATTTGTATGACCATCTAGTCATGTTATTAAATATTTGATAGAGTTGTTTCTATAAAGGATGTATTGAGTGTGTAGAGTTGAAGGGTGGGGTCAGTTGGGATATGTAATGTGTCCTAATTGATCTTTGTGTATTGGTTCAAGTATGTAATGTGGTTTAGACATCAAGGTGATTTGAGTGAAGGTAAAGTGTGATAATAAAAGTTCCATAATTAGGTGTTGAAGACATCAATTCAAAGGTTGAGTTGTTCATAAATGTTGTTGTAGGTTCTCAACATCTAATGGGATTGTTTTCTCCTTGCAAGGTGAAACTTGATAAAAGTCTAGTTGTTGTGGGTACTCAACTAGATAGGTGTAATAGCTCCTTATGGGATTATTGTCTCACTAAAATAAATAATGGTAGTTATTTGATTAGTTGTTTACTAGTCTACATTGGTTCTTTTTATTATAGGATAATAGCATAATTATAGGTTCTAATGGGTTTTATTACCCAAGAGGGTTTCTCATGTATACCGTGTGTTATGTGTTTGATCTTCCATTGTCTTTCCTATTCTATAATATGGATGATTTTTATATGTATTGAATGATTAAGATATTTAAGGAACTATAAATAAAATTTGATTATTTGGGCTCACTAATTCACCCTGCCTCTTAGTGATTGTACCTCTAACCAATGGTATCAAAGTGGGTCCTTTGAAGGAAGAATAACAACTTGAAGGTGATCTTAAGTAAGTAAAAAGATGGCTAAGTAGTTGAAGAAATAAATTCAATAATGGAAGGTTGTGATTAAGGCATTTAAAGAATAGATATACACTTTGAACAAAGATGCCAAAGAGGATGAGAATGTTATAAATGATCTGAAGGTTTAACTAATAGATGCCAAGGAAAGTTGTTCAAAAGAAAATGAAATTATGTGTGATGAAGAAGTTGGAAATTACGTTGAAGAAGAAATTTATTTAGAAGTAGAGCTCATAGGTACACTTGGTGAACTAAAGGAGAAAAAGAATAAGAATCATAAGATGAGAAATATGATCAAAGGTATTGAAGCACAATTTAGTTCTCTTGAGGGAAGTTTGATAGAGCAAGCATGTAGAATAAAGAATGACATGGCTAAAGAATCTAATAGTGATAAGGAGACTATCCAAGTTCTTAGAGGTCAGTTAATGGCTACAATTTCAAGTACAAGAGCTAAAGACGATGAGATGATTCAATTGGAAACCAAGGTAGGTTCATTGATGGATGAGCATGAGAAATTTGTTGTAAAGATAAGAAATCTTGAAGAAGATAAAAATTATGTAGATAAAAACAAGAGAAATGAAATATGGTCTGTTAGACAACTAAATGATTCAAAGTATGTTATTTTATTTCATGGTCATTGTTATTATATATATAATAAGTATGCTCATAGAGCTATGAAATATATAATGAATTCAGTCAAGTATGGACATTCATGGAGATATGCTAGAAGGAGGTTTTGGCCAAATATTTATCATAGTTCAAATATTTCAAAAGATATGAATGATCTTGTTTGTTTTAGATGTCATAGTGTTAGTCACATTTATATGTATTGCAAGAACATGTTGAATGAGTTTCCAAAGTAAAATGAGATATATGAAGCTCATAGTGTGTAAGGAAGAGGTTACACTTAGGTATGGAAACCCAAGCCTATTAGGAGAGATTAGACTGAGACCAAAGATGGTTTGTTTACCATGATAGACATGAAGGAAAGTTAAGAGTTTATGTTGTTTGCTTTTATTGACAAATTTGAAGAAAACTATGAAGTCAAGGATTCAATTAAAGTTAAATAGGGCTGTAATTTAGAGAAAGATATGGAGATATGGGATTCTCTTGAGTTTTGGGACTTTTAGTCTATGTCAAAAAGGTGTCTCTTTATAAGCTTCAAGGAGACACTTGTTAGTCATAGGAAGCTTAGTGGTTGTTAGATATTAGTTGTTGAGCTGGTATGTAAACAAGGTTTATTTGTGCATTCTTTTATCTCTTTTTGTTGGAGAAAAGAATATTGTGAATATTCTCAATGATCCTATATTGAGAAGGAGTTATCTTGTTGATCATGGTTTGGATGGTCTGGTATAAAGTATTTGAAGAATTATTGAATATGTCATGCTCTTGATGAAGCATGAAGTTATGGGATCATTGAAATTTATCAATTCTTAGGATCAAAGGACTAAGTAGTTGAATCTAAGAAAGTAGGTGTGGAGAATAAATTGTGTTCAAGATGATATTTCCAATCATTAAAGGTCTTTGGTTAAGGGGGAACAACATGTTCATGAGTTTACTTTAGAGGTTTATGAAGGAGTTGTGCAGGGTCAGAATGGGTGTTTATAGATGGTTGAATGATTTTGATGCAATGTCAAGAAGTATTTGGTGATAAAAAAAGTTTGTTAATTTATTTGTGATGTGATCTATGTGTTTTAAAGGGCTGAAGGTATGTTTGTGGCCAATTGAATATTTTTGAGTGTCTTCAATTTTCTTAGTTTTTGGCTCAAGGGCAAGCATGCCTAAAATGGGTTAAAGGAATTCATGGCTCCCAAAGGTGTGAAAGCTGAAATATTTATCCAAAAGTGTGTGATGGCTATCTCTAGATGTGAATTTTTTTTAGAGGTGTGCATTGACCAAAAGGAGGTTTGTTGACCCTATTTGTTTTAAGATTCTAGGGTTTTAAGTTATGCTAGAAAAGTAGTTTCACCTTATGAGTTGAGGTTTAAGTATTATTAATATGTATAATGGGAAAAATGGGTATTCAAATCAATATTCACATAGATTTTAAGGTTTGTGGTTCTCAATTTATTCAAGTTTTTTTCAATATGGAGCGTTAATTGGCCATTAGGTTTGTGAAGGAAGTATGTTGCAAAGGATGATCCTAGAGATGAAAATTGGTGTTCTTGAGGAAATATATGAGAGTGCTCTATATAATTATTTTTAGGTCCTAAATATGTGTCTACTAAAAATTGTGGGATCTACACGTTCTAGGTAGGGTTACAAGGAGTCTAAACATGCCTATTTGAAGAAGAGTGATTTTTGCTCAGTTTCTCCAAAAAAGAAGGGTATGTGTATTTCAAGATGAGTTATCAAGGTTTTTTAGTGAATGTTTCCTATTTGATGAGTGGCATGAATTTTTATTGGTGGTCCTTATGTTAGCTTGAGAGAGAAGACTAGTAAGCATATGTGGTGATTTGTCATGGTGTGTTGAGATCTGAAGATGCTCAGAAGGTAAAATTACTTAGAGTTCTTAGGGTAGTCCCTCTCAGATGTTTCTTGATGTGATCCATCATATCTATAAGGTTTGTGTGTGTTTTTTATTTATTGGTTATAGTTCTTGATTGAAAAGAGTGCTGGCATGGAGGAAGATGAAGTTTTCAAGGCAAGTTGAAGTAGGCTCAAGGTAAAAGGGAGTTTGTATCATCTTTATAAGATGGTCCTTTCCTATTTTTGTGGTATTTTTAGGTCCTTAGGATTAATTGGTACCCAATTTGTCATTTTGTCAAAGGGGGAGAAAGTTCATGTTATGGGAGTCCTTGAAGAGAGAGAAGGTGAGTTGTATATTGTTGTATATGATTATTATTGACATTAATGACAAAGGGGGAGATTGTTGGAAATTTTTAAATGATGTCATGGTGATGTCATATAGGTGTATTGGTGTGTGGATATAGATACTTATTAGTCTATGTGATGATGACAAAGTGTATAATACACTTGTCTTAGTGTGTTTAAAGAAGACTTGGTTGATCTTCAGTTTTGGCATGGTTACAGATGTTAAAGGATGAATATGGAGTATTTAGCATGTGAAAAAGGTACCTAAGATGTTTTTTAAGCTTTTATATCTTGTGTGTAAAATTGGAATTCATCTTATTATCCATAGTTTTCATCCAGACACTTTTGGTCTAGTGGTAAAAAATCTAAGTATGAAATTTGATGATGTTACCATTGCCACATGGGAATGAGTCAAAGGGAGTTGGTCATAAGGTTTTTATCAAATTATTCCCTATTTTTTATGTGCTAGATATCAAGACATGCATTGAATCAAATTCAAAGATATGAGGGTACAAAGTTGGCTTCTCAGTCAGAATTCATTATTTTCCCATAACCAAATTTGCATATGGCTAGAAAGAGTTAAGTAAGTAGTTTTATGATGGAATATATCACATGTGTTGATGTCTACAAATAAGGTGATCATATGGAATTGTTTATTTTTAAACCTAGTTTATTTTTCCTAAATTTTAGATCATGTGATGAAGCATGCCAAAAGATGTACGTGTGCAAAGTTGGGCTCCTAGGTAGTTTGACTTTGTTTTCCATACTTTAGCCAAATTTACATATGACAAGGAAAGATGAGTAGGAATTTTATTTGTGTTATATATTGTACATGTGAATGTGTCTAAAGAAACTAATTATATGGTTTTGTTAAGTTTTTGATCCAAGTTTATTTGTGTTAAATTCAAGATCATGCACTGAAGCATGACAAAAGTTATGTAGGAACAAAGTTGGTCTCCTAAACAAAATATAGATGTATTTAGATCTATAATAGAAGGTTTTGAGAAGGAATTTTAATGTCATTATATCTCACATGCACAAAGGTTCCATGAGATGTATGTTATATGGTTGGAATATCCTATGTGAGGAGATCATCTAATCTAAATTTGAGATCATGCATTGAAGCATAAAGGAAGTTATTAAGGTTTAAAAATTGATACTCAAGTATATTGAAAGGATCCCCATACTTAGTCAATTCTACACAAGTTAAAGATCAATCAAGATCGATGGTGTACATTGCTCCAAGAAGTCAAGAAGCATCAAGATGAGGATAGGTGAATGATGGTGAATGATTGATCAAAGGTATAGGATAAGGATCCAATGATGAGAAAGTGTTCATACAGATTGATTTAATGATGAGCATTAATTTTTAAAGTCTTGACTGATCTGTAAAGATCAATGAAGCACATTGAGTCAACATTTTGAGGGTGCACAAGATGAGGTCAACTATTATATGTTTAACATTTACCTTTGATGGGCTATGCATTAAAGTTTAGAAATCATCTATGGTGTGAGATTGATCCAAATCTAAGAGGACACAATATTCAAGAGTTATGTTCGAAGGCTAATTGTGACCATTTGAATTCAAATATTTGAATTTAACAAAGGGAAAAACTAGGGCTCTATATTTTGTCCATATCTTTTGATAGAAATTGAATTTATTATTGATGTAAAAATAAAAATTATAGAGGACTCCATGGTACATATAATGAAAATAATTTGAAGATTTTAAATTGTGTATAATCAAATATATTAATGTTTAAATTTTACCATGTGTTCATGCTTTTTATACAAGTGACTTGAGAAGGATATTTAAGCTTATTTTGATGTTATTTCAATGTCTCATGATTAATTTGATATCTAAGAGTGTGTTAGACTCCATGTAGATGCTCTTTGAGTATTTTTAAGGTGTGATAAATTTATATCTAATATGAAAAATGCTTAATAAGTTGACTATATGTTTGGTAATGGTGTTCCTATATATAAGGTCTCTATTTGAGTTGTTTGAGCATATGCAGAGGTGAGCTAAGATGACTATGATAATTTGAGGATGTTAAAGGGGACATAAGGAATAGACCCATGTATTTTAAATTGTTACTATTTTCTTATTTTGTTCAATGAAATGCTAAAGGAGTGAATGGGTTCACATGAGACCTATAAGGGCTACAAGGGCCTTATTAAAAGGTGTAGTTACTTTAGGGAGACCCATAGGTGTTGTGGTCAACCTATGAATATTTTTTTGAGATTTTTAATCATATGATAGATGTATTAAAGGTTAGTACATGCCTAATGCCTGACCAAGGTATTGATTATCAAGATTCCTCTATAAATAGTGAAATCAAAGATGGTGATTTCTAGACTTAGAAGACTTGAATGAGGGAGTGTGAATGTGGAGTCAAGTGAAGGGAAGAACATTTCAAAGAGAAGGTATAGGTCAATGAGGACCATTAAAGAGAAAAGAGGATAAAATATGCTTGACTAAGCAAGGTGCTAAAGATGATCACATAGGTCATTTGACCTAATAAGTATAGAAAAGGTAGAATGGGTGAGTATGTTCAAGAGGTTATTTGAGAGAAGCTTGTATGTGTGAATTATGGAGTGAAAGAGGGGTAGATTTCCCTATAGATGAATGATGAGAAGATAAATATTAGGAATATTTTTATGACCTATTGGTCATAATTTTGTTGGCATAATAGTGCTCTTTTTTTTTGAGTGTGAGCAAAGGCAAGGTGAAGACTGTGTGAGCTTGGTGGTTGATTTGAGAGGTAGTTCAGTGTGTGTAATATGTGTATGACCATATGGTCATGTTGTTGAAGATATGATATATTTTTTGCTATGAATTATGCTTTGAGTGTGTAGAGTTGAAGAGTGGTGTTAGTTAGGATATGTAATATGGCTTAATTAATCTTTGTGTATTAGTTCAAGTATTTAATGTGATTTGACCAACATGGTGTGTTGAGTCTTTGTAAAGTGTGACAATCATTAGGTTTTGAAGACATACATTCAAAGATAGAACTATTCATAGATGTTTTTGTGGGTGCTCAACATCTAAGGGTATTATTTCCTCCTTCCAACGTAAAACTTGCTAAAAGTATAGTTGGTGTGGGTTCTTAGCTAGATAGGTGTAGTATCTCCTTGTGGGATTGCTATGTCACTAAAATAAAGAATTTTAGTTCTTTGATCAATTGCTTACTGGCCCAAATTGGTTCTTTTTATTAGAGGATAATAGTCCAATTTTAGGTTCTAGTGCATTTTATTCCCCAAGAGGGTTTCCCACATATGCCTTGCATTATGTCTTTGATATTGCATTGTCTTTCTTATTCATAACTATGGATGATGTGTATATGTGTTGAATGATTAATATTTTGAAGGAATTGGAATTGAAATTAGATTATTTGGGCTCACTGATTCACCCCCTATCAGTTATTGTACCTCTAACACTTTTTCCTTTCCTTTGATAAATAAAATTTCATAATCATATTTGAAAAATAATTCCATCTAATTCCATTTGACATGTGTTAAGGTTAGGCTGATTAGATATATGTTATAAAGTCAAAATGATCATTATTTAAAACAAAATGACACCAAAAAAGAAGTGTCCCCATCTTAATCAAATATGAATGATGGATGTAAATTCCATATCATGCATGGGGTATCTCATCTCATAATCCTTGAGTTTTTGAGACTCACACAATAACTTTACCTTCTTGCATCAGTATGGATCCTAATCATTTCTTTGATGCATCAGTGAAAATAAAGAATTATCCCATAAGATTAGGCACAACTACAATTTATGAACTAGTGAGTCTCTCTTTCAATAGATGAAAATATTCCTCACACCTTGTTGTCCAAATAAACTTTTTCCCCTTTTTTTGTAGTAAAGTTATAGGATATACAATATGAAATAAATTATTAATAAAACATCTATAATATCTTACCAATCCCATGAAACTTTAAAATTTTAAAACATTATAGGGTGTTGACCATTCCATAGTGACATGAATCTCGGTAGGATTCATAGATATTCCTTATATAAAAATGGTGTGCCCAAGATATTGCACCTCAGACTGTACAAGTTAACACTTCTCCAAGTTACCAAAAAATTGATTCTCTCTTAAAAATTGTAAGACCTACTTCAAATGGTCCTCATTCTTCTCTTCATTATGCAAATAGATTAGAATGTCATCAAGAAACACCAACATGAATCAATCCAAAAATGATTGAAACACTCCATTCATTAGAGTCATGAATATAATTGGAGCATTAGACAACCCAAAGAATACAACTATAAATTCATAATTCCCATATCACATTCAAAACATATTCTTATTACTATTAATCTCTATAATACATAATTGATGGTATCCATATTTCAAATCAATCTTAGATAACACTTTGGATCCCCACATTTGATCAAACAAATAATCAATTATAGGCAAGGGATAATTATTTTCAATCATCACCTTGTTTAATTTGTGATAATCAATGCACAATTGAAGGGATCCATCCTTATTCTTCACAAATTTAACTAGTTCTACCTAAGGGGACACAATAAGACAAATCAGTCCTTTATCCAAGAGTTTATAAAGATAAAAATTGGATTCACATAACTCTGGGGTGGTCATTCTATATGGTTCTTTTGAGATGGGCTCAACTTCAGCTATAAAATCAATCTAAAAATTAATCTCCTATAGAGGAGGCATACCTAGAAATCCATATGGAAACACATAAATAAATTCCCATAAAACATGATGCTCATCTACATAATTCATATTTAACTCATTCAAACATATCACTCACCATGATAGTAGATAATTGAAAACATTTCTTAATAATCTTCTTGAGTTACATTTTAGTGATTATTGAAGGGAAACAATTCTCTCAACTCTAAATATTATCATAAGTACCCCAAGGTCATATTCAGATTTGAAAACCTTACAATGAAAATCTAGATTGGATTTATGAGCCACAATATAATCCATATCCAAGATAACATCAAAGGTGCCTAAGGGAATAATGTAAGAGACACTGTAGTGGATAAGAAACCAAGATATAATACTCAACTACTCACTAGTGAGCTAACATACATATTAGATCCAAATTCTAACTCAACTACCCAACTTTCCAACTACCTAACATCAATCAACCCATAATAGTCTAGGACAAAAGGAAAAATAAAGGATTCTAACACTCATGAATGGAAAATAATATAAATTGAGTTTCCTTTACTCATGCATGTGGTCTCAATGACCATTACCTAGTACTTGTCTTGGTGATCATCCATCACTACATAAGTGATATGTCCTCAACTAAATCACTCATTATTTTCTCTAACATTAGGGCCTTTTTCTTATTAGGAGTTGATATTACAAGAAGACTAACTCATGCATAATGATTGATGTATACACACATTAAATAAGCACCCTTATTATAGTCTCATCTTGAAGGGGATCTAATTGTTTTAGGTCCAAAAGAAAGTAGTTTACCCTGATGGTCCTACTTGCTTGGACTACTAGGTTATTATAGTCTTAGAATATTGGTACTATTATGGTATAAAATCACCTTGCATCTAAAAGTATTGGTCCAACATATATTTTCTTATTTTATAGCCATAATGGTTACTCTCATTATTTTGTTACTTAGTGGGCCTAGAATTAAATTGAGTTCATTTCTAACCTCCCCTAGGATAAGCTTCACACCTTATGACCTTGAGTCACACTGATACTGTAATTTTCCATGAAAATTTTCTCATGCATACTGAGTATTTCGAAGAGACTCCTCAGACAATTAGGCCTATTCAATAGTTATTGTTAAGATTTTAAGGTCTAAAATGTGCATTAAACCAGCCAACTCCAAATTTAGGATTTTAATGAACCTATTCACTTGGATTATCTCATCTGTAAAACATTGCACATATTTTATCAATTAAAAAAATCTACATCATATTGTGGCATAGTGTCACTTCCCTAAAAAATTCCATGAAATTAATATACCTTCTTTTGAACATATCTTAGGGATAATTAGTGTGCTCTAAAATGTTCCTCAAATAGTTACCAATTGAGGTACATTGGTCTCAAGTAGATTTTATACTCCTCACCTTCCCACCACATCTTGGTTGCATCTTTGAGAAGATGGGTGCCCAAATGGGCCTTCCCATTAGATTCACAATAATATAAGGTGAAACATGCTCTCATGCTTTCTAACCAATATTTTTATACAAATCCCTCCTAAGTCTCATCAAAATTAGGAGGATATAACCTGATAAACTACTTAACTAGGTATTCATGCATAGGCCTGAGAGGGTAGTCTAAGTCTCATTTCTCATGTCACTCACCATGGTGATGCAAACCTATATCACCCTTAGAATGGTGATGAGGAGGACTTCTAGACTTCTCTCATTCTCTTTCAATTAATTCTTCATCATCTATGAAATGTAATGGAGAGTGAATTTTTACATCATGTTGAACCACAAGAAATCTCTCCTAAAAGAATTATTATATATATATATATACATATATTGCATGGATAAGAGTAGTTATGGTCCTATTTCATTTAGTCTTGGTTAAATGGGAGGCCCATGCTCACCAAAGGGATATTAACCATGATGTGATCAATGTACCCCTCTCATTATAAATTCCAACATGAAAGACATCAAAAAACATGTGAAAACAAGAGAGACTTAAACAATATAGATTACCCATAACTCCTAATGTTGTAACCTAGGATATCATACCAAAATGTCATTCCCATTTTTATCATAAAATATAGGTATGACACAACATCATACCAAACATAAGTCATGAAATATTTGATAGATACTAATATCCATTTAATCACATAAAACATAACTACATATGCCATGAGACTTTAACATACATAAGCCAATAATTTTAAACTCCATAATCCTAATTTTTTGGCCAATGCTCAAGATTATTTCATGAGATTTTTGAAAGTAATTTTGTGTTAATGATGTGAATATATATATCAAATTATTACTTGATAGTTTCTCAAGTCATCAAAATCCACATGTCCACCTTGAGTTTGCTAAAACCCAAAATTTTGGTACTTTGGGCACTACCACTTGGTAGTTTTCTACATCATTAGAACTATTGATGCCTAAAACTTCCACTTTAGGTTTAATAGCTCCTATGGGAATATTAATATATGTGGGACTAAAATAAATCTATAAATCAACATCTAGGATTTTAGAATCTAAATCTTCATTTAATTTGGGGATGAAAAGGGATAAAGAGAAATGAAAGTAAATAATAGTAAATTAACACTAACTAATGCAATGCACTAGAAGATTTAAATAAATAACCTATATTTAGATAACATGGAATAAATAATTAAATATTATAAACCATAAATGAGAATAAATCATGAATTAATAGCTACAATGCAATCATAGATTCACACTATAGAAGTAGAAGTAATGAAATAGTGAACAAAGATAATTTTACACTCAAAAGAACATAAAACACTAAATCCTCTTCATTATAGGTGGATAAAAGAATATAGAAGGCCATAAAAGAACATACAAATCATCCAATCACACTTGTGAGGTGGACCTGTTAAGGTTATAGAATAGAAAAATCCTAATTGTTACTATTCCTAGTCTATTACAATATGACTTTGTATCAATAGCTGATACCAATAAAAGCTAAATATATTAGATCTAAGACGATCCCACTTCCTTCACTAAAAGGAATGATCTTGGAATATATAAGTTAAATATCCTCTTGTAAGTATAACACCTAGATATTTTATCACTCATGCTCATGATGATGTCATTACAACTGAAATATGGTCTCAAGTTCATGAGTGCAGTTATCATTCAGATCTTAGATATTGTGGGGATGCACTATTTTGTTATGACCACTATTCTTAGGAGAAGTGAAGTGGAACCATGTGAAATTCATTTTATATTTTCCATTTTAGTTAATATGGTACATGCACTTTTATTGTATTCAACTAATGATGTGGCTCGAAAGTCTAGCAGATCCAAACTACTCCTTGATAAGTGTTGGGGTACCATGTGTTGAGCCCATACTTCTCTAAAGAGACTATAGATTATTTGGTTAGATTGAGTATGGGGGTGGAACATGTCAATTAGATGCTCTTCTATGGGATTTAGGTATCCCTTTGTAAAATTGAGCATGAGGGTACCACCTATTATGGATGCATCTATCCTTTTAAAAACTACTTTGTGGGCTTGTCTATCATCTTATTGACTAATGACACTACTTGGAGGTCTAACCCAAATAGAGAAGTATTTGAAGAGTGAAATTAAATCACATAATAGGATATCACTCCACCAAATTGAAATGAGAGATTCATTGATCCATATGATCATCAAGATACAATGTTGAAGAAATAGATGGAGGCTTATACTAAGGCAAAAATTTCAAGAAGGGGCCCTAAGAAAATAATAGGCCAAAAAGGGGAACTATCATAGGGTTCCAAGGAATTGTAAACTACCAAGTGCACCCAAAGACAAATATGAACCTCTCTAAAATAACAAACATAGATTTTGATCTATAGTTCTTGGTAACTCATAGGGGCATCTACTTGTAGATGAGCAAACCCAAAGCTCTAGTACTCTGACTAGTCGAAGAAAAATTTCAAAAAGGGAGGAAGGTATAGTAGCCTAAAATTTTTGATGTGTCAATTTTAAGGACACCCATTATTCCTCCTTAGGTTGGGTCTTTTTATTGAGAGCCTCAAGGGCTTTGTCTAGATATATCATCTTTTAAAAGAAGATGTTTCCTATGCCTTAAACAACTGCTAGCATTTAGAACTCCATTTATGAAAGTGGTTTCAAAATATTCTCCACCTCAGAGATATCAAATGTCTTTCGATAAATATGAATATAGTTTGATCATTTTTCTTTTGCTTTAGAAGTGCCTTGATTTGGTCATGTAAAAAGATATTATTATCTACCAAGAAAAGGGAGGGGAGTCTTAACTAGACTAATTTCTTGATGTGTCCCCACCTATCTTAGAACACATATTATAAGCCATTAAAGAATGCCTTACATTTATTTAATACCTTATTGTATCTAAGAAAGTCATTGGCCTTAGTCACCACCTACCTCTGATCAACCACCCCTACTACTTATAGTGTTTCTCCTAAAATGTGGTAGATATTTTAGACTAGGCTATGTGAATCCAAGACCTTAGGGGATATGAAGGTGATCATTGGGTCAATATATGTGCTCACCTAAGATCTTAGTCTCTATGATTCTATGATGAAGGTGAGTACTAGATTCATGTTAGCAACCTTGCCCTTGATCCTCTCTTAGTAGGATTTGTATAACTACTAAATCATGGGAAGGATTTTGGTGGCATGTGGGTGAGAGATAAGGTCACTATTAAACTTCTCAATATCTTGGTCCTTCATCAAGGATTCCTATTTTATATTATACTAAAACTATTTAAATGACCAATTAGAATCAAAGAACTTCTGGTGGATCTGATCCAACTCAATCTCCTTCTCTTGTAGATTGGTTTTTGTAGTTATCCATAGGTTAGTTTCTATTTGGAAGCTTTCATTTGAGATGTGGATCTAGAGGTCAATCTTTGCCTTATTGAGTTTTAAATCTTTGGCCTTAGCCTCAGCACTGACGTGGTTGGTTGTAGCCTTCACCTTTAGAAGCTCCATCTAGGTCTTCTCGAGCTATCAGGTCATCTTAAGATAGTTCATGGTCACAAACTTTGGCATCTCTTAAGCTCAACCCTATCAGTGGGTCTATCTTGATTATGGTTGAGATCGATAATTTATATGGTGTAGTCTAATGACTACATCTATCATTGGGGCTTGACTACTTGGAGGATCATATGAGAAATCATGAGGGATTACTATTTGGGGTCATAAAATGACTACATGTGAGTCTAAATGGAGGATTGAGCCTATTTCCCCCTCTTTCTTTTCATTTGGGCCTCTCAGGGCACCCTTATTGCATCCACCTACTAATACTATTGATCTAATTATTGAATGCTCTCCCTTGTGAAGGGGATTCCTTGTGGTAGCATGACTAGAATAGTGATTTGTTATTATAAAGTAGTGGACCCTACTTTCATGGATGTCAGTGAATGAATAGTGAGGGTGGAAGGGGAGAAAGGTGGGAGCCCTTGGGGTAGGGTGAATTTTGATTACATAATGAGGGAGGACAAGTTAGATATTTCAAGTGGGGGGTGAGGAAAGGCATGTAGGAGGATATCACTATCATGAAAGAAAGTATGGAGATCTTAGTGGTGGAATGGGTAGAAGAAGAGGAAAGTCAGGCTAAGGTAGTACTTGGATGTGTAGTCAAGAGTGTCATAACCAAGGGTGAGATTGTAGAAGGAGATGGGGAAGTAGAAAAGGAGGTAGTAGTGGAGATAAGAGGATATAAGATGTGTATTCTCTTTTATAGGGGTGTCATTAAAGGCTAGAGATGGGTCCCTCAATCTATTTGAGTTGAGATGACCCAACCATAAGGTGCCTAGAAGGAGATTGTTATTGTTGTGAGGCTATGGGGTATGGGAATATGGGTATTGATCATGTCAAAGGATATTGGACCTCTACTATTATTTTATTATATGGAGGCATGTTCCTTATCCCCTCCCCACAAGTATCTTCTTCTTCTCCTATCATAATTTTAGGAGTGGATTCTTCTTCCTCTACACCATCCTTTGGATGAAACTCATCTTAGAGCTTCTCAAAGGTTTCATCTCTATCTTCATCATCCAAACTAGAGTGTGGATTATTTATTTCATACATATATTTTCTAAAGGCTTTAATTTTATGCTCATTCTAATTTGACTAGGTGAGCTTCTTCATCATCACCTTTGATAATTTCTTGGTCAAGTCATATGCCTAGACCTTGTCATAGAAAGAATCCTATGGATTGATGGCATCTAGTGAGATCTAAGTTAGGTCCACATAATTTTGAGGAAATTACTCCATGGGTGACCTCCTCTACTATAATTAAGATTGGGTTTGGTGCTTGGGAGTGATAGCTATCTTTAAGGAAGCTATGTACCCAATTGGATCATAATTCCATCTATCATTTATTAAATAAAGGCCAAAATTTATTAGCTTGGCCATGATTACACATCCCTAGTTCTTTTTTAACACTATGATTCCATCTCAAACAAAAGGGACATCATATACTCCTTTCTTTTTTTCCTTACCTCATAGATGAAGTCTAATACATCACGCTGGCAAGCTATCTCTAGGGCTAGGGTCCTATTCATTAGCAAGCAAAGGAGTCAAAAAGGCTGTCCCTAAAATCTATGTAGTCAAATGAATGAAAAGTGGGCTCCCTAGAACTAGGTAGCTAGGACCTTGCTTCTTGGAATCCAAGCCCTTTCCCAATCTATCATCTTGGAGGTAATGGTCTATCAGCTAAAGTCAATGAGAAATAGATTCATAAAAAGCTCCAAGAACTCATAATAGTCCATGATGATAGATAGGATGTGAGTCTATATAGTAAATGGGGCCACCATGTTGGGGAAGATGTTTGTTTTAAAGGTGATAAGATTTAAGTATGAAGAGAAGTACTAAGAATGTTGGTATATAATGAGATGTAGGAAGAGTGATGCTTACCAAAAGGTACCCATCATTGAAAAATTCTCTAGCTCATCCCTCATGGTGGTGGCAATGGCTTTAACAAAGTTTATTTTGAACACCTATCTATTCTCCCCTAAGGTCATGAGGAAGAGTTCCCCCAGTTAAAATTCATTGATGCTATCATCAACATCCATCTTTATGATCAAGGCCAACATGGACAAAGTCTCCTTCAATTTCTATGTGGGGAAGGTCATCAAGGACATGGGTAGAAGAGGCATCTCTATAAACTCACTCTTGAGGATGATTCTAATGAATCATGCCTTTTCCTAGATTTGGGAGTCCCAAAAACTTTGGAGAATTTTTATGTTGTAGATAATAGCCTTAGGGTCATTTGGGAGTTAGAAAAACTCTTTGATGTTATGTAAGCTAATTTTTACCCTTAAACGGGCATTGCTAACGATCATGCTAGTGTTAGCATCATATCTTCCTACATAGAGGGTGATGATTTTTGGTCATAGGTGTACATAGGGAACCATGTATTATGCCAATGTCGACTCCCATGTTTTTCATTTGAATGAGTTATATTCCTTCATACTAACCTTATTGAGCATTTGGGTGTGGACACCGTCCCTTAAACTCTTGGGTTTTTTGACAAACTTTTGATCAAAGATTCTATCTACAAAGTTGGTAACCAATATCTAGTATTTATAAGGTCCCTTGCATGCCTTCTTGGTATTTGTCACTTTCTCCTTCACTTGAGTAGGGGCTAAAGCATAGGCCATTCTCAAAATTTGCTTAGGTGGAAGGTCTACCCCATTACTCAGCTCATAGGTTCTCTATTTTGAAAGTTGATTCTCACTTCTTGATGAAGATGTAGAATCCTTCATTACTGAGGAATTTTCCCCGAAATTAGTTTCTATTTATATTAAAAGTCTAGAGTAACAATTATTTGTTTCACTACTTACAACTGTAGTTTTGGCTCTTCTCTATTCTTCTCAATTAGTCAGAGGTCTCAAAAATCTCAAAGTGTCAATTGTTTGGCTTGAGTGAGGGAGGGATATTTATATGACAATAACACTAGGCATGATCATCATATAAAATTCAAAAATGGGTGCCCTCATAAATGAGAAAGGTGGAACAGACACTTGAGGAGCCACTCAGAAGAGATATGTGATGATTGTTATGGGGATTCATGCATAGTGGAGTGTCTGACATTAATCATAGGTTAAGAAGGTAGATATCCATATTTTAAAGAATGTTTTTGAATGTTTGGGAGGATTAAGGAGAAGACATGTGGTGACTAGACAATACAATTGTGCCAACAACACTTATTTGAAAAAAGAAACAACAAAGGAAAGGAAACAAAGCAAATGAAAAGGTGAAAATAGCTAATTATGTATAAGGGGGGAAGGTGGGTAATTTAATTATAATTCTTTAGGTCAATCCCATTGATATTGATATCCAATACATTACCTTCATCATCCTCTTGCTTGAAATCATTTTATTGCATGTCATTGATCATGAAAAAAGGTCCTCTCCAAAGAGAATCAAATTTCACATGTTGTCTTAGCTTCATGGCTCACTGATCATATTTGAGAACTAAATCTCTGGGCTTAAATCTTGGGTCTAAAAAATTAGGTTAGGCCAAAAAACCCCTATGGGGGTGGTATAGTTTATAGTTTATTTCATTGGATGTCAAGCCGTATATATTTATCTAGGTTTGATCTATCTAGGGGGGATATCTATATAGTGGGGAAATGGGTGGGGATTGGAGGTGACTCTATATAGAGATGGGTGGTACACATCTATCTATATGGTTTCTAGTTTCCCTATATATCTATATGGTGTAGTTAGGTGTATAGGTTGGTAGTGCTCAGTTTATAGATCTATATAGGGTGGTTAGGAGTCAAGGTTTATTGAACCATCACTTAACTGTTTACTACTAGATGATCTTTGCATCACTTTCATGCTCCCTTGATCCT
The DNA here is from genome assembly GCA_037957365.1 of Torreya grandis. Lineage (NCBI taxonomy): Eukaryota > Viridiplantae > Streptophyta > Pinopsida > Cupressales > Taxaceae > Torreya > Torreya grandis. Next base: position 2,065,042 of record JARHVA010002379.1, on the reverse strand, counting down.
CTAAGTTAAGTAGTTCAGAAATTTGAATCTTTATTGATCTATTTTATTTGATTTTAACAACCTTCAAAAGTTTTAATGTGGGGATTTTTAATGATACATGTATAATCACTTCTTTTTTGTATACAAGTTCATATGGGGAAGTCTTCATAATTTGTTTAGGGGTGATGTGGTTTGCGAATAAGGATGTTTTCACATGTAAGTGCCACTCCCTCTACTTATCATCACACATCCTTTTGATTAATTTGATTAGATTTTTGTTTATATACTCCACCAACCCATTCCCTTATGGGTAATAATTAGATAAAGTCTTTAGGAATATACCATTTTGGAGTGGAAATTCAGCAATTTTAGACCTGAGGAAATCTTTCACGTTATCAAAAAATATTATTTTGGGTAGGATGAACCTTGTTAAAAGCTCTTATAACAATCCACGAATCACATTTTTGATCGCTTCTCTCAACAAGATTACTTTCATCCATCGGGTGAAGTAGTTGGTGGCTATTAATATCCATTTATGACTAGCATTGGAGATGGGATTGATCATTCTAATGAAATCTATTCCCCACTATAAGAAGGGCTCATCAGTCATAATTAGGTTGAGAGGCATGGAAAAAAATTTCCTCTTTCCCATGAAGAATTGACACTTATAGCACTTTTTGACCGCTTAATGGTAGTCAACAAACATGGTCAGCTAGTAATACCCCACATGTATGATTTTTGTCATGGTGGTCTTAGTTTACAAGTGGTTTCCTGGGAGAGTGAAGTGTATGTCTTGGAGGATCTCCTCCACTTGGGGTTTATCAACACATCAAAGGAGATCTCCATCAAAATCCCTTTTAAAAAGAAGCCTTTGGATTAGTGTATAAATAAACCCTTGTAGTCTATAAAAATGGATTTTATAAATGGGAAGACCATCAAAATACTCACCATTTTTCATGAAATAGATATAATTGACCACCCAAGATCTATTAGCTTAAAATTGGTTCATCAAGTTTTTTTTTAACATGTCTTATTCATCTGTTAGGACATTTGCATATTGAGATAAATACTTGTAGATTCCTCTTCCTCTAATTACTTTTATTGGCCTGACCTCTATATCATACTCTAAGATCTCAGTGATCTAGTTGGCCATTTTTTCTATAATTTATCCCTCCATGATGTACTTAGAGATGTTGGAGTGTGCTACATACATTATTACCTTGCTACATGCCATGAGGTACATAAACTTTGTAAGGCCCTTAATAATGGCAAGGTATTTTTTCTCCATGAATTTGTATTCAACCTCATATCCATGTAGTGTCCTTGAGTAAAATGTAATTGGGTGTTCATTCCCTCCTTATTCCTCCTTTTGAGTTAGTATAATGACCAGGCTATATTCAATTCCATAGACGTATATAATGAAGTCCTTGGAAATGTTATGGTTAATTAATATAATCACTATGGATATGGCATATTTTATTTCATTAAATTTTTCCCTTCCTTCAGGTGTCCATTTGAAGTCCTAGTCTTTATTTATCATTAGGGTGATTTGCCTTACCAATATTACAAAGTCTAATATGAACCTATTGATGAAATTAATATTTTTGAGGAAAGATTGGACCCCCTTTTTTATTTTCTAGCAAAGCCATGTCCCTGATGGCCATTATTCTTTTTGGATCAATAGAGATCCCTTCCTTGGATACCACATACTCAAGTAGTTTAGCTTATGAGACTCCAAAGACACACTTTTTGAGGTTTAGAGATACCCTAAATTCTTGAAATATTTGGAATACCTTCTCTAGATGGTTGAAATGATCCTCCTTATTCTTGAAAAACATAGTCAGGTCATCTAAGTAGATGAGTATGATATTGTTAATTATTTCCTTGAAGGATGCATCTATTTCTCGATATAATTTTGCATCAAAATTGGAAAGGCCAAAAGGCATTTAACATATGTGAAGGTTACCCACTTCATAGTGAAGGTGGTCTTGTGTTGGTTTTCTTTATTCACCCATACCTAGTTTTACCCAAAGAATCCATCCAATAAGGAAAAAAATTCCGTGTATAATACTATCTAAAGGATCTACTCCATATAGGGAAAGGGGTAATGGCCTTTTGGGGAGGCCTTATTTTGGTCCTAGAAATTTACGCATAGCCATATTTATTTGCTCTTCTTTCACATAGGAACTAGATTGGATACCCAAGTCGAATGCTTGATTGGGTATATAATATTTGAGTCAATTAGTTTCCTAATCTCTTGGGCCATGAGGGATTCAATATTTGGGTCTACCATCCTTTATTTCTATCAGACTATTTTGGCCCCTTCCACCAAATCTATGGTGTACTGAATAATCATGTGGTCCTCTACCTTCAAGTCATCATAAGTCCATATGATGACTCCTTCATACTTATTATAGAAAGAGACTGACCACTTATTATCTTTTTGGGTAACTTCTTTACCAATTTTCATCTTCCTCCCACCTCTAACATCAAGTTCATATTAGTCACCCTTATCCATGACAAAATTGAATTTTTTGTGCCTTACATTATCAAAGTTAAAAATATTTTATAGGGTGATGAGGCCCTTTATAGCTTATTGGTCTTTAAATATATAATTTGATCTCCATAGGCCTTTTTAATTTTTGGTTGTAGATGTTCCATGAACTCACATGATTACTAGAAGAACATCACAATATGAGCATCATTTTTAAAGCCCTACCAATTTTGGTCATTATCTAGGATAGTGGGCCTAATGATTACCCACATTGTTGATTCATTGGTGAACAAGTCTGTTACTGGGTGAAATTGGGAGCCTATTATATCTATCCTATCATCCTTTGCATTCATAGTACTTGGGACCTCATACATGTTGAAGGCTCTAAAATATTTTATTATATCCCATATATGATGGTGGTAAGACCTCATACACACATTCTTTACATATGTTACCCCTCTCCCCTACCTCACTACTAATTTAGAATCATTGAATACCTTTAGCTACTTGATGTCCATTCACTGAATGAGGAGGAGGCCATATACTAGAGCCTCATATTTAGACTCATTATTTGTATAGGCAAACTAAAATTTGAAGGCTCAAAGGTTCCCTTTTCTAGAAGGAGATGTTAGTCAAATGCTGACTCTAGAGATAGTCTTCTACTTCATACCATTAAAATACAGATTCCAAGATTTAGACTCATCCCTAAGACTTTCATTCTAATCTCCTTCAATCTTTAAGAATTTTATAATGGATTGGTCCTCATCATAGATCACATAGGTTTTTAGGCCCATATCATAAAATTTCAAAAATGGATCATTCTTGATGAACTCATTAACAAGGGTCTCTTCTTCAGGGCTCCTATTGTCTACCACCTTCTCTCCTTCAAAAATTTCTACATAGTGTGTCTCTATTCTTCAGAAGGAAGTGTGCATTGCTTTGAATTTTATCATTACTTCATTATATAGGTGATTCAAGTGAATCAGTTTAGATGTAACTTTTAAATTTGAACCATACTTTGTTCTCAAGATCAAATAAAACTAGTCTATTGACAAGTATCTATCAATTTTTGTGGTAAAATCCCTTGACAAACATAGCCCAAAAATAGGTAAGATGTCTATCAATACAATGTATTGTGGTAAAATTATGCTAGGGTAGGAGTAAAATGTGAGGGGGAGAACCTAGATGATCCCTAGGGTTTGAAACTTTCTCTTGTTTAGCTACATCACCCATTTATTCAAAGGTTCATACTTAAATTATAGCACATCATCTATCTGTTTGGGAATTACTATTGTGCTCGCACTTGAATTGATCATGGAAATATGAAATAACTTCTTCCCTATAATCAATGTCAAATATAATGGTGTATATTTTATTTTACTTACCCTCCCTTGGTAATAATGAATGCAAAGGGTATCTAGGGTTATTCTTTTGTGTTAGCTTATTTCCCTTTTTTTGTAGGCTCTACAATTATATTCCCATACATGGGCCTTATTAGTTACTCTAGGCCTTCTTTTTAAAAATATTTTTGTTTGGGGGTGGATAAGATGTCCTAGAGAGAAACATTGGCTAGAAACTTCTTTAGTTGCTCTACCACATTATATGACCTTAGAGACAGGATCTCAGGGTATTTTACCTTTTTATGTATTGCCTCACTCCATGTTGGATAGGTCAAGGTGGAGGCTAAGGTGTTAGACCTTTCTCAAAAGTTACTTTGAGTCTTGTGGCACCTTCAGAGCTTTTGGTTAATCTCTTCTTTGAGAGAGTGTAATAGTTTGATTTTACTTACAAGGCTCTATATATAGGGACCTCATTCATATACAATATATCTTCACCATCTATCTAAGAGAATAATACATGTTTTAGAGATATTTATTCCTCTTATTCTATGGACATCCCTTGCATTTACACCATCAAGGTTGTATTCTCAATCCCTTGGGATTGGTATGTGTAGGCTAAATTAGGGGCATTCCCTTATCACCATTACTTGACAACCTTCTGATTTTGGTTACCCCTTAGACAATTTTAGGGCCCATGCATGTTATTGTATGGATAAAACCATGAGTTAGAATCATCTACCAAGTTATTATGACTATCTACTGGCTCTCTACTTAAATTTTGTGACACCGTGTGTAAAGGATCTAAAATCACAACCATTTGATTTATGGGTTACATATGATGACTTACTGCTTAATGATTTAGAGCTTACTTATTTGATGCTTGTTGGTTTGGAATTTTTGCCTATCTTGGTATTAATTATATTGGTAAGCCAATCTCCTTTCTTGGTAGTTATTAAAAGAAGGCTTCAAAATCATGCCTTATTTCCTTTTAAGATTAATTATTTCATCAGATAAGTTTGCAAAATATTTTTCATATCATTCAAATCCATCACTAGAAAATATGCAATAGATGTGATCACCTGAATGAGAGGTTACACATACATAGATGGAGGTGGGGATTTTGAAGTGCTTGGGATTTCTTGCAAAGGCATGGACATCTTCAGGAACATCATCATTGATGACCAAGGAGGAATCCTTCCCACATCGATTAGGTTGTTCTTGACCCTTATCATGATGTCATATGCATTTGGTAGAGTATAGCCTTTAAATGATTAGATCATCACTATAATGTCTAAATTAAGGGCCTTAAGGTAAAAAACAATAGCCATTCCCATGAGTAGTCAAGCCTCCAATGGGATCCTTTGCTAGGTTTTTTTGAACCTGGTGTTAAAATCAACCATGGCTTCTGTATAGGGCCCTTTTGATGTTTATTAGCTATTTTAATACGGAAGATCGATCCACCTTCTCATTAAATCATTCAAATAATTTATCTCCCAAGTCATCCTAGGTTCTGATTGAGTTGGATGGCAAAGATCGATATTGGTCAAGAGCCCACCATTTGAAAGAGGATGCTAGTAGCCTTAAGGCTACATTTTATGTGTTGACGTAGTGAAAAGTATACATATTTGCCACATCTTAGAGATATTTGGATATTGTCTTGAAATATTCCCCCAAAAATGTGGGGAGTGACTTAAAAGCATTTATAAGGATGGGGTCCCATACAGATAAGGGTTTTAGAGGGATAAGAGGGTTGTTGTTGTCCCATGACACAAAGTACCTTGGTGGGCCTAGATGTGCCATTTATTATTGTTGTTATTATTGTGCAACATTAGACCCTAAGGTTCTTTGGTGAGTGGGATCCCCTAAGGCTGACATTATTAGACTTAGATTATTTGTAGTTTGTGATATTTTTATGGGTCTATGGCTCATAAATGTGTCCCACTAGTCAATCAAACTAGTAAATTGGTCCCACTAGGTATGCCAAAAAAAAACTATTGACACCTAAAAATTTCACTTCAAGTTTTATAACCTCCTATGGGAAGCTTTACAAATGTGGTATGTAATATAGTTTGTAAAATAACCTCTAAGATTTTAGAAGCTAGCTATTCATTTAATTTGGGGATGAAAAGGGATAGAGAGAAATGAAAGCAAATAGTAATAAAATATCACTAACTAAGGTGATGCACCAAAATATTAAATCATTAACCTATATTTTCATAAAATAACATAAATCATTAAATATTATAGACCATAAAGGAGCATAAACCATGAATTAAGATCTACAATGCAAGTAGAGATTCATACTACAGAAGAAACATAAAATAAATAGCAAATAGAGATGATTTTCCACTCAAAATAACACATAACACTACATCATATTCATTATAGGTGGAGAATATAATGTATAGGGCCACAAATGCACATACAAAGCATCCAATCACACTCATGAGGTGCACCTATTAAGGTTATAGAATGAAAAAAATCCTAAATGTTACTATTCTTAGTCTATTATAATATCACTATGTAGTAATAGTTAATACTAGCAAAAGCTAAAGATAGTAGATACAAAGATGTTCCCTCCTCCCTATCTAAAAGGAATGATCCTAGAATATATAGTAAAAATAGCCTCTTATGGGGATGACACCTAGATATTTCATCACTCACACTCATGATGATGTCATTATAATTGAAAGAGGGTCTTGAGTTCATGAGTGTAATTATCATTCAGATCTCAAATATGGCAGGGTGACACTATTCTATTATGACCACTATGCTTATGAGAAGTGAAGTGGCACCACATGTAAGGGCTCATCTCTTCTCTATTGTATATACTCAGCATGGTGGGTCCCCTTTTATTTTATTAGACCAATGATGTGGCTCTAAAGTTTGGTAGATCAAAACCACTCCTAAATAATCATGAAGGTCCCACATGTCGAGCTTATGCTTCTCTAGAGAGAATAGAGATTCCTTTGGCAAGGCTGCATGTGGGGGACACACATGTCAAGAAAATTATCATCTAAGGGAATTTGGGCATCTCTTTTCAAAATTAAGCATGAGGGTACCACATGTTGAGGACACGCCTATCCTTTTAAAAACTACTATGTGGGCCCATCCATCATATTATTGACAAATGGCACCACTTAGAGGTCTGACCCAAAAGGAAAAGGATTTGAAGATCATAGGGCCACCACATGTGAGGTTGTCACTCTACCACAGTGAAATGAGATATTTAATGATCTAGATGAGCATCAAGGTACCATATATAAGAAGTAGATGAAGGTTGATACTTGGGTAAAATTTTTGAGAGGGGGCCTCAAAGAAAAGAACAAGCCTAAAAGGGGAACCGCCATAGGGTGCCAATGAACCATCAAATGCTGAGAAAGCCTAAATCCAAAGATAAACTAATGAAAAATAACAAATATGTATTTCAATCCATAAGAACCATATATGTATTGGGGCATTATCCCCTATTAGTTAATACTTCCATGATCTATGTGTTCAAATCACCCTGTGTGATCATATCTAGGTTTGTGGGTTATCAAGATGATAAAACATGGTAACATCCCACTCACCCATTATCCTATAGGCTTCAAAATTTAATAGTCCTCTCTAGGTTTGCAAGTTACCAGGATAATGCCACATGGTAAGATCTTGCATGACCACTAGCCTAATACTGACTGTACATTAGATCATGTTTTCATCACTCTTGGGTTAGTATGATGGTGACACATGGTTTCATCTAAACCACTCACCAATATAATAAAAATTAAATAAGGTAAGAATAAATAAAAGGGACCCAAAACCAAAGATAATCCTTTGGGATATTGACCAACTCAAATATGTGTAACATAGAGGCATTAGGGTATTAACCCCTAATGACTTAGTCCTTCTTATCTTCAATGTTCCTTAATATTTCCACTTATAATTTCCATAAAATAATGAGGCATTATAAGATTAGTCTTTTCAATTAATCCTTTAGGCTATTAAGATGATGCCACATGGCATCACCCAACCAACTTTGAAACAAATTTAAATTTGACTAAGGCAAAATATGAAATAAATTCAAAGTAAAAGTGGCTAAGGCAAGAATTCGCATTAGTCAAAAAGGAAAATGACTAAGGAAAAAATCCATTAAGAGCTTATTAATTGGCTAAGACATTATCTAAAGAAAAACACAGAGATGACTCTATAACTAGAAACATAGTAAGGTAAACTATACATGCCTACATTACTACTATTAAGTTTAGAAAGAAGTAAAATATTGATTATATTAAGGAGCATGAATCTAATCTAATAAACTCATAAGTTTAGTTTATTTATCAAAGAACACAAAACAAGTTTTCTCAATCTAATTTATATAAAGGAATGGCTCTCTAAAAACCACACCAAAGATCCAAACATAAAATAACTTCATCAATTTGTATTAAATGACCTAGTTGTTGGGAAGACATAAAACATGTAAAAGCCTATGGGATTGTTTCACAAGACATCCATTTGATCTATACCAACATTAAAGGTTTAATGAAATATTTTTATTTTTATTACAAATAATAATCCATAGCTTAGCAATTGCATTCTACTCATACTATCACAATCTTGATCTAATCATTAAACCATATAGATTTGGGGGAGAGACATATGCATAAATAAGAAACTATTCTCAACAGAGATATAATCAAATAACTCACTAGCTTTTATTATAAAATCCATAATTCCTAACGATTGTTATTTTCCATAATGACTCCTTTCTAAGGGTCTAAATACAAATGATCATATCTAGACAAGACTCATTTTACAAAAAGGTAAAAAACCAAGACAACATAACTCCTATTAATGATTGGCATAGTAATACTAGAAACATCAATGTTTAATTCATTTCAAAAATATGAATAGTTATTCCAAATAACAATTTTATAGTTATTTATCTAAGTTCTACTTATTTTTTATAAGTTTAATTCCATTAACTCTTCTCACTTAAATAAACAAAAATGCATAAATCTTAAAATACCAGTCACTCATGGCAAGGATATAAGCAATGAAATTAATATGTTTATTCATATGAAAGTGTTTCAAGGGATAAATTTGATACATACAAGACTCTTTCCAATATCCTATAAATAAATCATTCATAATTAATTACAATTTCAATAATGGAAAATAGATGTCTTAATACATAGTTGGAGTATTATTCAAACTCTATTTTTAACAAAAATATTACAAGTAGGATTACTACTACATTATTATTAATACACTAGAGGCATTCATCTTTTATCATAGGTTAGGGATACATATTTTTGTCTAATCAAGTATAAAATAACCAAGTAGTCTTCAATGGTGTTTCACACTTTCTCTTGGGCATCTATTGTCCACTAGAAAGAAGGTTCACTACCCAATTTTTTGTCATCATCAAGTTGTTACTTTAGACACCCTTGAGCTTGATACTCCCATCTCTAAACATGTTTATTTCACTAGGTAATGTCAAGGGTGGATATCTAGGCAAGGTTATCTTTACACAAGGGAATGATCATACAACACCTACATTCTTGTTACCAGTTCCTACCCAAAGAGAGTTATAATTTAAAATACAAAACAAGAAAAAATTTGAATGATCATTCAAGTGAATTAAAACATTCATGATTATAATATTAGAAAGCAAGGGATTATAACATAATAAGGCCCACAAAAAAGGCTAGAGTAGAAAGAGGATATCTCACTCTGTTACTTCCTTCCAATAGTAATAAGAGGGTTAATCAATCTACCATCATGTCTTATCATGAGAGGGCTTAACAACTTCCATAGTGACATTCATAGGATGGTCAAGAATTCTACCACCATTCCCAACATAGAAGGGCTTGACATTATTTAACCATGAAGATGCTTCTCATATACCACAATCCCCTAGTTTCACAACAACATATAATACACTTCGAGTAAAATCTGAAACATCCAAGCTAAGCGAGGAGGAACACAACCTATCACAGGCCCACAATTGGAAAAATAAAATAATGGAGGCCATTGTACAACTATGTCAAGACAATAAGATAGGAATAATAAAATAAGTGGTCTTATTCTCATTTAAGTAAGAGAGAAAACAAGGAGCCATAGTTATTTCATTTAAACTATGAAGGAACAACCTATCCAAGGCCTTCAAATGGGCAATCACTACATGGTGGCCAATGCTCAACCATGTGTAAATAATAAAATAGGTAGATAAACTAAGTGGTATTATTCTTTTGAAAGCAAGAGAATTGAATACAGAATATATTCATTTCATTTTAAATGAATAGTATAAAAATGTGGGCTATAAATAATCCTACCTATTGAATTCTAGACTACATAGGCACTAACCTATACTTGTCTAGACTCAACTCTCCTAACCATTTGTTACTATAAACTAAATCTCCTTCTCTTATAATATGTCTTAATTATTTTTCCAATTGGTAAAATTTCTTAAACTAAGTGAGCTCAAATTCTATATATAGTTATCTCAAAATTAACCAACCACCAACTACTTTCCAACCCATGCCTCATTAAGGGATGTCCTTTCACATGTTCAATTAAGGTACATGGTGGATTTGTATACTCCTATGGTTGCTTCCAGGACTCCCTTACCTCTTTTACCACTTGATCATAATACTAAGGAAATCAAAATAAGATCTACTAATTAGCCACTAGACATTCTAGACATTAGCTATAATATCTTTAGGTCAAGTGATAACAAGTTCCACCAAAAAAGATTAAATTATATTTTCCAATAATATTATAATTTTATTAGTGGTAAATTAGGCAATTTAATATTTAACATGGGTTTAAGAAGGTTTAAACTAATTAGTGATATAACCATGCTTAATGCAGTCTCTTTCTTTCATTAGACCTATTGTTGTTCCTGCATACTCAATGCACATCAAATTCCTCTAACATAATATTGAAAGTTTTTTAATTTAATAAAACAAGTAAATTTCAATCAATTAATTAGATCCAATCATTCATGAAATATCAATATACACATATATAATTTCATATGATTTTATTCATAAGGAATTTCCATTTTTAATCTTATAAATAATGGTTAGCATGATTTAAGTTAATATATCTCATAAAAATAAAAAAATTTCACATATAAATTTAATCATAATTCTTCCATAATTAATCAAAAAATGATTGATAATATGTCTTTCTTATGGTTTCCAACACATGAGAGCCTTCATGAAATTTGTTGACTAAATTTCACCCTAAGTTAAATTTGGTCAACCCTCCCATACATATTCAAACATTAATAGGGTCTAATATGTTTTAAATACATGATCATTAATAATTTTAATTCATATTTTTAAGGTCACATACTATGTTTTCACCTTTATCAAATTTGTATAACTTGACTTATGTCTTTTTTTGGCCACCTTCTGGTCATTCTAAGGAAGTTGTATGGTTTTTTCACAAAAATACAAATGTAAAGGATCAAGATAATGTGTGTCATGCTAGGTAATTCTATAAAATTATTTTGAAACTAAAAAAAATTTATGTTCAATGTTAAAATAAGAAGATCATATGCAAAAGTTAGTTTAAGATGCTTGTACAAACTAAGGTAATTGGTTTGGCATGTGTGAAGGCTTCAAGGAAGTCTATTGAGATCCCCATAGTTAATTTATAGGGTCAAGTAGATTTAATATATATACATATTATGAAAACCAATTTTGTTCCTATCTCTCCTTTTGATAGGTCAAGAAGGTCAAACAATTTTCTATTGGTATAGATAGGATAAGAAGAGTTGAAGTGAATTCACTGGGGGGAGGTTAAGGGTCCTTCTGTACTTACATTCCATGGCCATAATTTTAAAAATGGATGTTTGTATTTTATTAACAATCACTAATATTTATAACACCTTTAAAATATGTGTGCATCCACAATACCTCAATTTTCTCATTTGTTTGCATTGGTCTATGTGAACCAAGTGTTGTATGTGGTCTTATAGAGCATGTTTACTCATTTAAAATTTATTTAAAATTGGTTGGCACATATGGATATGAAGGGATAGGTATAAACATCTGTTTGTGATAATAAGTGAACATTGATGATCTATATAATAGTGTTTTCATAGTTACAATGTTTAGATCTTCTATGAATGACTTGAAAACAAAGGTAATACATTGGTTTTTAAACCCCCATATCATGGTGATTATTTTATTCATAAAAGTTTTGTCTCAATAGGATCATTAATGGGAGGTAAAATTATAAGACACTTGATATAGTCAAGTATCCATAAAAGGGCCATCTGCAGGCTTGTCTGAAGAGTACTCCAATGTCAACCTAAAGAAAGGAAGAATAGTGGTGTTTGAAGGTTTTTAACCTAACTAAGATCTCAAATAAATTCCATGAACCTACTAAAAGGTTATTAGGGTGATGATGAATTTATGAACAATTACATAGTCCTGTATCTAATGACATATACATGGAGTCTCAAATAGTGGTCTGAAGTGAATACCAAAGGAGATAAAGTAGTGTTGAAAGGGTTTTGGAGGTGTTTGAACCCAACTGAGACCTTCAAGCAAGTCTAAGAGAATATAAAGGATCATGGTCTATGTGTTGATACCATTACATACAATAAACCTATATGGAAAGGTATAGAGTTGATAAAGTTACAAATAGTATGATTTTCCTTAACTTTATGAAAAGAGTTTTTACTCTAGACAATGGAAGTTTATGCGGTTTAGGTAAGCCTAACACTGTCATTATTTTAGCTTAAATAGAGAGGTCACATCATGACATAAGAGGATTTTTTGGTCAAGAGAGATGATGTTTTAGTTGGGTTTTAATTTAGTCAAGTTTTTGATGTAAACACTCAAAAAAACACAATGACTTTGAGAAAAAATTAACTTAGAACAACTTGTAGACTTGTAGTGCATTAGTGGTAAGGTGACTGCATGGTCTCATGGAAAAAATGGATTCATTCAGGTGTGATATGAACTCAGTGAAGTTAGGATGAAGTAAATAAGTAAAAAAATATTTTTCATACATATATGACCACATATAAGAATCTTATATCATCCCTAATATGCACACCTATAGTTTGACATAGTCATAGACCAATATAGGCTAATGAAACATACAATTTGGTTGGTAGATAGGGTTTTAAAGTGGATGAACATGTAGATATAAATTTAATAAAAATAATAATATATTTTCATTATATTCTAAAAGATAAATGATCAATCAAATATTTAACTAAATATGGTTTTGAACCTCATACTTAGCCAACTAAGACCCTGCACACAATCAAAGAAACTAGTAGCTAGTTTTGGGAATTTGAAGTGTATAGGGATCTTAGAGAATGATAAAGTTTTGAGACTTTATAAATAAGGTATTTATTACATATAATAAACCGTCATGGTTTTATTTTTTCTATAATAATAGGGTAAGTTTCATCTATTTTTTCATAGACAAGAGACACTCTAGAGTCAACATGTACCTTCAGACCTAGTGCATGAATGATAAAAGGATGAATGAAGAGTTTTAAAAGAATTGTTATATGATTTATATAGTTGTATTTAATTTTAAAAAGTGTGTATAAGATCATAAAACCATTGGAAACACTTAGATGTGGCTATATACCTATAAACATAGTCTATGTCTACTAGGCCTAGAACTAGGCATGAACCCTCGTGACTTATAAATTCACTTCCATGACCATATGATATTAATAATTACTTTTGTAGACTTCATGTGAGAGTATAATGTTGATTAGACCAAGTCTTTTTCATACAACAACCCATAATCGGTAATTTTTTCATAAATTTGCCTCAAGGTTATCCAAAACACATAGTAGGATCTCGAGAACCAACTTATTTCACTCATATCTATAATAACCATGTGCATGTGATCTCAATCACTTTGGGATAGTTTATGGAGGTCTTAAACTCAAAATTAGTTCCATTGTTTTGAGGGCTAAGCATATAAATTTTATGAATCATTGTTAATAAGCTAAATGACCTAAAACCCTCTTAAGAACCTAAGTAAGAAGACATGAATGGAAATAAATCCATGAGGGGTTAATTTACTCTAAAAGTGTTTTGGATCAATTTTTAACTCTCTCAGGATCCTTGACATCAAGTTATTTCATATTGTCACTTGTATGATAGGCTTACTTCTATGTTTTTTGGATGATTTGGGTTGAATTTAAGGTAAAAATAGAATGGATAAATGATAACCATTGTGGAAGGTGTGTGGATACTTGTTATAACTCCTCATACCCAATTATCTTCTTAGTGATGCATGAAAACCCATCTATTACACTATTTTTTATAGGCAGTCTTAGATGGAATAGTGACAAAGAAGGTGACTACCAATTTGAAGTTGAGAAGTGTTGTTTGGAGATATTTTGAAGTATATATGATAGACCAAATGACAAATAATCTTTTATAAGTTATCTCATATCCCCTACAACAAATATTATTGAACATCTGTGGTCACCCTAGTGATAAGTGTGTCAATTGAGGCCTAAAAGTATAATGGGTGGTTGCATGAAGGTAAGTGACAAGTGACAAAGAGAAGGATATCAATTAAAGGGTGTATCATGACCTTAAAAGATATTTTTTACACCTTCCCAAGCTAGATGGTATGTTTCAATTGCCTCTAAGATATTTTGAAATAGTCTAGTGGATTCCTCATTAATAAGGTAATTTAAAGAAGAATAATGGAGTGGCCCTTCACCAACTTGAGGAAGATGCCATTTTTGTGATTGAGACTTATTTAAAAGGACCTCATGACCTATTATCTAACACTATTTTATTACATTATTATTGGATTTTAATACTTGAAACTTGGCCTTGTGACTATTCAACTTCATTCTTTTTCTATCCTCTCACAAACATTATATATTCAATCCTTTTTGGCATAGTAAATAATCCACAATTAGTATAGTGAAGACATGCTAGTTTTGACATCTTATTTTTCCATTGAATAAATGCATAAAGTTTATTTTATATTTTAAACTCTATCTTAGGTATTCAAGTAGTGTATTTGGATGACAAGTGATGAATGTCTCTCCTTGCTTCCATTCTACTTTTGTATATATTATGTGAGTAGTAGCATTTATTCTAATAGGTCTCATGAAGTGTATATGTTTTTTAGGTGTGATTTGAAGAGTGAAGGATATTAACAGTGTCTAAGATTAGACCTCTTAGTTAGCTAGAAGAAAGTTAGCTAGAAGAAACACTTATGCATAATAATCAACCTCCATGTAGAAACACTTATACTAGAAGAAACCTTGAATGAGATCAGTTTTGGTAGTCTTCTTTCTCAGTGAAAATGCATGTATGTTTATGGAGTTATCTTTAGTATATCACCTTCATTATTATAAGTTGATTTTATGTTTCCTTATTATTTTTCCACCCCTAATAGTGATTAGTCTAGTGTAGTGTGTGAGATTAAATTATAGATAAAGGAATCTAGCCCTTTCAAATCTAGAGATATATCTCTTGTAGTAATTTATCTATATGCATAGATAGTTCAACATTATCTCAAATTTTAGAAGGTATACTTGAATTTCTTAGGGTGGGAATTTTGGCTATAATAGTTCTAACATGCCTAATTGGATCTGAAGTCCAAAAATATTTTTCAAGGTGGATGATGGTCTTTACAACAAGGAGGTTATAACAATCCACTTCCTACAATATATGGTGACTCTAATATTTGAATCTTGGTTTCAAACTAGTGCACTCTTTCATGACTAAGGTAAATAAATATTATCTTACCAAAGTAATTCCTTTTTAATTATAAGATCTTCCTTATTATTCATACAAAGAAAATAGATTTTCTAACACCTGTCTTTATCCAAAGAAATCTTACCTTGCTCAAAAACCTATAATTTTTTTTTTGATTGGCCTATTCTTCCATAGTCCTAAAGATACCATGGAAAAGAACCTACCTTTCATTTCCTTCAATGTATATAATCATATAATACTTTACCACTATGATGATATACCCATATATGCACTTAAAATTGTTCTCTCATACATCGATGTGAGTGTAATTACACCTATTGAGAATATTAGAAACATTGATAACTTCTAAAATATACATCACATCATTGAGGAAAACATAACAACTAGGTTGTTTTTTGTCTCTTTCAAAAGTAAATCTCTTGACTGGTATGGTAAATTATCCACTAAATCTATCACCACATGGGATTAGTTTGGATATGCTTTGAAGACAAGAATGACAACTTATCATTGACTAAGAAACTGACCAACATAAGGAGATCACCTCAAGAAGTAATTCAAGAATTCAACACAAGATTTTAAAAAACATGGGATAAGGTCCCAATCTTGTTAATACCTAATGCTCACCATGATTTCCTTTACTATATTAAATATTTTGATAGTGATATTTCTATGATGATGGAATATATGGGAGGGATCATAATGGCTAATCCTTATAAAGTGGCCATTAGGGAAGATAATTATTTGATTTAGGAAAGGAATATTTCCATAATACATCCCATGCCTCTATTACCTAATTAAAAAACCCATACACCTCCTATTTCTCCCATTCCTACACCAAAACATAAGTTTGCTACCCCTAGTCAACCAAACAAACCCAATGAGGTAGAAATACTGAGGGTTATGGATCAAGAGATATTAGGTATCAAGAGGATTATATAATAGAAAAATTTAAGGACGTTACAAATCCAATATAAACATAATTAGTCCTACCCTAACTATCAAGGAAATAAACCACCTTTCTAGGGTCATCCTCAAGGTCAATGACAGTTGGTTAAAATAAAGTCATATAATGGATAAAATCCCAATGATCCCTCTACCTCAAGAGTATTATTTCCTACTAAAAATAACCTTATTGAAGATAGTTATATTCAACCTTCATGGGATAAACCTAATTATCCATCTACATATGTCAATGAGTCCTTCAATAAAGCTTTCATAGAAAACTTATGAATGATGCCAGCCATGACTCAAGATGAGGTACCTAATGGAGGTGAGAACAATGGGAAGAGTGATAAATTAGGGTATACCTTAGTTAATTGGAAACAAGATGATTCATGTGTTATTAATTACCATATTCAGTCAAATAAATATTAAAGTCTTATAGCTAAAAACACAATAGCAAAGAGGACGGCAATTGAAGAGGTTCAAGGGGCTACTAATTTTTCATCTATGAATGTTTAAACATTCCAAAGGGTAGGTATATATGTTTCATTCCCAAATTCACAATTATATCAAGTAATTTATAATGATAAGAGTCCTTTCACACTTGAAAGTTATCAAATTATAGGCAACACCATTCCTACTAGTGGATAAGCTAAGGTTAGTGGCTCTTCCACTAACATTAGAGAGTAGATGAAGAAGGATCATGTGAATATATCCATATGGGATACACTTAAAACAATTGGAAAAGAAAAAATTCTCTAATAAGAGCTATCCAAACTTAATTTTTCCACCAAAAATCTTAGTGGGAAATAAATAGCCTTGATGAACACATTAAAGCCTAGTGAAGGACAATAAAACAAAGTATAAAATGTGGACAAACCTCATTTATTATATCCATCTATCATAATTAAGGATGATTTGGATCATAATTGTCTTATTTATAATGGATAAATCACTTATGTTATGCCCAAGAAAGTAGCTAATAAGTTGAATTGAAAGTATGAGCCTCATTCCAAAGGAGTGTTACAATTGGATGGATCAGCTACCAAGACAATTGGCATAATCAAACCTTTGAAAAAAATTCTTCATGATTGTTATAATTTCACCATTTATCAATATTTTTTGGTTCTTCATGTGCCACCCCACTTTGCACTTTATTTATCAAGATATTTTATTTCTAATATTGGAGGATATTTAACTTCAAATTGGTCCTATATGGTATTTAGGACTAGGTATAATGCTAAGGTGTCAATCAAATCTAAACCTCTTTATATTTTTCATGTAGATATATATGTGCCTTATACAAATAACATAAATTTTAATATCAGTGATGAATATGATCACCTAAGTGATCAAGAACCTCTAACTCTTATTGATGGAATAGCTAACTTGTATCTTGATGAATGGGGAGCTAAGCAATATGGATTTAAAGAAATTGGTTTTGGTGTATACATTATCCATGAATAATTTGATGGATTTCTTGAGTCATATTCTAATGATACTCTATATAAAGTGGCATGGGTCAATTATCCTTTGCACATGGAGGATGATGTGTGTATCCTAGCTATGAAAAAGTATGATAGTCCTAGTGAGTAGTTAGTTTTGATTGCCAAAGAAGATAATGTTCATGAGAATGAACCTTAAGAAGAAGTGGATGATATGTGTAAATAATTCAATTCCATAGTTTTAGGAGGTAACCAAGTTTTTAGCTCTTCAAAATGAATATAGCTCTGATGTTGAGATCCACCATGTGTTTGATGAACACAAAAAAGAGTGTGAGGTCTTTAACAAATAAGAAATAAATATGGTAGACTATGAAGTGTTTGATGAGCACAAATAATATTTCCTTGATCACTCCAAATAATATACATATCATTACACAAACACACTTAGAGTTGGGAAAGGTTTGATGATTCCCAATGATCAGATTGAGGATCACCCAATAGACATGAAAAAGTCCAAGTAGGCTACAAGCTCAAACAAGCCTCTTAGAGAGCTAGATGGAGTTTTCATGAGAGATCCATGTGATAAAATTGTATTCAATAGAGGATCCAACAATGGTAAGTCATTTGAATATATCTATAAGCAAGTGTTAATTAAAAAATATGCCTCATATGATGGATTATTATCATGGAATAGTAGCGATGCTATAAGAATTATCTTTGACCTTGGTTAAATAAATGAAGATTTATCTTTCACCTAAATATTTTTGAGGTCTTATACATATTAGGATAGGTGTGTGTTTTATTTTGATTTGTTGGGTGTTTTCCTTAAGTCTTTAAAGAGCACAAGTGTGTTTCATGTTGTCTTGTCTTGTGTATTTATTTCGTATTATGTTTAGTGTGAGTCTTGAGTCTTTTTATAGACATTTTAGTGTCAATTAAATTATTTGGGTGACTCCAATGCCCAAGGATAGGAGAACACAATTGGACCTTAGCATAGTAGGCATGTTATCCCATAAAAATCACCAACATGTTGACTAAATTTCACCCTAGGTCAAATTTCATCAACCCTCCCCTACATATTCAAACTTTCATATGGTCCCCTAGGTTTGAAAGGGCTCACATGGTCATTAAAAATGTTAAGTCATAGTTTTAGGGTCACATACTATGTTTTCACCTTAGTTAAATTTGTCTTGTTGGCCTTATGTCCTTTTTTGGCCATCTTTTGGTTATTTTAAGGAAGTTGTACAATTTTTTCAAAAAAATACAAATGTAAAGGTAAATAGTCCTTAGCTTAAATTTTAAAATAAGATAATATTCAAAAGTTAGTTTAAAATGCTTGTACAGACTGAGGTAATTGGTTTGGCATATGTGAAGGATTTAAGAAAGTATCTTGAGATCCCCATGGTTTATTTCTAGGATTAGGTATATTTAACAGTTCCAAATATAATGAAAATTGGTTTCTCTCTCATATCACTCCCTTGATCAAGTGAAGAAGGTCAAACAATTTTATATTGGTATGGACAAGAGAAGAAGAGTTGAAGTAAATGCATATGGGGGATGTTATGGGTACCTATGTACTTCCATTACATGGCCATAGTTTCAAGAATGGTGGTACCTACTATATTAACAATTAGTACTATTGTTAACACCTCCAGACTACTTACACATCCCCAAAACCTTAATTTTCTCATCTATTTTCATTAGTTTGTGTGAAACAAGTGTTGTATGTGGTCTTACATATCATGTTCACTCCTTTCATGTGGATTTGAAATTGGTTGGCATGTGTGGATATGAAGGGATATGTAGAACCATCTCCTTATGCTAATAATTGAACATCAATGTTATATAGAATAATGTTTTCATAGTTATAGTGTTTTGATATTCTATAAATGACTTCAAGACAAAGTTCATTCATTGGTTTTCAACCCCCCAAATCACGGTGATTAGTTTCTCCATTGAAGGTTTGTTCTAAGAGGATAATTAATGGGAGGTAAAGGTCTAAGATGCATGATACATTCAAGTAGACCCTAAAATGCAATCTATAATATTATCTAAATACCACTACAATGTCAACTTTAAGAAAGGAAACATAGTGGTGTTGAAGGTTTTAAACCTAACTAATATCTAAAACAAAGTCCATGAACCTAGTGAAAGGTTTTTAGGGTAATGATGAGGTTCTAAACTAGTAAAAAGTCCTATATCTAATGACACCTATAGGCAATCTCAAATAGTGATCTAAATTCAATAAAAAGGGAGGTAGAGTAGTTTTTATATGGTTTTGGAGGTTTTTGAACCTAATTGAGACCTTTATGAAAGCCTGAGAGCATAGAGAGGATCATGGTGAAAGTGTTGAGGCTAGTACATATAGTCAACCTAGATAGAAAGGTGTAGAGTTGATAAAGTTAAAAATGGGATGTTTTTACTTAGCTTCTCTGAAAATATATTATTATATAGATAATGTCATCTGTTGGTAGACATTTATGAGGTATAAGCAAGCCTAACACTATCATTCTTGCAACTTAAATAGAGAGGTCACATATTGACACAAGAGGAAGTTATTTGGTAAATGCATATGATGGTTGAGTGGGTTTTAAATTCAGTCAACTTTTTGATGTAAACATTTAGAAAGAATAGTGCGTTTGAGCCAAAATGAACTTGGAGTAATTTGCAGACCTATAGTGCATTGGCAATAGGGTGACTATATGGTCTCAAGGAAGAAATGGATGCATTTAGGAATGATATGACCTTAGTGACCTCAAGATGAATTAAAATAGTGAAAATATAGTGTTTAAATTTATATGAACACCTAAAGGAATCTCATAACTTCCCTAACATGCACACTTATAGTTTGATACAATCACAAACTAGTATATGCTTATGAAACATTTAATTTGGTTGGTAGGATAGGGTGTAAAGTAGATTAACATGTAGATATCAATTTCATAGTAATAATAACATATTTTTATGATATTATTAGAGGTAAAATATAAATCAAATATTGAATTGAACTAGGTTTTGAACTTCATACTTAACCAACTAAGACCCTGCACACACTCATATAAACTAATAGCTAGTTTTAGGAATTTAAAGTATAGAGGGATATTTGAGCATGAACAAGTTTTAAAACATGATAAAAAAATTTATTGTTACATATAATAAATCTCCATGGTCTCATTTTGTTTATACTAATAGGGGAAGTGTCCTTTATTTTTTCATAGACAAGAGGCACTCTATAATCAACATGTACTTGCATACCTAGTACATGAATGATAAAAGGATGAAATAAGAGTCTTGGAATCATTGTGAAATGATGTATATATTTATATTTAAGGTAAAAAAAAGTGTTTATAATAACTTTAAACCATTGGAAACACTTAGAGGTGAATATATACTCAGAAACACAGTCTAGTCTATTAGGCCTAGAACTAGGCATGAACCCTCATGAATTATGACTTCATTATCATGAACATGTGATATTAATAAGTAGATTTATATAATTAATGGGAGAGTATATTATTTATTAAAACCATTTGTTTTTAGATAACAACCTATAATTAGTCATTTTAGCGTAAATTTGACTCAGGGGTATTTAGAATGCATAGTAGGAGCTCAAGAATCAACTTATTTCACTCATATTCATATGGAAAATGGTAATTGGATATAAATAAATGATTTATATTTGAGGGATGTATTAAAATCAAAATTATTTTAATTGGTTTGATGTTTAATAATATAACTTTTATGAATCATTTTTAACAAGCTAAATGACCTAAAACCCTCTCAAGAACCTAATGAAGAAGATATGAATGTAAATACATATAGGAGGGGTCAATTAACTTGAAAATAATGTTGGATAAATTTTTAAATCTCTAATTATCCTTGAAATATAATTATTTCATAATATCAATTATATGAACATGCCTCATTTTATGTTTTATACAAGATTTGAGTTGAATTAAAGGTGTAGAAGAGAATGGATAAGTGATCACCATTATGTAAAGTGTGTGGATACTTTTAATAAATCCTAATACAAAATTATCATATAATTTATGCATGAAAACCCCTCTAGTAGACTATTTTTTGTAGGTAGTCTTGGACATAACAGTGACAAAGAAGGTGACTGCTAAGTTAAAGTTGAGAAGTGTTGTTTGGAGTTATTTTGAGGTCTATGTTATATTCCAAATCAAAAATAAGCCTTTATGAGTTGTATAATATCCATTTAAATTAATCTTATTGAACATATACAGGTCACCCTAATGACAAGTGTGAGAATTGAGGCCTAGACGGCTAATAGGTGGTTGCAAGAAGCTAAGTGATAAGTGACAAGGAGAAGGCTATCAGTTGAAGGGTGTATAATGAACTTAAAAAATGTTTTTTCCACCTTATAAAGTTATATTATATGTTTAAATTCCATCTAATATATTTTTATATGGTCAAGTGGATTCCTCATCAACAAGGTAGTTTCAAGAAGAACAATGGAGTCTCGCTTCACCAACTTGAGGAAGATTTCATGTTTGTGATTGAGACTTATCTAAAAGGACATCATGACCTACTCTCTAACTCAATTTTATTAAATTTTAAATTTATTTATATCCTTCAAACTTGGACTTATGACCATTCAACTTCAATATTTCTCTCTCCTCTTTTATGCTCTATATATTCAAGCCTTTTCAGCATTGTAAAGAATCCATAATTGTTATGGTAAAGCACTTATAGTTTTAACATATTATTTTACTTTGAATGAATTTATAAAGTTTATTTATTCTCTAAAACTCTTTCCTAAGTATGTAAATTAGTGTATTTGGATGACAAGTGATGAATGTCTTCTTCTTACTTCCATTCTGCTCTTGTATGCATTATGTGAGTAGCATCATTTCTTATAACATGTCTCATGAAGTGTATATGTTTATTAAGTGTAATTTTAAGTGTTAAGGAGAATATCAGTGTCTAATATTAGACCTCCTAGTTACCCACCTTTTTATATTCATAACAATCTATCTCCATATAGAAACACTTATGCTAGAAGAAACCTTGAATAAGATTAGTTTTAACAGTCTTCTTTCTTAGTGAAAATGCAAGTATGTTTGTGGATTTATCTTTAGTTTATCACATTCATTAGTATAGGTTGATTTTAGGTTTCCTTCTTCCATTTACACTCCCAATAGTTATTATTCTAGTGTAGTGTTTGAGCTTAAAATATAGATCAAAGGAGCTAGCCATTTCAAATATAGATGTTTATCTCTTGTAGTAGCTTATCTATATGCAGAAATAGTTCCATGTTATCCCAAATTTTAGAAGGTCTAGTTGAATTCTCTAGGGTGAAATTTTGGTCTATAAAAAAATCATTACTTACATTATTTGGATGTGACTTAACCACATAATTTAATAAGTATAACATATAAGTGATAATTTCATAGTCATCTCACCAAATATGAGCATTATACAAAATAGGGCCTTGCATCATGAACTCAACAGCAATTAGATAGGGGTGCTTCCAAGATAATTGTCTCCTAGAATCTAATTAGGTAGATACTACTTTGGATTCTTTCTAAGCCTTTTATACCCCTAAATTATGAATCTCTAGCTGGTATTCTATCCACTAGTGTTCCTTATGCATTTATACATGTTCAAAAAATTATTTATTAATTTATGAACCATCCAATGTATAGATTCCAATTATATCTTTGTTGATTTAGTAGTAGTACCTTATATATTATAAGTATTAACAATTATCAAATACTACTTTTAGATTTTTTGGCTAGATTTAGCTATAGAATTGTTCAAGAAGTTGAGGTGTTGGTTAGGTGGAGCATGGGCTAAAGTTAAATGGTTATACACCTAGTTCTAGTTTTGGGCCACAATATTTTGATTTGCATATGGAATTGGGTTAAAGGTTGAAAAGGTAGGGCAAATATAAAGTGGGGTTAATGATTGTAACTAATGATTAAATTATTTATTAACATTGATAGTTAAGCATAAACCAAGGTATAATATTAACACCGATATCTTGACAGATAAAGACAATAATCATGGGGTCTAAGGCATTCTTAAAAAAATTTAGTATCAATTATTCAATAGGTTTTTAGGCAATTTCAAGTTTTTTTTACATATTTTGGAGCTTAACATTGAAGGCTCAAATTGGTTCTTTAAGTTATCTTCTCATACTTGAATAGTGTTGGTAAACAACACTTACACTTCTGACTTGGATAAACTATGCCAATTTTTTTTGTAACATTATTCCAAAGATGTAATTGTGCCTTTGGGGACACTAAGAAACCAATCATAGTTATCATATTTTAATGTAAAGGGAAAAACTCTACATGCCACCTCTTCATGGGTTACATTCAATATTCTAAAATTAGTTTTAAAATCTTTGGTATTCTCTTCAACATTCCTACCTCTTAAGGGATAAATGGAAGGAAAATAATTCCTAGGGTTTCTAGGTAGATCTTGAATTCCTATAGTGATGTTTATAGTAAAACTAGTTAGCCATGTTTGGGCCATTAGATGTAGGAGAAAACAAGGCCATATGCTCAGAGAACATGATTTATCCCAAGGCCCCCTCTGGACAACAATATCATACCTAATGTTTTTAGGGATTTCCAAATGTGGGTATAGCATGTTAGTGTATGATGTAGACCTTTTTAATATTATGAGTATATCTAGTACAACTCAAGTGATTATTTTCAAAGAAATAGATGTGGAGGTTCAGGCCATCCTTATAACACTAGATAAATTCTTATTGATATGGATTTTATGCATACTATAAAACCTTATGAGATAGACTCTAAAATTTTAGTATCGATGAAATAAATTCACTTCAAGGCACAAGCTATACAGTATTAAGTTTTATAAAAAACTTAATGGTGGAATAGCAGTGAGAAAATTAGTTGATAAACATAGATGGTTTAGCTATGAGTGAATATAAATCTACTTGAGATGGATGGATAGATGATAGATCTAACCTAAGGTGGGTATGACAAAAATAAAATAAAAAAGGGAAAAAAGTAATGCATAAAAGAAGGCATGTGGACCAAACAAGATGAAACATTTATAAGCAATCTCATGAACTAGGTGTTGGACAAGAAATTAGGAACCAATATTTTTCTAGGTTACTATATGCACACCAAAAATAAAAGATAATTGATATTCCAAATTAATAAGAATACAATATACTTAATAATATATAATCAAAGGTTTTTACATTTTTAAGTTTCATTCTCACATCTACAATGTCCCATCATTATTTATACATTGATTTTATTTTCATCAGTATCATAGTCTACCAAGGATATTAGATGTCCTTGATCCTCCTCCTCTACTTCCTCTTCAACATATTATTATTCTAGAGTATAAAGACCCAATGCTGGTCATTCTTCTAGTTGTTAATATTTTGAGGAGGCTAGAATATCTTTGGAATAGTAGGTGACTATGGGTAGAATAGTAAGGGGATGATGAAATAAATGATAGAGCCATATTAGTAGAGACCACTACTGTAGGTGGTCATGAAGGAATGAAAAGTAGTGAAATAGTGGTGGAAGGAATAATATATGGAGATGTTCTTGTTTGATTGGATGGAGTATTGGATGGGAGATATGAGAAGGAATTTTTTAGAAACATTTAGAGACTCACTTGTGTAGGTGTTGTAAGTGAAGGAAGAGATACCACCAAGAATGTGCTCTTCTTATTGTCTTGAGGAGGTGTAGTGTTATTCACTATATTAGTTGTGTCTAAAATGGTGTTAGCATCTGTATGTGTGGAGGATACATGAGTACTAGGGATACCTATAAGAATTTACTTTCTAATTTGGAGGTTCTCCTCCCTTTGATTGTTAGGCTCTCCCTCTTGTAAGTTGGTTTCTTCTCCTATAGGAGAGGGAGGTTGTCCTTGTCCTAATGTGCCTTATGCCTATGTTAAATGCCACTAATAACTATAATAATGGTTTTCCTTCTTTACCATTTCAATTACATATTGATTAGTAATGTATGGGTCATATTTAATGGCTTGTGTAACTATCATGGACATTTTATTATTGTTCATGCATGTATACACTTGTAAATCATTTGATGCATTTAGAAAAATAGCACCATGGTCATACTCTTTATGATGATATGTAATAGTCACCCATTTCTTCTACTTAATATATTAAATATAATTCTTGAATTTTCCTTTAGGGTCCCTTTCCTTGAATCAGGATACCTTTAAATTATAATGGGATTTGATTTTCCCATCTTGGCTGAAATGTGACCTCACTATTAGATTCAACAAAGTGATGAAGAAATGAATTAACTAGCATAGAAAATAATACAATGGATGCCTATTATATATGCCCAAAATCAACACCTAAAAAAAAGGAGGTGGGTGTAACCAAATACATCAGGTATCATAAAAGAGCTAGGCCTATGAGACCTACCTACCTAAGTGGTTAAAACCACTATAACCATAAAACTAGAAAATATACCTTAGTAAATATCTTAAGGTAATAAAATAATATTATAATACCCTCCCTTAATTAATATACCAAAAATAAGACTTTTTTTATCCCTCAATTTTATGAACTTGTCTAAATGAAGTGGTTTGGTCATTATATTAGCTAGTTGCTCTATAGTGGGGCAGTAGAAGAGATTGATGTCTTTATTTGTAGCCCACTATTAGATGTAATGATGGTAAACCTCAATTTTCATATACCAAGATTTAGGAGATTGTTTAAGCCCATAAAAGGACTTGATCAACCTAAAAATAAGAAGTTCCTTACCAAAAACCTAAAAACCCTATGGTTGAACCATGTAGACTTCCTCCTCTAGATATCCAATCAATAAAACACTCTTGACATCCATTTGATGCACCTACCATCCAAAATGAGAATAAATATAAATAATCAAATGAAAAGGTACCATCTTTGTAGTAGGATCAAAAGTCTCTGCGTAATCAACCCCTTCCTCTTGTACATAAACTTTTGTAAAAAGTATGGATTTGTGTTTGTCCAAGGAACCATCTACTTTGAATTTTACCTTGTAAATCCATTTACAACCAATGTATTTTTTTCTTGGTGGTAGTTTCATGAGTTCCCAAGTATTTTTTTCCATCAAGGAATCATATTCCAATTGCATGGCTAATTCCCACTCATGCTTCCCTTTGGCCTTTAAAAATGAAGTAGGCTTAAATACATGTAAAATAGCAGTTATTAGAGTAAAATTTTTATGCTCACCTCTATTACCAAACTTATTTCTTGATTTAAATATTCTCCCCTCCACACCTTATCACAATTCTCCCTCCTTTAGAGTTTCCATTGTGGTAGAATACCACTTTTGCTTCTTTAGTTGTTCTACTATAACCTCACAATGAAATTTAATAATTCCTTCCCTAAAATGTGATTCTAGTGATCAACTAGAATATTGTTCAAATTTCACATCACAACTTATAAGAGAATCATTAAAAGAAAACAATGACTCAATATCTAAAACTATACCAATCTCTATGAAGTATGGCATCTATTCATTTAATATGACATATCTATTTACCATAACTTTGTTAGTAGAAACACAAAGTAATATGTAGGCCTTTGAATGCATATTTTACCCAACAAACATGTATGCTTTGATTTTTTCATCCAAATTACTTCTCTTTTGACTAGGAATAACTAAAAAAGATAGACAACCAAAAATTCTAAAAGCACTTACATCTAGAGTTTGACATGACCAAGCCTCCTCTAGAGTCACATTCTCTAATGATTTTGTAGGACTTATGTTGAGAATATACACCACTATATTCACTAATTATACTAATTATCTATATGGGACATTTATGATTTGGACCATATAATGAGCCATGTCCATAACCATCCTATTTCACATTTCCATAATTCCATTTTTTATAGTGTAAGGGGTAGTGTACTGTCTGTGTATGCCTTCAATGGTACAAAAATACTTAAACTATTTTGAGATGAACTCACCCCCATTATCCATTCTAAAGGATTTCACTAACCATCTTATCTATTTTTAAACCATAGCTTTCCAAGTAAGGAAGTTAGAAACATAATTAGATTTATTCACTAGAAACTAGACCCACTTTTTCCTAAATAAATCATCAACCAATAACAAAAAATAAGAAGCTCCAAAAGGGGTAGGTGTTTACATTAGACCATGTAAATCTACATGTACCAGATTTGATACTCCCTTAGCTCTCAAATCTTTACCAATGTCAATGAATGTCTAACTTTCTTTCCCAAATAACATCTAGTACATACATGATGAGTATTTTGAATAGAAGGAATACCCTTAACTATCTTAGTATTTATTAATGTATTTAAATAATATAAATTTAAATGACCATACCTTTCATGCCATAGTGAAATTCTGCTATCAACTGCTACAAGTGCACTTTCCTTTTCCCTTTATGGATATGTAAGCTTATACAAGCATTTTCAATAATACTAATAAAAATAATCTTGTTATATCTAGTAGTGACTAAACATTGTTGTCTTTGAAATTTTACTAAAAAATCATATTTTGAAGTGATCTCATTAATTTAAATAAGATTTTTGTTCATGTCAAAAACATATCTAAAATTCTTAAATGTATACCAAACTAAACCATTAAAATTGATCTAAACATTATCATATCCATTCACAAAATGATTTATACCATCTCCTAAAGATATAGATTAATTACTACTATCATTTTCAACAAAATCCACATGCTAGTACTTATGGCATGTATAATGATAAGATGAACCGAAATCAAAGTACCAAGCTTAATCTACCATATAATTACCATTAGAAGCCATGAAATCAATAATAGGAGATGTTTCTTCATCTTCACTTTCAACTACATTCACATGATGAACTTTATTTTTAGGGTTAACCATACCCTATTATCTTTTCCTACAATCTTTCTTAAGATGACTGGGTTGCTTACAATCAAAACATTTCCACCTAGATCTCTTATTAAAACCACTTAATTGTGAAGTTTCTCTTAGAGAAGTAGTAGTTTTACCACATTACTTACCCTTTCCCTTGATAAAGAATGCACTCTCTATAGAAGTAGATGCAGACAACATTGTATGCTCTTATCATCTCTCTTTATGCAATAGTAGTGTGGACAACTTATCAAAGTCCAAAGTTTATGTCTTAGTAATAATGTTCAAAGACTCCATAAATGACTCAAATGAAGGTGGAAGATTATACATAACCATAAAAATCAAATATTACTCATCAATAGGATTTTGCACCACTTTAAACTTATCACTTATGTCCTTGATCTATAATAAAAACTCAAATTCAGAGCCACCTTCCTGTATCTTAATGGAAAACAACAAATTATTCAAATATAATACCCTACCAACTTTAAAATCTTGATATTTAGAAGTAATATTAGTCCAAAAATTTGATTCATTGGTTGCATTTTTGACCTCCAAAATTAAATAATCTTCTACTAATAGTTTTAATAACATAAGAGCATCATGATGATGTTTATCATTATCATTGATACCAGTGGTAGGCCTTTATTCTTTACTAATCACTATTTGATCAAGATCCAAATATTCAAATATCATCAAAACCTTGTGCTCCACAAACTAAAATTCTTGCCTATAAATTTTTGTGAATCTGATAATAAGAGGTATTATAAACTATCCATTTTAACCTATTTATAAAAAAAAATCAAATATGAAAAAAACTATAATGACTTTACACAAAATTCCTCCTACCCACTAATTCAAATCACAAACTAGTCAATACTTCCAGTTTTCAACAAAAACTCAACACTATTTGAGGGATTTTGAACTTTATATCTTTA
Organism: Torreya grandis; assembly: GCA_037957365.1. Lineage (NCBI taxonomy): Eukaryota > Viridiplantae > Streptophyta > Pinopsida > Cupressales > Taxaceae > Torreya > Torreya grandis. The sequence continues at coordinate 2,035,327 of JARHVA010002379.1, read as the reverse complement.
AAAACTCTAAAAAATGGAAAAAATAGTTAAATTGGGATATATATAATTCCAATTTAAAATTTTGTTTTTGCATTGGATTTTAGATTTAAAAACCTAGAAAATTATCAAATTTTTAGCCTCTTTAACACTTTTTTGATAATTAATCACCGATGGGGCTCTAATATGACTTATATTCTAGAATTTTTAATTTTCAATATTTTAATAATTTAAAATTAAAATATATTCAAATGAATATAATTTTTTAAAAATTATATTATAAAAAACAATGAATTGGAAAAGACCTTGTGTTGTAAAAAAATCGCTAACTTGTGAAACATTCAAATGTTGATTATAGACTCATTTCTTAGAAAAATCAAATGTCATAAGATACAGTGAGCTTCTCCTAGAAAATATAAATTTTTAGAGACTTCACATGAAAAAAATTTGGCTTGAATAAAAATATGGTATCCTCCCCAAACTATATGTAAATAACCAACTAGAAAACTTCAAGTGCAATTTTTGGGTAAAATACTTAGTGAAATTCAATTTCATCTAATTTAGTAGATGAATATTGGGCCAAAGAATTTTATAGAAAAATAATAATAATAAATAGTTCTCAAATGATTTTTTTTGGCTTTTCCTCCTAGTTGAATGGCTAGTCATAAGTAAAACAATATTCCTTTCATGACTCTCCATCAGGCACTTCGCATTCTTCCATGATGAGTCTATCCTTTCTTGATTTAGAAGCCTCCTCCCAAGCTTCCTAAACTAAAATATCTAATTACCATAATATATTCATCAAATATATGAAGAAATGGTTTAACCAATGTACAAAATAATACAATGGAAGCCTATTATATAGGTATAAAAAACACCTAAAAAATAAGGAGGTGGGTGGAACCAAATACATTGGGTAGTGTAAAATAGCTAGCCCTATAAAACCTACCTACCTAAGTGGTTAACACCACTATAAAATAAGCATAGGAAATATACCTTAGCAAATGGCTTAAGGTAATATAATAATATGCTAATAATCACCATGAATTATAGCTACCCTATGTTCATAGGGGTCTTATAGTAATAGGATTGATGCCTAAGGCCAAGCTATTCATCTATATTGTTGTATAAATAATGGGACACCTCTTACTCTACAATCTTATCTATAACATGGCATGGTGAAAATATAGAAGGTACCCTATGTTGAGCATTGTTCCTATCATTGAGGTTTGACATTGATGTTGTCATTGATGTCAAAGGTTCTTGAGAAAGTTTGATTGTCTTTAATGTCCCAGAGGTGATTATGAAGTTTGATGTCATGTTAATATCATTATTATTTTCATTGATATCTCATTGGTGATCTAGTAAGTGTTATGTTGTAACAAGCTAAAGTGTTGAAGGTATGTTGGCATGGTCATGCAGTCATAGGTCTTCATGAGGTAATTGAAGAGTGTAGCTATTGTAGAGAACAATTATTAGTTTCATAGTGATTATAAGAGTGTAATATATGATTATTATATGTTCTTATGTCTTCATGAATGATGTGAAGGTCAACTGGAATGTCCTTATTGTTAATGTTATCAATTGTTGGAGCCTATTAGTGTCTTGAGAGTATATGTGCATAGGATGCCTAGTTTTTTGCATGAAGAGGCATGGTGACATGGTGAGATGGATGTTCTCAATATTTTAAGGGTTATATAAGATTGATATTAAGTGTCTTTGAGGACAAGGTGTTTTTTGAAGCTTAGTTATGGCATGAAGAGACCTTGTGTGAAGTCATAAGATTGGTTGCATGGTGAGATAAGGTTGTATAAGGAATTTTTACATTGTTTTAGCATGTAATATGTTGTTTTATAATGTGAGTGAAGTATTTAAAGATTTAAAATAGGTTTTAAGGTCAGTTCAAGGCCTAATGAGGTGTGAAGACTCAGGTATAGAAAAAAAGGTGGTGAGAGTATGGCCTAATGAGGAACGAGGTTTAGTTTCCAAGGAAATTATGAATATGTGAGATTTATTAGATGTATTATAGGTTTTTATAGGTGTGCTCATTAAGTTTCAGGTCAAATTTTTAAGGTTAGTCAATAAAAAGTAATTTGAGGTCTCTCAAGTGCACAAAATAAAGGATGATCAAGTCAAGAATAATTTTATTATGATATTTATCTTTTAAAAAAATTAATGGGAACCTAAGATATTCATTTTATATGGGGAAGTGTCACAGACCAAAATTGTTTTTATATTACATTTAACTCTCAAAGGTACATCTAGGTGGTGGTGGTTAGAGAGAGGAGAGAGAAAATGTGAAGATATAGGCTTGTTTATGAACAAGGTGTTGTATCTATAAAAAGTTGTATTGGCAAAGGCTTGAAAATTGATAATGGTTGATTCTTGAGACTAATATTTGATGTCATTTGTTGTTTATATATTTATTATAGTGATTTTAGTGTTCAAAATTTTTGATCTAAGTTGGCCAGACACTAACATACCTAATGAAGAAGAATAATGTAAAACCCAAATAATTTGAGAAGTTGGTTTTTGGTATGATTTCATGAAATAATGATGAATTAGAGTGAATTTTTTTTTGGGATTTTTATTCCATACCCATTCCTTTTATAAGGTTTTATATTCAATGTAATTGGTTGAAATGTTGAAGCCAAAATGGTTTGTCTAGTTCTAGTTTGACTATGTGTAGCGAGGTCAAAAGTTTGGTCTGCAAGACAAATACTTGACATTAGACCTTATAATTTTTTTTAATTTTATATTAGTATATATATTTAAAAATATATTTTTAAATTTTCATTGTTCATGATAATTTTTATTTTATGTTTTTAATATTAAGTTGTTCATGACTAATTTTTGGAGTGTTTTAGCAGTTCTAAGTGGGCTATTCATAGACAAGTGTTTGAGTCCATTTTCACTGAGTTCTGAAGTATAAATAAAATTATGATATTATTAATTTAATGGAGTTTTGTTAATTTTATTTATTTTCATGGTTATGTAAATAAATTGTGTACATGCTTCAGTTTTGTTTGGCATACTTTTGATACGTTCAGAGGCCTAATTGTGAACAGTGATACAAGGAGTATTCATATGGTGGTTGAAGATAAAAAGTGTCGTGGACCTAAGATGAGATTAGTGTGGGTATATATGAGTTTTATTTTAATTTTTCCTTATATGTGTATAATTTTAAAGTTTTCTAACGAGATCAAAGGGTAATGTGTACTAATGAAGGCCTAATTAAATTAGGTCTCCTTAAGGCCTAAAAGAGGTTTAGGTCTTTTAAGTTGTGGATGACTTATTGTAATGATATATTCATGTATTAAACATGTTATAATATATATTTTAATGTTAATACAAGTGTTCAAGTGTGTATTTATGACCAAGAGGTATGTGATATAGAGGATTATTTAAGAATAAGGCTGAATATGCCTAATTTGCCAGTTAAAGATTTTAAGAGTGTAAGTGAATGAAATAACACATTGGTAATTAGAAGAAGGTATTATAGAAAATATAAAGAGTATATATACTATGATGAATATTTTACATAGGTTTTTTGTATGAAAATCAAGGTTATATGACCTAATCAAGTCAAGAATAGGGCTAGTTGAGGGAAGAACCCTAGAAGACAGTTTGAGAGGGGTAGAAAAGAGAGAAGAGTTAAATAAGGTGATAATAATATGTTGTATGGGAAATAAGTTATTATTAAGGTGATAAAAAGTTTCATGTGGCTGATTTGATGCTAATTCATCTAGGGTGTTGGTACCTCCTTACAAGTTAGTGCTTGCTAAAGCCTAGTTGGGTGGTTCTAAGCTAGTTGGGGTTGATAATCCATGTAAAGTTGGCGTTTCACTAAATTGTGATCTTATTACTTATAGGACTATACAAAATTTATAGATATTATTGGGTTTTCTTCCCCATAATTTTATTTGACATATATGATGTGTTGTCTTGTGTAATCTTGTTTCATACTTGTATGGTTGATTGCTTATGCATTTCTTGGTCTATATGTTGATGTGATTGTTTATGCATGCTAACAATGAATTGAAAAAAGTTTTTAAGAGACTTATTCACCCCCCATATTATTAATTATGTTTCCAAAAATTGGTATCAGAGAAATGTCCTTTGAATTAGGCCTAATAGCTTGAAGGTGATCTTAGAAGCATAGGTATAGATAGTTATCATTTTCAATGAGGTTTCTCATCTAGCAAGGATTATCTCTTCAGTGGTATAAGTGATTTTGATAGTGAATATTATTGTGTTTATTATGAGATTAATTAATTAATTTTCAAGACCATAGAGACTGATAATAAATGTTGTTCAAGCTTATAAAATAGGTATAGTCTTTTAAGATAGAATTGGATCAGGTATCAATCAAATTAGAGACCTATCAAAAGTTTGAGAAGATACCAAATATAATAAAAGATAATTTTAATTGTTATAAGTCTTCATATGATAAGGAAGGTCCTATTTTCAAAGGATATTAAGTATAATTAGACCTCAAAGGTTAATGATCTATCAATTGGTGATGGTCCTCATAGAATGATGGTAAATCCTATTAGATAGTTCAAGTATGTAAGTTCATTAAATGGTTACTATTTTTCATGTAATCAATTTGGTCATAGAAAAAAATACTATAGATATCATGTTATAAGTAATTCCTTATGGAGAAGGAGAATTCAATGCTTACATGTGATCAAATAAGTCATATTACAAGGGACTACAAGATGAGGCATATGAAGAAGACTAGTCAAGATAAGAAGGTATGTAGTTATGTCACTAAGAAATGGATTAAGAAGTCATACCCTATGAATAAGGTGAAGAAAGAACAAAATTCTAAAGGATAATATTCTATGCTAGTTCAAATTGTATTACATATTGAAAATAAATACATGATGTTTATAGATAGTGGTTGCTCAAGCCACATGACAAAAGACAAGGAAGGTATTGTTTTTCATAAGGATGTTGAAATTATTAAAGATGAAGAGTTGACTAAGAAGAAAAAGGATGAAAAGATGGATGGGTCAAATGTTTTATCTCAAGCCAAGGAGAATGATAGTTAAAATAAGAAGTTTGAATCTCCAAGAGTGAAGGAGAAAAATCAAATCAAGGTAAAGAAGGCAAAGGCAATCAAGGTGAGTCATGATCAACTCATAAACCAAGGTGGACTATTTTTTACTATAGATCATAGCTCAAATATGAATGAATATCAAGAGTATTCTTTGTCAGATTAGAAGGATGATAAAGAGGCCAAGTCAAAGGTCAATTCAAAGAGGCTATTCAAGCCTAATAGGATCTTAAAGGATATTCAGTCTTGTGATAACATGGAGATATAGGAATCTCTCAAGTTCATGGTGTTTTAGATCCCTATGGAAAGGGGTGACTCCATTAGGCTTCATGGAGACACTCATTAACTAGTAGAAGTTGGATATGAGGGGGAGATAATCAAGTTACTCTTTAGCTCCAAGAGTAAGTGAGTAGTGCCAAGAAGTATTATGAGGTTATGATATGCATGTAGGTAGGTTGAAGAATGTTAATAGGGATGGAAGCCTATTTATGTAGTTATAGTAAGAAGATAAATATGGATTTTATCCATTATTATTTTTGTACCATTTGAGGTTCTATGGTATGGAATGTAAGTCTGAGCATAGGATTGTGTTTAGAGATATATGGGATATGGATTGGTCTATAATACCAATATGGTTATGAATACAATATGATAGAGTTGGAAGTTTAGTTGGTACTATGGTGAGTGTTCTAAGGTTGAAATCAATATTTTTAGGTCATAAACTAATCTTCTAGTATATAAGAGTTAATTTTTGGTATATGTTTAGGAATAAGAGATGAGATTGATATATGTTGAGGTTTGGTATTGGTATCAAGGTGCTTGAAGAAAGTTAATATTGTTCTATGAGTCATAATGACTCATAATATGGGCTTAAGCTATGAAAATAAAGGGGTAATCTCAAATTCTTCAATTGGTGTCAATAGTTTTGGTTTCAATCATGTCAAGGACAAGGTGATTGTTCTTAATTTTTAAAGTTCTTTGGAAGATTTAGTATGAGCATAGGTGGATCATGGCTATGCTATGTGATCCTTCTTTGTTGAAGATGTTGCATTGATTGGTTTATGCTTGGTCTAAGTGGGAGCTTGATAATTCCAAGGTTTGATGTTTCTAAGATTGGTTGCCATTAGGGAGAGAGTGTGTTTTTAGAAGTTGAGAATGATCTAAAAATAGGAGATAATTCAAAATGAGGAAGAAATATGATTAAAAGAATTTTTTATTTGTTGATTTGTAGTTGAAAAAGGTGTAATTCCAATTACTATAGGTGTCTCTTTGTCTTTAATGTCAAAGAGGGAGTGAGTTGAGAAAAGGATAGTAGGGTTTATTCTTGGAGGAGTTGACATCAAGATTAGTTGACAAAGAGGAAGAATAAAGTGTTCTAGAAGTTGTCTACAACAACTGGTATGAGCATAAGATGAGTTTTTATCATCATTTCATTGTGATTTTTAGTTGAGTTAAAGTCCAATGATCAGATGGTACTTTGGGGAAGACACTTTATCATTAATGTCAAAGGGGGAAAAAAATTGAATAGGGGAGATGAAAATGATCAATTTGAAATGTGTTTTGCCATAAATGACAAAGGGGGAGATTGTTGAACATTATTCCTATTATTGAGGTTTTTCATTGATGTCAAAGGTTCTTAAGAATTTTGATATCATTGTTGTTGTCATTGATTGTATTTTTTGTCTTAGAGATTCTCTTGTGAAGATTGATGTCAAAGGTGATTTTGAAGGTTGATGTCATGTGAATATCATTATTATTTTCATTGATGTCTCAATGGTACTATAGTGAATTTTGTGTTATAACAAGCTAAAGTGTTGAAGGTCAATTGGAATGTTAATGAAGTCATAGGTCTTTATGAGGTCACTTAAGAGTGTGTTTATGAGAGATAATATTGATCAGTGTTTCAATGATTTTGAGAGTGTAAGATATGATTGGTATATGTTCTTATGTTTGTCTTAGTGATGTGAAGGTTAGCATGGAAGGTCCTTATTGTAAAAGTTGTCAAGTGCTTGAGCCTATTAGTGTCTTGAGAAGGTATGTGCATAGGATGCATAATATTGTACATGAAAAGGCATGGTGCCATGGTTAGATTTATGTTCTCAATATTTTAAAGGATATATAAGATTTATATCAAGTGTCTTTGAGGACAAGGTGTCTTGTGAAGTTTAGTTATGGCATGAAGAGACCTTGTGTGAAGGAATAAGCTTGGTTTCATGGTGAGTTAAGGTTTTATAGGGATGTTTGACATTTTTTGAGCATGTAAGATGTTGTGTTAATATGTAAATGAAGTATTGAGATCCTAAAAATAGGTTTGAAGGTCAGTTTAAAGCCTAATGAGGTGTGAGACTTAGTTGTAGAAACAAGGTGGTGAGAACATGGCCTAATGATGGATGAAGTTTAGTTTCCAAATAAATTATTAATATTTTATCTATTTCAAGATGTATGATAGTTTTTACCAAGTTTATTCATGAATTTTTAGTTCAAATTTTGAAGTTTAAATCAAGAAAAAATGATTTGAGGTCTCTCGAGTGCATAAAATGAAGGATGCTCAACCTGAGAAGGATTTTATTATGATATTTAGATTGTTAAACCTTGACATGGGAACATAATATGTTCATGGTATATTTTTAAGGTTCCTATGTCAAAATTATAGGAATCAATTTTTGGATTGAGGGGCTATGCACTATGAATAATCGTTAATAGTGGAAGAGTGTTCAAACCCTCTTAGAACCCTACTAGTAACCCAATGTTAAATATATATTTAAAAATTTATTATAATGTATTTTAATTATTATTTAGTTGTTTGTATATTATATTTAACTATCATAGGTACCTCCAAGTGGTGGTGGTTAGAGAGAGGAGGGAGAAAATGTGAAGAAACAAGCTTGTTTTTGAAGACGTTCTAACTATAAAAATTTGTATGAGACAAAGTTTAAAAATTGATGAATGTTGAAGCTTGAGACTAATATTTTATCTCCTTGGTGTTTTATGGATTGTTTTTAGTTCTTAAATTTTCCAAATTTGTGATCCAAATGTGCCAAATGCTAATAGGCCTAATGAAGAACACTATAAAACCTAGGTATTTAGAGAAGTTGGTTTTTGGTATGATTTTATGAAATAATGATGCATTGGAGTGAATGGTGTTATTTTTTGGGACTTTTACGTCCTATAAATTCTTTGAATAATGTTTTATAGTTATTGAAAGTGGTTGAAATGTTGAAGCTAAAATGGTTTGTCTAGTTTTGGTTTGATTATGTGTAGTGAGGTAAAAATATTGGTTTACAAGACCAATATTTGACATTATAACTTGTGATTTATGAATTTTAGAGTGGTATAGATATGTGAAAGAATATTTTTAAAGTGTTAGTGATCATGTTAAGTGTTATTTTATGTGTTTAATATTAATTTATTCGTGACTAGTTTTTGGAGTATTTTGGCATTTCTAAGTGGGCTATTTACAAAGAAGTGTTTGAGTCATTTTACCTTGAGTTTTAAAAGTTAAATAACATGGTGATGTTATAAATGTAATATATTTTATTTTAATGTGATTCATTTTAATGGTTTTGTGAATAAATTGTGTACATTCTTTAGGTTTTTTTGGTAGACTTTATGTAGGCTCACAACCCTGATTGTGAATAGTGCTACAAGGAGTGTTCATGTGGTGGTTGAAGATAAAAGGTTTCATGGACATAATATGAGATTATTAGGAATATATATTATTATTATATTAATTTTTCATTCCATTTTTATATTTTTAAAGTATTCAAAGGAGATGAAAGGGTAACATATACTAATGAAGGCATAATTGAATTAGGTCTCCTTAAGGCCTAAAAGAGGTTTTGGTCTTTTAAGTTATGGATGACCTATATTAATAATTTATTCATATATTAAAAATGTTATAAGAAATATTTTAAGGTAATACAAGTGTGAAAGTGTGTATTTCATACCAAGAGTTGTGTGAGTTAGAGGATTGTATAAGAGCAAGGCTTAATAGTCCTAATTTGTAAGTTAAAGATTTTAAGAGTGAAAATGAATGAAATAGCACATTGGTAATTAGAAGGAGGTATTTTAGACCATATAAATAGTGTATATAGATTTTTATGAATATTTTAATGAGGTTATATTCAATAAAATCAAATTCATATGACTTAATCAAGTCAAGCAGAGGGATAGTTGAACGAAGAAGCCTAGAAGACAATTTGAGAGGGGTAGAAGAGAGAGAAGATATGAAAAAGGTGATCATTATTTATTGTATGATAAATAAGGAATTATTAATGTGATATAATTTTTTATGTGGCTGAGTTGGTTATGAGTCATTTATGGGTTTGGTTCCTCCTTTCAATTTCGTGCATGTTAAATCCTAGTTGGGTTGGTGCTTATCTAGCTAGGGTTGGTGATCCATGTGGAGTTTATGCTTCACTAAACTATGATATTTTGAATTATATGATTGTAATACATTTTTATGGAAAAATGGTTTTTTCCCCCTTAAGGGTTTCCCACATATATGATGTGTTGTCTTGTGTAATCTTATTTCATGTTTGTATGGTTGATTGCTTATGCATTGTTTGATCTATATGTTGATGTGATGGTTCATGTATGATAAAGATGAATTTAAAGAATGTTTTTAAGAGGATAATTCACCCCCCTCTCAATAATTATGTTTTCAAAACCCTTATCCATGTAATTTGAATTATGGTACAATCTATGTAGTATGCATAATATTATATTTTTCCAATGCCTCTTTTCAAATTCTCAAATAGTCTAAGGATATGAGTTTCAAGAATGACTTGATACACTTGAGGATATGTTGCCTCACAAACCCTTATAGTATAATTCTTGTTTATGTAAACAAATATACAATAATAATACTCATAAATTATATTATCAACATATTCTATTGATGGATACCATAACTCACCATGGGTCTTATGGAATGCCCCAAAGACTACATCTAATAGTTATGAAATATTATGAAAATTTACATATGCATGCTATTGTTCATGCTAACACATTTGGGCCTTAAATTTTACATTCATTATCTCTCCTAGGGCCTTCTTGAATATTATTGTAATAGTAATGTGCTCCTCACACTAGTACATAAAACCAAGATAAAAATGCATGATTATGAGCATTGCTTCCCTAGTAATGAAGAGATGAGACTAGTGGAAGTAAGAGTTAAATATAACTTGATCTAATCGAGCTAGCTTCCTAAATACACCAAAAACTAATATCAAGCCCATAATATCCTTGACTTTGGAAGACTCACTCTCTAGTTTTTTAGATGATGAAGATGATAAAGAGAATGCTGCCATAACATTCATTTTAGTCAAGGAGCAGCTAACAATGGATTCACCATTATATTTCCACAAAGAACATATCTATATTGTGTTACGTAGGGAAATCTCCCTGGTATGTGTTGATATTGACCCCCACCCCTCATCATAATTCAATGTATGGTAATATGTATTTATATAAACCTATCCCAATAGCTTTTTCCTAATTAAATATAAGTACATAACTGAATTAAACAGTCATAATTTACTTAAAATGCATGGAAACACCATAAATATAACTCTTTAGGATAGTTTCATGAGTGTAGAGGTCAACATAGGCATAATTACATGTTGTCCTCTTGATAGTATCTCTACCTATCTTCTCAAAATCTTGAATGAGAATGCATTTTGTATTAGGTGTCTAACTAGTGAAGGTGTCTTATTGATTGTCAATTGAAATTTCCCCAAATTATTGTTTCTAGGCTTAAATTTTATTCACAAGTTATTTTAAATACCTTATCTTTCCCTTTAATACTTTTTTTCATTTTGTATTTTTTGATTTGTTGTTAGTTTATTTTGTTTTTCCCACTTTTCATTGTTGGTCTGACCTTTTTGTTTGTCTATTTTTGGCCTGGTCCACCTATTTTTCCCTATAGGTTTTATTGTTGGTAAAAATAATTAAAGAAATGAAGGCATGTACATAGGTATCTTGAGTGACATTTTGTTACATAAGTAATATATATAGTTGGTAACTTTAAATTTTATTTTTGAATTAGTTTTAAAGGTCTAGCTATTGTATGTGTTCTAAATTTTTTAAGTAGGGTTAATTTTGGGTAAATATATTTAGTCAATAAAGACATTCTTTTGAAGAAAAACACAAAATTCACATTTTAATGGTTTCTAGGTTTGCTTGGATGAACCTACTATGGTGAATATCTAGGGTGTAAAATTTATAGTCCTACCTTTCACTTGCTATAATGGTCCCAATCAAAAATTGAGAAGCTAAATAAGAAAGAGAAAAGATAAATTAGGACAAGAAAATAAAAGAAAATTTAATATCTAAAAAAGTCACTTTTAGATGACTTAGGAAACCCCACCATGGGATTTTCAATCAAGTTGATAGTGGAACAAGGCCTTTAATGGGATATAAGGTAACTCTATTGGGGATATGGATGTTTGTCTATTAGTGGATTAATGTCTACGAAAGAATTCTCAAGGTAATATTCACTACCCTAATTATTAAATCCATAGTATCTAGTCTTTGAAAGCTATAATAAGTAGTAATTTATATCATTTGCACATACTTTGTCAATGAGAATGTTTAATTTGATTTAGTCACTCTCATCTTCTCCTCTCTCTAATATGTTAATGTTCTATGTGTAGTCCCAACTAGATATTTTGGGTTCATAGACATTTTTTTATCATTTTAAAATACTTAAGAGTATTTTATAGTATAGTCACCATTTTTTCTATTTTTGTAACACACCTTAATTCTTCTAAGAGTCATGGAGCCTCTCTTTTTTGGCCTTCTACTCTACTCCTATTTGAGATAATAGTTCATTGGTCTTAACACCTTAAGTTTCCTTGGTGGTTCACTTCAACTCACATATCAAACCGATATCTAAAACCATCACCATTGGAAATACCATGTCTATGTAAGTCAACTTTTTATTTTACACTTAGCATGAAAATAGAATTTTGACCTCCCAATTTTCATTTGAAGCCTAGCTCTCTTAGTTGTCCTAGCTTTCTTAGCCTAATCTAGGAGGTAATCTATATATCCATGCCATTTTGTAACTAAATGTTTTTCCCATTATGATGACCTAGTTTGAATGGTGAACTTTTACATTTAACAGTTTGATATAAAGAAGAATTTTGTTGTACTTCTACTCACATGGCATTCTTGCCTATTTATTCTCTCAGCTCCTTGCAACTACTCTAGGGTGTAAATGTTGTTTTAATTCCTATTTGACCTATAATACCTACCCCATCATATTTTTATTACTCACATAGAGAAGTTTCATGCTTTATTCTTTGAGTGGAAACACATTTTTGAGACACTTATCCCACTTATTGGGTGTCTAGACTAGCTGTTCTCTAGCTTATTTAGGTCTCTCATTTTTCCATAATATGTCATTTTTGTTTCCATTCCCTTTATTCCTCCAAAAATTATTCCATATTATCCTCTAGGCCTATTTGAGCTAGTTTTTTTATTTTGACTTTCCTCCGAAAATGACTTATAGGTCTCCATTTTGCACTTCCAAGATCTTAACTCCTCATGTAAATTTGGTCTAAGTTTCAAAAATCTTAACTCCCTAGACTTAATCAGGTCCTCAAACCCTAATTAAGTCTAGGATGGGAGTTGAGTTTCTTGGAGTTTTTAATCAAAATAAAGTTTATATTGTGGTCTATGTTTAGTCATTAACTTTTTCCCCATTAATTTCCCATTGGGATTTTTGGTCACTGAAAATCCTTTGGTAATTATAGTGGAAGTCCCGATTAGGTTAGGAATATCCATTTCCTCTCAATTCATTTTTGATCATGTATGGATCCTATAATAGGTTAAGGACCATACCCCAACCATTTTAATGCTATAATCAGGCCATTAAGCCCCAACTAGGTTTTTGGGGATCTTAGGACCCCTTCTCAATTTTATGTGGGCTTTTACCTCACCTTTTCCTCAAGCCTTTATATTTTTGGGTTTTCACCCACTAATAATATGTTATATCCGTATCATTGGTATATTAATCTCTATTTCCCTAGTCACTTCTTCTAATTCTATATGGGGTTTTACCACTTAAATCCCTGATGACTAATCCTTTGCAATTTTACCCTATCAAGTCCTTGATTAGAATGTATCTAACGAAGTTAAAAGGCCTAAAGACCAAGGGTAATTCAAGGGTCCCAATATCAATTATATATTAGGTCCCCCAAGTGTATTCTTATTTTTAAAAATGAATAGTAACCTACTAAAACACTAATCAAACTAATTCAAAACCTTTGATTTGGTGTGCAGGAATTAAAAAGGTCCCCCAAACTCAATTTAGGTTATACAGACCCTATTAACACTAGTATTTTAAAAAATGAATAGTAACATCAAATTATAACCAAATTCCTACCAAAATCTTAGATAGGTCTTAGAAGAGCCATGTTTGTGTTTGACACATGGTAACTTTTTATTAACTTTATATGTCTATTTACTTCATTTAATACAAGTGTCAATTTCTAGCTCAACAACTTTTAATTTGATGTCAAACTTAGTCATCCATATTTTATCCATGTGTATCTTTAATCATGACACATTTTTTATTCTCACTTACCCAAGTGTTTAGATTTATAATACTTATTTATTTTATCCATGGCCATGATGTAACAAAATTAAGCCATGTGGAGTGGTCGAGGGTGTGTGGGAACTTAGAAGCTCTAGGCCTCAAATCTTTCAAAATTTTAAACTATGTATGTCTTTAGTAAATTTCTATGTCCATGGGATGTCAGCATGTGGCATGATCTCAGAGACATAGAGATTTTAATACTCAAATAATATAGGCTAGGGGACCATTAATTCATTACTATGATATTTCTCCTTCAAATCTCTAAGCTAATGAAATTGTGTAAATTGTCAAGTTCTCAAAGCTCAAAACCTATGAGCTATTAGATTACAAGTCCAAAAATTAGACTTTTTTTAATCATTTTAGGTTATATAATGTTGTAATTATACCACCTATAAACTCTCATAACTCATAATCTTATTACCACTACATGATTAACTTTATTTTGAACATTTGTGGTTTTGGGTTCACATAACAACACCCTGTTGCATTTTATCAATGTCTAAAGAGTTAGAGAAATTATAATTTTATTTAAAATATAAATGGATCTAGGTAATGTAATAATAAAATATATTAAGTTCTCTAAGTTTTTAAACTTTATACACTTAGAATAATTTTCATGAAAGGCTCTAGGTAATGTAATACTACCACCTATCATGATCTTTGAATAATAAAAGTAGGGCCCAAATGTGAATACTTTCTAGTTATCATCAATAGTCATATGAATATGTGAAAATATTTAAAACATTATGTAGAGACACATTATTTATATTAATATATAAATAATAAAGGTAATTTAAATAATAATTATGAAAACCCAAGGTTTAGAATAAATCAAAATCAATGTTCAAGCTTTGTTTTCATAATTTAAATATATATAAATATAGAGATTGAGTAAAACCTTAGACCTTTACCTATTAAAATGAATGTCATGGATGTCTAAGGCTTATATAATCTTGATTAAGGACATTTAGACACTGGTAGGTGCCTATTTGAATTTTTTAATGGTGTGTGTGTGTGTGTGTGTGTGTGTGTGGGTAAAAAAATGGTGACTTAGTAGGGAAATAACCTTGAGTATTTGAAAACCTAGAATCTCAGTAATGCTTCATAATAGATATTTGGCTCTAAAAATAAAATAATAAGTAAACCATTCTCTAAAAAAGACTCCTACTTCCTAATGAAACATACTAACCCTCTACATTCCTTTGGATCTGAGTGTGTGATTTTTTAATATTCATTCTTCTCCTAGTTATGATAGTTTTAAAAAATTCATGGATAAACATTGTAGGTTTCATTCTAACTTTATATTTTATAAATAAATACTAATTGAAGCTTGGGCATTACATTTTTACAAGTTATGTTTCTATAACCCTGATAGAGATACCTATGACTCTACTCAAATCCTTGATTTTTTACCATCTAGGCATCCATAGCCCTGATAGAGATTACTTGAATCACCCATATTATATAAGTTTTCATGATGATTTTTTTGAAACATAGATATAATAAGGTTTGAGAACCACCATTGGTTGGGTGTGTAATAAAAACCTCATTTTAGTCAATATTTCCATACTAGTGTGCATCCATTTATATGTTTGTTATCTCTCATCCAAGCTTTATAATGTAATAGTTCAATCCATATTTTTACAAAGAAAGTCTTTGTAAAATTTACATGAGTATATCAGCATAAATACCAAAGGTATAGCAAACTCATTTATTCTAAAGTAGAACCAAGTTCAATTAGAGCACATACCTCAATCCTAGAATCTCAATCATTATTTGAATAAATCCTTACAAAAACCAATTATGTCTCCTTTTATATTATCCCCTTATTTTTTTAAATCATTTTTACTTCCATCATAGGAAATCAATTAGTCTATTTTTCAATTTTATTAAAACTAATATAGAAAACATAAAAAACTAATCTACCTAGAGTAAATGTAGAAACTAGGAAAGATTAACCTAAAAAGTAGGAAATATTAACCTAGAAAGTAGGAAATCTAATATGTAAAGCATGAAATCTAATATAATCCTATATCTACATATCCACTTATCATCACTCATAATCATCTCTAGTTAGATCAACCATGAAATAGTGTATTAAAAACTATTCATTGACTGGAAAGGTGAGGTCATTACCTTGTAGGTCCTTCAAATGAAAGCATTATTACCAAGTATCTTAGATATTTGATATGGTCCAATACATAAAGGAGTGAAATTATCATGTTATAATTTATTATTGAGCACCTTATCCCATAATAGTACTAGGTCTAAAATATTAAAGTCTTTGATATTATATCTTTTGTTAAACTAACTTTTTGCTATGTCTTGGTGTTTACTGAAGTTATGTAGTGCTTCAGTTCTTACATCTTCTATCTAGATTATGTAAATTAGTGTATACTATATTATCTAATCTTCACCCTTGTAGTATTGAATAAATTTATACATTGGCATTTTAAGAGTAATGGGGAAGACTTGTTTCTTCCCATACACTAGTAGAAAAGGTAAATCCTTGTAGTCTTGCTTTTATATTGTTTTCTCAACCCATAGTGCTTACTTTAGTAAAATATGAAATTATCTTTGTTTGTATTATGTTGAATTATTAATGGAATCCATTAGGTTCTTATTTATGAATTTATCTACCTTGTTCCCTTATGGATAGTAGTTTAAAGATAACTTATTAATGATTTGGTTGTTATAATCTCATTATGTAAATTTAGTAGATTGGAAAGCTGGACCATTATCAAAAACTAAATAAATTGGTATACTAGACCTGGTTAGTATGCTCTCCTCTATAAATTAAATGACATCCAATGCTATGTAATTATTTGTGACCACAAATTTTATCCATCTAGTGTAATACTTGTAAGATGTTAAGATAAATTTATGAATTGTTGAAGAGTTTGGGTTTATCACACTTAATGAAGTCTAGACCCCATTAATAAAAATGGTGTCCTTAAATGACTGGTTGTATCAACATGAAATAATTCAATTATATTTTCCCAAACACCTAACATTCATGGTATACTAAGACATGGTTATGGGCATAATTGAAAAATGTGGGCCAATAGTATCCCATCCTCAATATTTTGTGAGTTGTTACATTGCTTGAGGGATGTCCACTACCTATATTTTAGTGCATATTGTCCATGATATGTATATCTTATTATTTTGATACACACTTCAAGTATATTCCCTCATATTTATTTTTATATAATTATCCTTTATTGATCATAAAATGGGTTGATTTGAGCCTAAGTTCTTGTCTTTGATCTTTATTTAGATCAGTGGGAAATCTACTAGTGAGTAGGGAATGGATGATCTATGCATACCATTCACCATTTGATACTTGAGTCTCATTATTTTTATCAATACAAATGTATATATCAGTCTCAATCATGATCTAGATGATTCTTTAGCTCCTCACCATCTTGGATGGTCTGATTTAAAGATCAAACTCTTCTAACTTGGCCATACACTTAGCTCTTCCTTCTCCCCATTCATTCTAATTGAGTGTGAGATTGAAAACTAGGTCTAGGATGATTGTGTACATATTTTTGTTCAAAATATAATGCCTAAATGTTTTCACAACTTAATTAGTGCATATATCTATTTGTCTATCATTAAGTATTTCAACTCAAAATCCTTCAGATTGGTACTCATAAAGGAAATTAGATGCCCATTATCATATACCTTTTTGCATGAGTACAACTACTCTAGTGTGTTCTAAGGAAAATGAATAAAGGTAGAAGTTTTTATTGAATTTTGGGATGACCATAAATGGAGCTTGAGCAATGGCAGTCGTGATGTCCTATAAATATTTCTTACCTTCTACTGTCTATTATATTTTAGCATATTTTTTCAACATGGCATTTAATGGATTGACAATCTTTGAAATTACAGAAACAAGCTTCCTTAAAAAGTTTATCTTTCCAAATGAAAGCTTAAAGTCTTTCTTAATATTAGGATGCATCATCTTGGCAATGGCCTAGATTAATTCTAGATCAATGAAAATCCCATATTTATTGATGAGATGGCCAAAAAATTTCCCTTCAATGAATCAAAATATGATTTTATTTGGATTTAGTGATAAATCATACCTTTTACACCTATATACCCTTTTCAAATGGTCTGCATGATTATATCTATATTTAGAATATGTTATCAAGTAATCCAAATAAATGATGATGCATTTGCCAACAAGTCCCTGAAAGGTAAGTTCTATGGTTCTTTGGAAAGTTTCTTCTGCATTGATTAGGCCAAAAGGCATCCTTTTGTATGAAAAATCTCCCCATTTAGTGGTAAAGGTAGTCTTTGTTTGGAATTGAAGTGTCTCAACCTTGAGAAGTCAAGACACTATTGATGAGACACTATTCATAATACACTATTAATGAGACACTATTCACCATCATTATTCATGTGATGAGGTGGTAGTGGTGAGTTGGAAGTGAATATGAAGATGATATGGTAGGTGATGTAGGTCGTGATGTAGGTGTTGATGTGGCATGTGATGAGTTGGTATGTCCCATGCAGGAATATACATGATGTAATTGCATGTGAGTGGAAGTAAAGATTACCATTCTACTAAGGAGACACATGGTTGTATTTTGTGATGCACATGGTTTTGATTTAGGTAAAAAATGACAAAATAATGGATATGTGGTGAATTTTTAAGTTGAATCATGATATTAAGTGGAAGGAGAAGTAAAAATTTGATGGAGAGTCTCTTGGAAGCATGTGGAGTCACATGGGATTATGGGGAACAAGTTACTATTCTAGTTTGGAGGCATATGTGAGATTGGGGCATAATTTTGGAGGCTTTAAGAGTATAGGATGATATGTCACAAGTGGAGAGTCTATTTTTGACTAAATAACAAGCTTACAAACATGATACTATTACTAAATACTGGTGCCACTAAAGGGTGGCAATTTTTTTTGTTTTACCCATTAAGTTTCTTCATCATATAATCTAATTTGTTATTTTTATAAGTAGTAATCATTTTAATTTTTAATTAGAAGAATCATGAAGCTTATGTGAATCTTTTACGTAAGTAGCTAAGATTTTTAATCTTATAAGCTAGAGAGTTGTGTAAAGGCACTGAAGATCTATGTAACCAGTTCTTCTTGTAGGTGTAGTATAGTGGTGAAGCTCCTAGAAGGTTGATCTACAAGTGTATGGTGTATTATTATTGATTGAATAATACATTGGGCTTCTCTGGAGTGTGGGTTTTTTTCTTGAAAGGATTTTAACCATGTAATCACATGTTATAGTATGCTTATACTTTTAGTTGTATGTGTTTCATTTAATTATGTAATAAAAATCAAATTTGTTTACATATTATCCTCTCTTGGTTATTGTAATTAATTATTTCCATGATATTTATTTTCCTTTCAAGAGGTATCAGAGCCTAGGTAATTTTGGTTCTAGTTGTGGGTTTGTTGGATTTTTTAAATTAATCTAGTTTGAGTGGGAGCTTGTGTAAGGAATATTTTGGAGCTCTTTGTTACAATAATTTTAAGATGGAAAGCACATTAGGGAGAATGGAGGTTGAAAATTTTCTAGGTATAAATTTTAAGATGTGGAAGATGAAGATGGAAGATCTATTGATTGATTATGATCTATGAGATGTCATTGATGAGAATGTTTAGAGACCTATAGATCTAGATGAAGCATCTAGGTATGATGTGATGGAATGGAAATCCAAAGGTCTCTAAGATTATGCGTGACATATTTAGTAATGATTAATGTCCATGAAGAGACTACTACAAAGAAGTTATGAAAAAAACTAGGTGAGATCTACCAAGCTAACTCTCTTGTTAATAATATTTTCTTAAGAAAGAAGTTGTATTATTTAATAATAAATGAAGGTGGAAAAATTATAGACCACTTAGAAGAATTTAATATGTTGGTGACTCAATTAGTATCTCTTGGTGTTATAATGGATGATGAAGAAAGATGTCAAATTTTTCTTTGTTCTTTACCTGACTCATGGATTCTCTTGTTATGTCTATAGGAAGTAATTATATAACCTTGAAATTTGATGATGTTAAGGTTACTTAATTTTTGAAGAAATGATAAGAAAAGTTTCTATTAGTTCCAAAGTGGCCCTACATGTTTGAGGAATATCTAAATAAAGAGGCAAGAATAATGAGAAGCATGAAAAGTTTAAATCCAAGTCCAAGGAGAGATCCAAATCTCCTAAATATCCTAAGGTGAGATGATAGAAGTGTGTAAAGCATGGTCACTACCAATCAGAGTGTAAAGAGGACAAGAAAAAAAAGAAAAAGTTTGATTTTGATTCTCAGTCTGAGAAGGAAGGTAGTGATTCTTGTCATTATAGCCTTGGCAACCCATGTAGGTAATGATGCATGGTTAATTGATTCAAGTGAATATTACCATATGACATATAACAAAAATTGGTTTTATAAGCATGAGGAATTTGATGGAGGTAAGATGTACTTGGGTGATGATTCTTATCTAACCATTTTTGGCAATGGTAGAGTTAAAAATTAGATTTCCAAATGGAAGGATTAAACATTTTGAGGGTGTGTTACATATCCTAGGGTTAGCTTTAAATTTATTATCTATGAGAAAACTAATAAATGTGTGTATGCAAGATATATATTTTCTGAAGTAGGTTACAAGATGGTTAGACGGGTTATGGTGATACCCAAAGGTGTTAATATTGGTACTTTTTATAAGCTTGATCAATACACGGTTGAGTGTAATATTACTTATACGAAGTCTACATCTAAGATTAATCCATTAGATAAATAAGTAATAAATATTAATACAGATGGTCATGGTTTCTAGGTATCTAAGGGTGCTCATTTTATGGAGTTAAAATTGCCTATAGAGAAGACTATGTTATGGCACCAGAGACTTGGACACATTGGTTGAAAAGGTCTTAGGGCCTTGAATAATAAAAACCTTGTTGACGGTTTGATTGAATATAATATTTAATTTGATTTATGTGAGCATTCTATTTATGGTAAACATAACCATGTTTAGTTTTACTCTAGTTATTATAAATCCAGTAGTGTATTTGATCTAATTCATTTTGATGTATTTGGTTCTATTAATGTTATTTTGATTTCAAAATACACATATAATGTTTAATTTATTGATGATTATAGTATAATGACATGGGTTTATTTTCTAAATAGTAAATTTGAAGTTTTAATCATTTTAAATAATTTAAAGCAATGGTTGAGTTGTAGACTAGAAAGAAAATTAAGTGTTTGAGAACTGACAATGGTGGTGAGTTTTGCTCTAATGATTTTGATAGATTTTATAAATATTATGGTATAAAAATAAAAATGACAACTCCATATTCACCTTAGTAGAATGGATTTGTAGAAAGAATGAACAAGACTTTAATGAAAAAGACTAGGAGTATACTTAATGGTGTTAGACTAGAACATGTCTCCTATATCAAAGCTTGTTGATAAAAAAAACCTATGGAGACATTCTCTAGACATAATTATTCATTAATACATATTAGAGTTTTTTTTTGTGAGGCATATGCACATGTGCCAAAGGATAAGTGGACAAAGTTGGAGAATAAGGCTATAAAATATATCCTTATTACATATAGCTATGGTATGAAGGGATACAAGCTTTGGGATCTAGTAGCATAAAAGGAAATATATTATATAAGTATTATTTTTGTTGAGGCTAACCCTTCTTATATTACACTACAACTAGATAAAAAATAAAAGAAACATGTGATTCAACTTCCTCCTATGCTTGATAAAGTTGAGTCAAGCCCACAAGAGAGACAAGAAGTTGAGGAGAGCTCATCGAGTTTTGAATCTTTTGAAGATGAGGTAGATGAAGAATAACATCCACCTTAACTTGTTTAAAGGTCTATAAGGCATAATCAACCACCATAAAGGTATTCTCCTAATGATTAAAGATGTATAGTTGCTTTGAGTACTAATATTGATGAATCAAGATTTGTAGAAAAAGCTTTAGTTATGAATGATGGAAAGACCTGAAAGGTTTCTATAGAATAAGAAATGGTAGCTTTGAAAAAGAGTGACACATGGGACCTTGTACCATTACTTGAAGGATGTAATCCCATTAGATGCAAATGGGTGTTTAATAAAAAAATAGTTCAGATGGTAGTGTTAAGATGTACAAAGCTCAGTTGGTTGAAAAAGGTTACTCTCAGGTTGAGGGTGTTGATTGTAGTGAGATTTTTATCCTATTGTAACAATGGAATTCATTAAATTATTTCTTTATAGTACAGTAGATCATGATTTAAATATTTATTAAATGGATGTGAAGACTACTTTCCTTCATGGTGACTTAGAGGAGGAGATTTATATGACACATCTAGAGCACTACATGGTGAAAGGTAAAAGAAATTTCATTTGAAAAATAAATAAATCCTTGTATAGTCTCAAGTAGAGTTTTAGGATGTGGTACCAATAATTTGATACATATGTATTGATTTTGGGGTTTGAGTAGTCTAAATATGATCATTGTGTATATTATAAAACTGATGGTGATCATTTATTGATTATTTCATTATACTTTGATGGTATGCTATTTGTTGTCAATGGGAATGTTTTGATTTCAGTTCTTAAATCCCAAATCTCGAAAAAAATTGAGATGAAATATCTTGGTTCTATGAGACGCATTCTTGGGCTGGATATTAAGAGAGATAGACAAAATAGAAAGTTATGGCTTGGCTATAGTAAGTATGTGGGTTATATTATACAAAGATTTGACATGAAGGATTTTAGACCATTGTGTGTTCCCATTTCCATTGGAATAAATTTATCTACTACACAATGTCCTACATCCCCATCAAATATGGAAGACATGAGTAAAGTGCCTTATTAGACTGTTGTTGGAAGTTTGATGTAAGTTATTATTTGCACTAGACTAGACATTACCTAAGTAGTGGGAATATTTTCCTGTTATATGTCTAATCATGGTACATCTCATTAGGATGTAGTTATAAGGGAATTCAAATATTTTTGGGCTACCTCAGAGTATTCACTATGTTATCATAGTAACATGGTTGGAGACAATCATCCTCTTAACATTGTTGGTTATGTGGATTCAGATTGGGTGGGTGATGTTGATAGCAAAATATCTAATAGTATTTATGTGTTTACTTTGTTTATTGGTGTAATAAGTTAGATTATTAAGTGATAGGTTGTGGTTACTTTATCTAATATATAGGTAGAGTATATGGTAGATACTCATGCATGTAAGGAGCCATTTGGCTTAAGAGTCAGTATTTGGATATTAGGTTAAAACAGAGTACAATGATAGTTCATTATGATAGTAAGAGTGCTATTTTCCTAGGAAAGAACCCAAATTTCCATGTTAGGACCAAACACATTCATGTGTAATATCATTTTTTTAGAGACATGGTCAAGGATGGTAGGGTAAAGATATTAAAGATAGAGACTTTGATGAATGTTATAGATTCATTGACTAAGCTCATGAGCACAAAGAAGTTCAGATGGTGTTTAGAGTATATGGGCATCTTGGCCCTTAGTTATTAGGTTCATGTTGATGCAGTTCATTTGGGTCTTACAAGGTATTCAAAAAGTGGGAGAATATTGGGAATTAAGCTGTCTCAACCTTGACAAGTCAAAACATTATTAATGAGACACTATTCATGATATACTATTCATAGTCACTATTCATGTGATGAGGTGGCAATGGTGAGTTGGAAATGATTGATCATGTGATGTGGTAGGTAATTTAGGTGGTGATGTGACTTATGATGAGTTGGCATAGCCCATGGAGGAATATACATGATGTAAGTGCATGTGAGTGGAAGTGGGGATAACCACTCTACTAAGGAGACAAATGGTTGTATTTTGTGATGTAAATGATTTTGATTTAGGCAAAAAATGACAAAAAAATGGATATGGGGTGAATTTCTAAGTGGCCTCATGATCTTGAGTGAAAGAAGTAAAAAGTTGATAGAGAGTCTTGGAAGCATGTGGAGTCACATGGGATAGTGGGGAAAAAGTTACTAATCTAGTTTGGAGGCATATGTGAGAGTGGGGCATAGTTTTGGCATCTTGTAAGAGTGGAGGACGATATGTCACAAGTGGAGGGTCCATTTTTTACTAAAGAACAAGCATACAAACATGATACTATTTATAAATAGTGGGCCCACTAAAGGGTGGCGAATTTCTTGTCCTACCTATTAAGTTTCTTCATCATGTAATCTATGTTTTAATTTTTATAAGTAGTAATCATTTTCATTTGTAGTTAGAATAATCATGAAGCTTGTGGGAATATTATATGCAAGTAGATATTTTTGTAATCTAGAAAGTTGTGTAAAGACACTGAAGCTTTGTGTAATCAATTCTTTTCCTAGGTGTAGTATAATGGTGAAGCACTTGGAAGGTTTCTCTATAAGTGTATGGTGTATTATTATTGATTGAATAATACATTGGGCTACTTTGGAGTGTGGGTTTTTTTTTTGAAAGGGTTTTCCCCATGTAATCATGTGTTATGGTATGCTTATGATTTTAGTTTTATGTTTTTATTTTAATTGTGAACAAGAATCAAATTTGTTTGTATATTTTCCTCTCTTGGTTAGTGTAAGGAATTATTTTTATGATCTTTATATTCATTTCAATCTTTATTTTGTCTTGTGCTTACACTAACACTTGATTATACCTTGAGAATCCATCCAATAAGGACTTCATCTCTGACCAAATAACCATTTGAATTACCTCATTAAGAGAAGGCAAATGATAGTTAACATTTTTTTATGCTCAATTCAAATTCCTAAAATCAACATAGATCCTAATTTATCCATTTTTCTTCTAAAATGGTACCAGGTTGGCAACCTAGGTAGAATGCCTAATTACAAATAAAATCTTAGCATCTAGTAGATATTATACTTTTGTTTAGATGAGAGGTTATAGTTTTATATTTAATAGCCTCTGTATCTACCTAAAGGGATTATGTTCTGGCTTTTATTTCTCACCTTATGTGAAACTTATACTAATGTTCACATACTGAGCATGTTGGTCAATTCCCTAATTCTCATTTATGAAATCAGATTGATTTATTTAAGTTAATTTTGCATTTGATATTTTGTGAATATATGTTGAAAGCTAATTCTAAGGAAACCATACCTAAAGGGATACAATTATATTTAAATTGTAAGACATCATTTTCTCCTAGATATTGAATATGAATGAGCCCAACATCCTTCTCATCTATTAGCTAAAATTTGAAGGCTCTATGACTATTCATAAATTTTACAATCTATTGATTTTTCTCAAATACCTATATGTTATCCACATTTTTTGGGATAGAGGGACAAAGAGCCAACTCCATAAATAATTTATGGATTATAGATTCTTGAATTAGTGTTAGATTTGCAGCTGAAGCTACTAGTGAATCTACCATCTAGCTTTGTTCCCTTACCATGGACTTAATTTTTAATGACGTAAGGGATTAGATCAGGTCCCATGTTTAGTGTTTGTACTTCTTCAAGTAGATAAGCTTTCATTGATAATTATTTCTAATATGGTTAATAAATAGCTCTGAATCATTAAATATTTTTAATTCCTTGATCGTATGCTTCAATTCAAATTATAGGTTGAAGATTAAAGCTTCATACTTATCTCTATTATTAGTGTATGGGAACTATAGTCTTTAGGTGACCATATATTTCTTTCCATATAGATCGATCAGGGCCATTCCAATGCCTGAACCTTATTTTGATCTTTTTCTATATAAATGGATAGTCCATAACTAATAAGGATCTTTAAATTCTTGCTCATGAGGTTATTATTTTATGTTAAATGTGTACACTCTTTCATGAAAAGATGTAAAATCAACCTTCTCATTCTTTTCACTATACTCTGTGATCAAGTACATCATATTTAGCTCTTTATCCACTTAGATCTAGTTGGGTACTCCTTTCCAAGGTAGACACATGTGTAATAAATATATTTCCATGTACCCATTAATCATCTTTGACTAATCATGGATGAATAACAAGTTATAGGCTTATGGGATATCAACAACTAGAATATCTATTTATTATTTCACATGTGGCTTAGATGTAAGCTATATGTGCACATTATTCACTATCCAAAACATGGGATAGAGGACATATCTTACTGTAGGACCACTCTTTTTGACATATTTAGGGTTAACCCTAGTTTATTGCACATAGATATAGGCATCACTTTAATTGAGGTAGCTAAGTCAACCAAGTAATTATGCACATTCTTTCTACACATTATGATAGTTAATTAAAAAGGGTAGTAGCTCAAGCTTGTCCTTATAAACTACCATGTTTACATGCAACATTTTTTATTTATTATTATATAACCTTACAATTAACACTTTTATAAACAACTTTATTTGTTTAATTTACTAATCCAACTCATGAAGACTAATGTTAGCCTTGATATTTTTTCATGTCCTCAAAAATAGTGTATCCTCCTCTCTTTTATGGTTCTGACTCTAAAACTAATCCTCCCTTCTTGGAGGGTGGTTATTATTGGCCTTAGGATCTACAGGAGTGGTAGCATAATTCTTTAGAGGAATGAAAATGGTATAATATTACTTTCTCCACAAATTTTATTTATTCCTATATAACTTATGGAAATCTTAAATCTCATAAATGTTAACATCTGACTCATTCTCATCCTTGATTGGGAATGATAAGTCATAGGTCTAAAGGACCATTGTTGTATTAGGATGAATTAGAGCAATAATGGAAGATGGTTTTATTAGATTTACAAAATGTTTAATTTTGTCCATCTCTTTTTAAGAGATATTAAAAGTAATGTAAAACACTATGAAGTCTAGCTCACCATGTTGTGATTTGTTATGAACTTGACACCATTTAGGTAGGGCTTCTTCCATGATATTTATTTATGGCATCCTATTAGGTGGTTAATGCTTTGGATTTTTTATATTCCTATTAGAAGGCTTGTTTTACCTTTGGAATATAAATATCTAGTTGGTATTATATACACTAGTGTTCCCCATTCATTTCTACATGTTCAAAAACTCATTAATTAATATCAATACTATTCTATTGGATATCTTTTGATTCATTCTTTGTGCATTCATCAACAATACCCTATGTAGTATCAATATTAACAAGTATCAAATACTGAATCTAGATTTTTTATTAGGTGTAGGCATATAATTGTTTAGGAAGATAAGGTTTTTGTTAGGTGGATCATGGGTTAAAGGTAAATGGGTGTACACATGGTTCTAGTTTTGGGCCATAATATTATGATTTGTGTTTTGAATTGGTTTAAAGGCTGAAAAGATAGGACTAATATTATGTGGGTCTAACAATTATAAATGAGGATTCAATTATTTATCAACATTGATAGATTTATCATAAGCCAAATGTAGTGTATTATCATTGATAACTCTATAGAGAAAGACAATACTCACAGGGTCCATGGCATTTTTTTTAAATTTCAAGGGCTAATGCTTCAATAAGTTTGTAGGTAGTTTCAACTCTACTATACATATTTTATAAACTAACATTGAAGGATCAAATTAGTTCATTTATTTATCTTATCATTCTTGAAAAGTGTTGATAAACAACACTTACATAGGTGACTTGTCAAAACTATGCTAAAAAGGTGTTTTGGCATCTTTCCCAAGATGTAATTTAACTTTCAGGGACATTAAGAAACTAATCATAGGAAATATATTTCAATGTAAAGGGGAAGAATATCCATCCCACATATTCATGGGTTACATTTAGTATTCATAAGTTAGTTTTAAAATCCTTAATGTAGTATTCATTAGTCCTGTGTCTTGAGGTAGAAAATGAAGGAAGATACTTCGCAAGTTTTACAGTTAGATCATGCACGCCTTTAGTGATGTTGATAGTAGAATTAGTTAGACAATTTTGGGACATTAGACATAAAGAAAAACATGATCATATTCTTAGAGAGTATGATTGAGATTGGTGTCCCCTCATAACACATTTATTAGACTTAAATTTTGTATGGATTTATAAAGGTGGGTATATAAAGTTAGTGTAGAGGTAGACCTTGTTAATATTATGAGTATATCTAGTGTAACTCAAGTGATTATTTTCAAAGAAATATAAACAAAGGTTTAAGCCCTCCTTATAGCACTGATAAATTGTTGTTGATGTGGGTTTTATGCATGCCAAGGAACCTTATGAGGTAGCTTATAATGTTTTAGGATTAATGAAATAAATTCACTCTAAGGCATGAGTTGTGGGTGTAAATATCCTAGTGGTATAATTACAGTGAGTGGAGCATTCGTTTACCATGGTTGGTTTAACAATGGATTAATCTAAATATTATTGATATGTGTGGATAGATTATGGATCTAACCTAAGGTGGTTTTAACCAAAATAATCTCAAAATGGGGAAAGGTATGGAATAAAAGAAGGCATGTAGACTAAATAGAGTGAAACCTTTCTAAGACATGTCTTGAACTAGTGCTTAGACAAGAAATAAGCAACCAATGTTTGCTATAGGTTATTATAATCAAACAAATAATAAACATTATTAATATTCTAATGAAAAAATAATATAGTAAACTTAATCATATATAATCAATGGTTGATACATTTGTAAGATTATGTTTGCACATCTGCAAATGGAGATTATGATTAATACACCAAATACATTTAAATTAACAATACTGTAATATGAGTAACTATAATGAATACACAACTTATAAAAAACTATATTACTAATATAATAGAATGATACAACTTATTATAGGGTTCAAAATTTTGGATAAAATCAAATTTGCTCATCAAGAAAAATTATAGAACAATACATAGAATTTCCAATTAATATTAATAGATAAAATTATCCTCTCTTTAGGATATGGAGGATACAAATATATAGACTTTTATAGGGGTTTATTCATCCTCCAAGTGAATTTTAAATTACATATCCAAAAAAGTATTGTATGTCAAAATTATGTAGATCATCCATCTATAAAAATATTTACCCATAATAGAATTCCTCATATAAAATACAATATATGTGTGCCAAATAAATTATGAACCAATAGTTCCAACATAAACTAAGATGTGAAAATACATATGTATATTTGAAGTAGTGTTGATGTGGCACCACTAGTAGAGGATAGTTAAGTGATAACTTTTGAAATAGAAATATACAATATACCTTCTTAGGGAATCAAAAATGGTCCCACTCTAGTATGCATTACTACATATCTAAAAACTTAAAGACCCTAGGATGATATAGAAACACTTATAGTTGACTACATGTTGGGTGTTGACCCTAATTCTCCCTTTATCGATCTATTTTTTTTCAAGTAATACATGTGATGTATTAAACTCTATATTAATATATCAAAATTGAGTAAGGTAGACTTGAATATTTTGATGGCTTCAACAATCAACCTTGTGTGTTCTACTTCTAAGGTCTTGAACTCACCTCCAAGAGATTTATCCTTTGTCACTATATCTTAAGAAAAAATTTATTAGCTTCATGATCTTATTTTTGGTATTATATATAGTTACTTGAAATTCATCATTAAAACTACTTAAATCCAATTAAAGGAATGTCTCAAAAATGAGCCTGTTGACCAATTATCTAGTAGAGGTAATCACATTAGTAACTCTCCTATATTTAAAATTTTCTAAGGCCTAATTTTTGTGTCTTCCAAAATGTCCCATTAGAGTCTTCCTCTGTGTATACCAATTAAAGGAAACATCCCTTTTTATAATTACATAACTAAGGGTTCATGCAATGTCTTGGTTGGACATTAGGTTCAAGTGATTTAATTTACTTCTCCTTTAGCATTGAACCAAAAAGGTGAGTATTTTATCATATTATTTTAGTTTGGGGTATTGTTTAAACACCTTTGTCTTATTAAATTGGATCCCTCCTCTAGAGACTTGAATGTTATTCAAAATATTGTATAACTTGATGGCTACACTCTACATATTATCTATAAATTTTTTAAAGAGAATGAATAATTTGTCTCTATAGTAACATTTTTTTGCCTCTTCATTCCTCTAGTACATTATTTACATTTATTATCTAATGAAATCCATTAAATCACATAAATCTTCTATGTACTTTATTGGGTTAGTTGGATTCTTTTTGTCCTTTTTGGCCAAGGGAAATATGTTTTCCATTTCTTCAAACTCTATCTCTACCTTGGTGTTTATATGCATTGCCTTCATCTTCTTCACCCTTTTTATAGTGTCACTCTATTTATCAAACTCAGTGAAAACAAAAGGTAGTTTTGTGATAACCAAATTTTGTCTTTCATCCGTTTAACCTTGCATCTCTTTAACCCAGTGGGAAGTAATAAGTTCCCCTTCCTTTTCTGGTGGACTTGGGTCTTCAGATATAGAGGGTGGAGTGATCATAGGAGGAATATTTATTAATTGAGGTGATAATGAATCACTTATTTGAATTGGGAATTTTATAGCAGGATAAACAATTATTTGCCATGGTGAGGCATCCCCTTAAAGAGTGACTTTATCCATGTACTTACTCATGTTTGAGGTTCTTATAACCATCATTGTGGCTAACTATATAGGTGTGTATTATGTTATTTTTAAATATAATTAATATAAAATTTAGGGGGAATTGGTGGCCCTTTAGGATCAAAAATGGAAATTTTAACTAAATTTTCAAAGTGAACTTTGTGTGGATGTTTAAAGAATGTAAGAATTAGTTTAATTAGAAATTAGATGATTTGTAATAACAAAAGGAAATTATATATTTGAAATATTTATAATATTAATATGATAAGTAAGATAATAAACTACCTTATTGATGCTTTGTTGATCTTCATTGGTGAGTATTTTCTAGATTAATGTTTTAACTGTAGTTTCTTATTCTTCTTAAAAAATTCATATGCTTAATGCTTTGAAATTTTATAATTATACATCCTAATATAAAATATATGTCTCCTTAATCACTTGAACTTTGTTTAGGCCCCATCATTATTTATGAATTTCCTTCCTCCTCATCAATAATATAGTCTACTAAGGATATTATAAGTCCATGTTCCTCCTCCTATACTTCCTCTTTAATGGGCAATTATTTTGGATCCATAAGACCTAATGAAGGTATTTAATATAGTTTATTATATTCATAGGAGGATGGAATAACTTTGGATTTCCTTAGGTAGGTGAATATGGGGGGAATGGTAGGTGAAGGGGATGGTGAAACAAATGATGGATCCAAGTAGTATAGACTACTACTACAAGTGGTCATGAAGGAATAGGAAGTGGAATAATAATGGTGTAAGGGATAATATATGGAGATGGACTTGGTTGAGGGGATGGAAGAATGGATGGGAAATATGAGAAGGAAACTTGTATAAACTCTAGGAGACTCACTTGTGTACATTTTTTAAGTGAAGAAGATGCCATAGAGAATGTGTTATTGTTCTTGTCTTGAGTAGGTGTAGTCTTCTCCACTATAGTAGTTATGCCCAAAATGGTGGTAGTAGATGGATGTGTGGAATATATATGAGTGCTTAGGAGACCTATAAGAGTTTCCTTTTTGATTTAGAGGTTTTCCCACCTTTAACTACTAGACTCTCCATCTTTTAAGTTATTTTGTTATCTTATATGAGAGGGAGGTTGGCCTTATCTTACTAGGTCTTATGGATAAATTGAATTCCATTTATGAATCTAAGATTGTTTATCTTGATTTACCATTTCACTTACCTATTCCTTGGTAATTTTTTGTAAAAATTTAATGTCATGTGTAAGTATCATGGACATTTGATTGATCTTCATGCATGTTTACACCTTTGAATCATATGATCCATTTAGAAAAATAAAATCATGGCCATACTCTTGATGACCATATATAATGGTTACCCCATTATCTTTAAGTGATTAAAGATAATTATTGACTCTTATTTTAGGGTATCATTTACTAAATTGGGCTACCTTTAAATTATAATGGGATCTAATTTTCCTAGCTTGGTTTAAATGTGACCTCAACACAAAATGGAATTTCCCAATACTCGTAAGGTTCTTATAGTAATAGGCCTAATACTTAAGGCCATGTTATTAATATATACTATTATATAACTAATTCACAACCTCATACTTTAGAATATTGCCTGGAACATGGTCTGGTAAAATAGAGGAGGTTCTCTTATCCTTATAATTTTGATTATGGTACAATCTAGATAATACCAATAATCCCCTATTTTTATAATACTTATCTTCAAATTTTCAAATATTGTAGGCATTTGAGTTTCATAAATGAATTGATACACTTGAGGATAGATTTCCTCACAAATCATTGTAATCTCATTATTGTATCTATAGGCAGACATAAAATAATAATCCTCATAAATTATATTATAAACATATTCTACTGATGGTTGCTATAACTCGCCATGGGACCTATGGACTATCCTAAGGGCTACATATAATAGGTATGACATTATATAAAATTTCCATATATAAGCCTTTATGCATTCATACACATTTATGCCTTCAGTCTAGCACTGATTACCTCTCCTACAGACACAAATTTATCATATGTGAGGAGAATTTATAGTAACATGATCCATTCCACCTGTACATAGGTGATGCTAAAAAATCCATTTAGCTTTTTCAAAAGGGCCATGGTTATTTTTATACTACGACTAAATTTAATTATATTTTTAGAACAAATTCCCCCATTGATATTCAATATCTATCCTTTCACTATAGATTATTTTAGTTTTCCTTCTTGAGTGTTGTGCTTGAGCCATACATTGATCATTTTTGGTTATAAGCAATATTGAGTGATAGGAACCTAAGGTATATCTCAAATTACCTTCTTGAAATATATGTATTATGTTATTCCCTTTATTAAGGTGTAAATATTCCCTTGAACAAGTACCACTAAAAGAATTCATGAAGAAAATCAAAACAAGGCATTACCCCTAGTTTTGTTGTCATTTGATGGAGTCCCATGGTGTTGATTGGTAGCATGCCATCAATGTATTTATTTTCCTCTTGAGATAATTGGTCTTGCGAATATTATGGTGTTATATAATATAATTCATTCCATAGGGTCAAATAGTATGGGAGCTTAAAATATAGGGAACTCTTTTTGAGTATTGTGTAAGTATACTCAGAATGTCTAGTAATGGAGTACATTGAGGAAGCCTCGACTCATGATTATTTTGGAAAAGTAATTTCAATGATATAAATTATGTAATTCTCCTATGAAACTATCTAAACTATCTTCATACTTTATTTATGAAAACTAGGGATTTTGGTTATTAGAGAGCTTAAATTTTCAATGTTCACTCGTAGAATAATGAAGTGACACTCCTTTGCTTAGATTTTTAATATATTAACCAAGGCTTTTGACTTGAATGCTCAGTTTATATGACTTCAATGTGAATAGTGGATTTTAATTTTATTCCCATTTTCAATTTGAATTCTCTATTTATCTTTTGTGGGACTATGTTTAATATATATAAACTTTTCATTAACTTTATATGTCTAGTCACTTCATTTAAGATCGGTAAAATTTCTTACTCATTGGATTCTACTTCACTATAAAACTTATTAATTTGTATTATATCCATGTGTATATTTAATAATTAAAATTTCATACTTCTCACTTATCCATGTATTTATATTTATAATCTTGATTTATATGGTCCACGTATGTGAGTTAATGGAATTGGGTCACATGGAGTGGTCTCAAGACTATGGGACCTCAGGAGTTTAGGGCCTTAACTATTCAAACTTTCTAAATTATGTAAATCTATAGGAAGGATATATGTGGATGGGATTTAAACATGTGGTTTGATATCAAAGACTCAAAGACTCAAATCCATGAGATTATTAAGCCATTAACATGATATATCTCCTTTGACACTCTAAGTTAATAAAATTATTTCAACTATAATGTTCTCAGATCTCAAAACCTTATATCTATTAGACTATGAGGCCTCATGGCCATTAGAATGATTTTAATCCCTTTAGGTTCTATAATAATATAATTCGTCCACTTCTTAAACTCTCAAAACTTATTAAATTAGGACCATTAGATGATTAACTTAATTTTAAAATTCTATATATCTAGGTTCATGTAACTATGCCATATGGAATTTTCTTAGATTTTAGAGACTAAAATCACTTATAATTTTCTTTTAATGCTAAAGGCTATATGCTACATAATAATGTCATCTACCAAGGTATCAAAGATTTTAAACTTTGAACACTTATAATATTTTGTAAATTCTGAAAGGTTCTAGGTAACATAATACTACCACCTATCTTAATCCTTGAATAATAAAGGTGGGGCCTAAACATGAATACTTTACAGTATTTATCAATGTCCATGTGAATATGTGAAAATAATATAAACACTAGGTTGAGACACATTAGTTTCATTAGTCCATAAACCATAAAGTCAATTTTCAAGAAGAATTATGAAAACCCAAGGCTTAGAATAAATCAAAATTAATGTTCAAGCTTTGATTTTCAAAAGTGAAATTTATTTTAATGTAGATATTGAGGAAAAATGTATACCTTTACATATTAAAACCAATGTCTTGGATTTATAAGGCCTATAAAAACTTTAATAAGGATATTCAAACAATATTGGGTCCATATTTTAATTTTAAAATGCGGTGTGTCTGTGTGTGTGTAGGGCACAACACAATCATGTGAGGCAAAAATTCTAATATTAATTACTAATATCATTTAATTATATATATATATATATATATATATAATTTAATGATATTATTAATTAGTTGGAATTCACTTAACGTATTCCTTATATAGAGTCACTTTGAGAAATTTTAATTATTAACTCACATTCAACCAAACTCTTTTTTATTTAGTTTCCGCATTATAGCTAAAATTTAATTTGAAACATTTATTTAACTAAATCATATATTTTTATTTGATATGTTAAATACTCTTAAAACTAGAGATATGAACCCAAAATAATTATTTTGATTACTAGTACCACAACCAATAGAGGTTTTAAAATAATTGATGCACAACAACGAGATTTGAAGGACCCTGCAACCATACTAGATCATAACAAGAGGGTTTAAAGGATCTAAAAACCATAATAGGTTATAACAAGAGAGTTTTAAGGATCCGACAACATTAGTAAATAAAATAATAAGAAATCAACTCTTCAAAAAAATATAGTCAATGATTGTCTTACTATGGAAAGCATGCCTCAAAGCTTTGATTGTAAAACTAACACAAGAAATTATTCTCATCAATTCAAGAATAACCAAGGAACTAGGAAGGACCATTATGAATAAAAAAACCAATAGGTATCTAAACCATGTTTTAAAAAAAAGTGACACTACTACCTATATCAAAACCATCTAGAAATAGGTAGTCTTCCATTGAACTTCTTACTCCATGAAACTTCTACACCACTTCTGCAGAGTTGTAACACAACTAGTTGGCATGCACTCATCCAAGTAGTAGTTGAATCACAATAATGAGATATTCATATGAATTGAAAAATGGTTACAAATATACAACCAATAAATAGAATGCCATCCGAATCTAATTTGAAATCCCTAAGAGATTTACCATAAATCATCAGATCCTAAGATTGGGTCCATAGTGAGTTTAATGTGGATTCCTTAGACATCTACATGGGTAATTTTATGTGGATTAATATAAAATACACATAGAAAGAAAGAGATTAGGTGTATATTCCTCTATCATCCCTTTGGATCTCAATGTTTTATAGTGGAGCCCTTGACATTCTTGTAACAACTTGGTATAAGGTAAGAATATTTATCCCATCATGACTCACCTTTGCCTCCATTTTAGTGACGAGCTTAAAAATTTCATGCCTAATAGGTTTTATGAAAGATATATAGTAAAAAATAATACAACCAAGTTTCCTTCCTTTCCCAATAGGATAGAGGGATAACTTAACAACCATCAAACTATATGAAAGAAGCTCTTATATGATAATACCAAAGTAAAACAAGAGCATAAATGGTAGATAATAACAACCAACCTTTAAAATGGATTAGTATACCCTCAAGGTGAAATGAGATAAAGGATATCCTTAAATATTTTGCTAAGGTAACACTAAAATATGCCAGTCTATTATCTTACGCAACACAGTCTAAGCCCTATAGATCTAATTTTTGGAATTATTAAAACTTTTGCTCTAGTTTTTCTTCTAGGACCCACCTAGAATTAAGAGATCCAAATCTTGGATTCAACAAAATTTTTGATCTAGTTCTTTCCCACCTAATAGGCCTTTCAAATTTATTTGGGCTAGTCCAAGTAGCCACACCTATAGAAAAATACTTACAATCCATCATAGAGATTTTGCTAGTCTGTAGTCTTTCCAAACATCCAAAACCTCTAAATCTGCCACTTAGAGTTGATGAATCTTCCATTCTAGTTTTTTCTACCAAAACCAACTTAGAACCTCCAGAAGAAGGCCACCATTATCTCATAGATATTTTTCCAATCCATAGTATTACCAAACATATTATAAAACATGTGGATCTACCACTTATAATCCATAAATATTCTAATCTATGGTTAGATCTATAGACAACATAAGCCAAAACATTCCTATAAAAAAATCTACTTGAGGCAAGCTTCTTCGCATCCCCCTCTCCTCCATAACCATTTGGATCTAAATCATCATCATTGTTCTCACCTTGTTTCTACCTTTCTTACCGCATATTTATTTTAAATCCTTCATTATTCTCTCCTCCACTCTATTCTACCATGTATAGATTAACTAACTAACTGACTAACTAATCTTTAACTAATTAAAATTTAAGCTTATTTTTTAATAACACATTTTTTTTAAAATATTATCTTTAAGTAAAAATAAATAATAATTTATTTTATGGATTTAATAAATATTTATTGATTATGAAGGTTGAATAATGATGGGACAATCTATGAAACATAAATCTATGAAGAAGACATGGAATACAGATAAAATAACACCAAATAACGCTAAGATGACTAAATATAAATATATAGAGTTTTAATAAATGGAATATATGATCATATTACAACACAATATCATAAAGTTTCACAAGTGAACCTAACCATGATCAAAGTTCACTTATTATGATGTGCTCTTAGGCAAAAATGTATTCTAACAAGTCTTAGATAATAATAAATTAGTAACTAAAAATATAGGTGTATACATATGCATCACCTAAATCTCATTACATTTACAATATCCTAATGTGATATTATGTTTTGGAATAAAATATATAAACATGAAGGATCTAAAATTAAAATAATTGAAATAAAAGTAACACATACATACCTTAACTTACTATTATGCTAATATGATTACATGAAAATACATTATTATTGATCATGGTGGACATTTAAACTACACATGGAAACCTTAATTATACAAGGATAAAATGGATAAAATTAATGCATGTGTACACATGGGAATCAATAAAAAAATTTATGTATAATTATCATAAAGGATTTTAAAAAGGAAATAAATATAAAAATATAAAAATTTATGTCTAAATTAGTACTTAAAAATATAAATAATTATATCAAAAAAAAAGATAAAAAGGGTTATATATCTTTAAATGGATGGCTAAATTAGTTTTGTATGACCCAAGAAATAAATATGGTTCAAAGTAAAGCAAATCATAAATGGTAGAAATAGGACTAGATAGCCATAAAGGGAGGAATAATTTAGGTCTCAATGAGCTATAAAAATGAGACTAAAATATTATAGCTAATATTAATCCTACAAATATACATAAATGATTAACATAGCATCTCACAAAAACTCAGCTTTAGCTAGTTTTCAAAGATGCAAATCTCAAAGTGAAACCCTTAAATACTAACACATGTATATAAGATGAAACCCTTAAATGCTAACATGTAAAAAATAAATTAAGAATAATATGTATATAATATTATATAGATTTATTACCAATTCTATCTATTGTGGTGAAAAATGAAATGGAAGGAAAATAAGGTGTCACAAAGGAAAAATGCATTATTTACTGAAAAACAAGACACTCTTAAGTAGTTTACAAAGAGTAAGAGTTTCTGACATCAATGTCCCTATATCAAATTGACCCAAAAAACATAATATTTTTATAATAAGTGAATTATAAATGGCATCCCATGGATGATAAATCATTAAATTTAATAACATCCTACCATACCATGATGTGTTCTCAATTCATTAGGACCTCTCACAGAGCCATCATTATATTGTGAGTATTCATCATTTATTTGAAAAATTAGGTCACTAATGCATATATTAGACCTTTGATATATCACATGACCAATTATGGAATTTAAAATTTAACTAGGATAGGGGGGCATGCCAATAATATGTCACTCTTTTGCTATGATCTTGACTTTTGAAAGATATTTTGCCTTTTAATTTTCCTTTTTTTATATGATGTCTTGGATTCTATTTTTTTTGGATTTTTATATTTTCTTCCTCTGCAAGTGTTAAAAATACTAACAATGGGTTGTTAATATGGCCTTAGTGTACCCAAAAGGAAGTGAAAAAATGGAATATTTACATGAGCATAGAATAATTGGGTTTCCCTAATTATAAAAAATGTATGAAGGCAGATGATACAATGACACACTGGTTTGATATTTCATCATAATCAAGGGTAAGATATAGATGAGAAACATTTATATAGATAAAAATATATTTCCATAAAATAATATAACTAATTCTAAGTGACAAAACACTAACCTTAACAATTTCCTTATCTTTCTAATAAAACACATATTTAAGGCTGGGAGTGGGTGTAGGAGAAAAGAGGTAATAAAAGGAAGGTAAATTATGAGGACTTGGTTGTGCTCCCCAAGGTCTTACCATGAAACTCTCAAATTATAAAAGAAAATGGGAATACATATAAATAGGGTAAATATATAAATCCAAAAAAGAATAATAGTAATAAAGATGTCAAAATACAAGGGATGCAATGGTGATAATAATAAGGTAGTAAAAGAGCCCAGGGTGAAGAGGTGGAGGTTTGTGAGGAGGGAAATTTTGTATGGTCTTACCATGAAACTCACAAATTGAAAAATAAACTATGTATAAAATTAAGGGAACATGAAAACATAAAATATGGGTGATAAGATATAAACATGAATGGTTTAGGATAAGTAAAAGGAATCTCAAAAGTGGTGTGAAGGTGTTTGATTAGAAAACTTAGAGGTAGAGATAAAATAAGAGAAAATACATCACAAAAGTCTCAAATAAAAAATTGTAAGAAATGTTAATCTACAAGAAAATAAACTAACTCTAAATAATAAAGATATACATACAAAAAACTGAATGCATGGGGGGGGGGGAACCAATAAGTATAAATATCAAACATATTATGTTTTTAAAAATTAAATGTTGGTTGGTTCTTTGAAAAAGTATCCTTCATTAGTTTTCAATATGTAAGTGCTAGGAAAAATGGTTTCTTTTGATAAGGTAAGGATACCACTAGATTTTGGTACATTATTAATCTTTTTCATGGGTGTATTCCAATTTTAACACAAAATATCCAACACAAATTTTTATAACGTTGACTTTATTTTTGTGTTGCTTAGATAATATTTGGATAAAACTCACGTATCTGTCATCAAATATATATACATCATAAAGGCTGACTTCATTTATTTATTCATATAGAATAATTACATTGATATTATGAGATTAGGCTAGAATCTAATAGGCCTAGGGAAGTACTTAGACTAGGGAATAAGAATGATACAAGATGAGGAATAAAATAAATTATCTCAATAGATATGACCATATGAAACACATATGCATTGGAATGAATTATTTAAAAATAATCTTACAAAGGAGGGTATTTATAGTAAATACCCCTCACCAACCCTACATAAGATTGTGACAAGTGTCATGATCTTGTGATGTGAGAAAAACACTAGAAACATCTTAGTAAACTTAACTAGATAAGGTGTGAATGGAATCAAATAGTGAAATAGTTAGAGAGATAACCTTGTTCACACCCGATAGTGGAACTAGATAGGAAGTAAACCTATTCACACAAACACCCCCCTTTAATTGAAACTTATGGGTTTATTCAATCATGCAAAAACTAAGACATGGGTCTCAATAATAAGGACTAATGAGGTACCTGTATACACATAATATTTTCAAAATTTTATATCTTATTGACACTTTGTATCCTGTAGGAACCCATCAAGTATCAATCTCTCTAAGTGCATGCATTAAGGGGTGTATCGGGAAAGGGGTGGGAAGACCATCGGTTATTCATAGTATTGTTGTCCCTTTTGCCACTTGTTATCTACACACTTGTCTCCTAGAAAACTTATCCCTAATCTTGTTATTCTTTGTTGTAACCTTTCTAATCATTTTTTACATTGTATCCTCCTATTCCTCATATTAATCCCCTTTTATTAGTTGACTATACTAGGTTGACTAGGTCAACCTTGTATAGTTTTGGGTAATTTTCACTTACGAACTATTTTGGCCTTTGGTTGACCTAGCTCATGAACTTGTGAATAATTGTCTAAAATTGTGATAGGTTGACCCTATCAATTAGGATTTTTAGAAGGGTTTAGTGTCAAATATACATATATATATATATACAATTTCATTTCACCATTATTTAGAGAAGAGAAGAAGAAGTAAGAGCTATTACACATCTTCTTATTGACCATTATACTTGAGGAATAAGCTTAGGGTTTCCCCAATTACAAAAAATGTACAAAGGGAGATGATATAATGACACACACATTTAATATTTCATCATAATCAAGAGTAAAATATAGATGAGCAAAAATGTAGATAGATGAAAATATATTTCCACAAAAATAATATAATTGACTGTAGGTGACAAAATACTTCTCTTAATAATTCCCTTGTATTTATAATAAAACACATATTTAAGGTTGGGAGTGGGTGTAAGAGAAAAAAATGAAATAAAAGTAAGGTAAATTATGAGGACTTGGCTGTATTCATCAAGTTCTTACAATGAAACTCTTGAAATAAAAATATAAGGGGCATACATACAAATAGGGTAAATATCTAAGGCAAAAAAGGATAATAGTAATAAAGATGTCAAAATACAAGAGATGAAAAGGTGATAATAATAAGGTAGTAAAAGATCCCAAGGTGAAGAATGTGACAGGTTTTTTAGGAGATAAATTTTGTAAGGTCTTATCATGAAACTCATAAATTGAAAAATCAAATATGTATACAATTAAGGGAATGTGAAAGCATAAAATATGGGTGATAAGATATAAACATGAATGGTTTAGGATAAGTAAAAGGAACCATTTGATTAGAAAACTTAGAGGTAGAGATAAATGAAGATAAACTACATCACAAAAGACTCAAATAAAAAATTTTAAGAAATTTTAATCTATAATAAAATAAACTAACTCTAAACAATCAAGAGATATGTACAAAAAATGGAAAGCATGGGGTGGGGGGGGAACCAATAAGTATAAATGTCAAACATATTATGTTTTCAAAATTTGATTTTTGGTTGGCTCTTTGAAAATGTCTCCTTCATTAGTTTTCAATAATTTAAGTGCTAGGACAAAGGGTTTTTTTGATAAGGTAAGGATACAACTAGGTTTTATCATATTTATACTCTTTTCATGGGTGTATTCCAATTTTAACTCTAAATATCCAACACCAGTTTTTATATTTTTGACTTTATTTTTGTGTTGATTAGCAACTATTTGGATAAAACTCATTATATCTCATCAAATATATCTACATCATGAAGGCTGACTTCATATATTTATTCATAGAGAATATTTACATTAATATTATGAGATTAGTCTAAAATCTAACTGGTTTAGGGAAGCACTTAAACTAGGGAATAAGAATGATAAAAGATGAGGAATAAATTATATTCTCTCAATATATATAACCATATGAAAAACACATGAATTGGAATTAATTATTTCAAAATAATCTTACAAAGGAGGTTATTGATAGGAAATACCCCTCACCAACCCTGTACAAGATTGTGACAAGAGTCATGATCCTGTGATGTGAGAAAAACATTAGAAACACCTTAGTAAACTTAACTAGATAAGGTGTGAATAGATTAAAAAAATGAAATTAGTTAGGGAGATAACCCTAATCAAACATAAAAGTGGAACTAGATAGGAAGTGAACCTATTCACACCAACACCCCCATTTAAGTGAAACTTAGGGGTTTAATCAATCATGCAAAAAATAAGAAATGGGTCTCAGTAATAAGGCTTGAGGTACCTATATATACATAATATTTTCAAAAATTTATAACTTAATGACACTTTGTATATTGTAAAAACCCATTGAGTCTCAATATCTCTAAGTGCATGCCTTAAGGGGTGCATCGAGAAAGGGGTGGGCAGACCATTGGTGCTTCACAAAATTATTGTCCCTTCTTCCACTTATTATCTACACACTTGTCTCCTAAAAACCTTATATCTAAGCTTGTTATTCTCTATTGTACCATTTAAAATAATTTGATACATTTTATCATCCTATTACTCACATTAATACTCTTTTATTATTCAATTTTACTAGGTCAACTGGGTTAACCCTATACCGTTTCGAGTAATTTTCACTTATGAACTCGTTTGGCCTTTCACTGACCTAACTCATGAACTAGTGAATAATTATCTAAAATTGTGATAGGTCAACCCCATATAAGATTGTTAAAATGGTTTAGGGTCAAATAGATGTATATATACAAGTTAATTTCACCATTATTTAAAGAAGAGAATAAGAAGTAAGAGTTATCGATCATCTACTTATTGACCATTCTACTTGAGGATAAATCTTAGGGTTCTATGCTTTCTTTGGAGATAAAAGTATTATCTTATAGATAAGTATTTTTGATTAATTTATAGGTTATGTAACCTAAAGTTTATTTTTATTTATCATCCTTACATACCACAACAACCTCTCATGAAGCACCTTGGCTAAGGGAGAGATTGAGGCTCAACGGGTTCATCTTCAAAGGTAAGTATTCCTAACTTTGATATTCCTTTGTAAGAGTAGATAGATATGAGTTTGTACTTCTCTTCAATCATTAGGATTCCATATACATTGATGTGAGTATATGTATCTTATGCATGTTTACTTTTATTGCTTGTAATCCCCACTTTGTGCCACAAGCCTTGGTGAGCACTAGATTAGATTTGCTTTAATTGTTAATAGTTTAGTGAGATATCGAAACACAAGACTCCCTTAAGGCTATTATGTGATTTTTATTAACTATAGTATTTATAACCTTACCTATCATAGTGTATTATGGTAACATATCCCTTAATCAGGTCTAGCAGATCCCTATATTGGTCATGTTCCTACTTAAAAAATGTATCCCCAATTAGAAGTGTATGATATGATCTATCTTCTCTGAGTTATGATTGATTTATAGACATGATGAATTTTTTATTACATATATTTTAGTGAAACCAATGTGAATATAACCCCTATAGGTTTTGTTTCACTTATTTCATATTTTATCATTTAATTTTTCATATATCTACCATGTTGGGTCAATTGTATTGACATAATACTAACTTTTGTGTGTAGTTTTAACACAGTCACATATATACAACTT
The DNA here is from genome assembly GCA_037957365.1 of Torreya grandis. Classification (NCBI taxonomy): domain Eukaryota; kingdom Viridiplantae; phylum Streptophyta; class Pinopsida; order Cupressales; family Taxaceae; genus Torreya; species Torreya grandis. The sequence continues at coordinate 1,992,124 of JARHVA010002379.1, read as the reverse complement.
TATTATGTTGTTTTAGGTTCTAATTTAGTTACAGGCTACTAGGTTGACCTAGTCAACATAGTATATGTTTTCTCAAGATTTTAGACATCCAGTTTAACATATTAGGTTGACCTAGTCAACCCTATACACTTTTAGGCTATCAATAATAGGTTTTTATAAAGCTAGGTCAACCCAATCAACATAGTTAGAAAAATTTAAAATTATTAGTCAAGGTAATTCAACACAAATCTCACTTTTCTACATCTTCCAACCCATCAAGGTTCCTTTTTATCCTCTCTCTTTCTTTATAGTCCTATTTTTCATAGTTTATAGTTTTAAAACTTCTCTTGTAAAGTTAAGTAGGTTGACTCTATTGATGTAGTTTTGTATTCTATATTCTATCTCAAAATATAGGTTAACCTTATCAATGTAGTTCATTTTCAGACCTTTTCTTCCAAAGTATAGAGGTGACGTTTTTGACCTTGTTCTGTATTCTATGCATACACTGTCAACTACAAAAACATTATACTATGTTTCAAATTTAGAATTAAACCTTATATGATAGTAATTAGCACATACATTAATTTTTTTGTTTGCATGTTTAGATTACATCACATAGTATAATTGGGTGGTTTTTTAATATACCATTTAGTTTCACTATTTTCTCTTTTATGCACACACTACTAAATAATAAAATCTTAAAAAGAATTTCAACAATTGTCTATCTAAGGCCTACCTAATTATATTTTATCACCAAGGGGGAAGTCAAAATTAGTTTTTTGGCCAAGTATAAACATGTTTTTAATGGTATATTTTTGATAATCAGTTGACACGCTTATCATTGTGGTGTGTGAAGTGAGGGGGTAGGCCCTAATACCAAGCTAGTACCATTTCCAATATAGATCCCTTTTAGCTTAAACATCCTAAAACCATCCTTAGATTTATTTCTTAGTTCCTTGATTATATCCAACCTCCTATCACATCTAAAATTATACTCTATTACTCTAACAACATCTAGGTTAACCAATTATTTAGCTTTTAATTTCTAAGTTGATTCTTGCTCTTTTCTCAATTGTATGTTGTATTGTAAAAATTTGCATTGGCCAACATTGGTGCAAGGTTTTGTGTTATGTTCCTTAACTATATCAACCTCATTGATCTAATTTATTATGTGTTTGAATTCATTTTTTAGTTTTATAACTACTTGTAAAATTATTTTTATTTTAGTACATAGTCATTTCTGTCGACATAGTCTCTTGTAGGCTATCTATTTTCCCCTACCTATTATACTAGGTTGATCCAATTGACCCTATACACTTTTTAATCCACTCCCTATTGTACTAAGTCAACCTAATTGACGTTATACACTTTTTTAGTCTCTATTTACTTTACTAGGTTGACCCAATCAACTCTATACAATTTTTAAGCCCTATTTTTTGTACTAGGTCAACCAAATCAACTCTGTACTATTTTTATCACTTCTTATTTCCTTGATTTTTACAACTATTTTACCTTATTTAATATTTATCCTTAATCATGAACTTTATATTTGAACAGAAGATTGAGTTGTATTGAATAGACATGATGAGTCTTACCAACCCTCATAGGTCCCCCATATGTAGAGTAGGGATCCTTCCATGGATGAGAGCAATGTTCATATAGCCACTCACACAACAAACTATGGGACCCCTCCTCATTCCTCTTCATAGTTTAATCATATCTTCTCATTATAATATCAACCTAAAATAGAGTATACCCTTGAAACGATCTTCTTTATCTATAAATTTCCTCAACATCAAGGAAATGATCCTTCTACCATTTACCATTTCATGCTTAGTGGTCAATCTGAAGAGCCTCATTCACCCTATCCCACATTCTCAAATAGATTTGGAGGTACTACATTATTTTATTCTAAACCTCTTTGTTAGATTATGACCCCTTTTCATATCATGACCACATCTTTTTTAACTTCTTCTACTTCCATGCCTAGTGGGACTATCCTAAGACCCACTATTTTTGATCCTTCCACTAGTGCATCATCTGATACCCAAGGTAATCATGCTTCTAGTGTTTACTCTTATCATCCTTTCACTAGTCCTTCTTTTGCCATACAAGAAAATTTTACCACTAGTGCCTCACATTCTAATGGTTCCTCTCAAGCTCCTATCAACACCAATAGTGGTACCCAAACCATTAATACAAACTCTAATGCTTAAAATAATGATAAAAATCCCAAACAAACCCACTAAATCTAGCTACAAATACTTAATAAAATGAATACTTTTCAATATGATAATATAAATCAAATGATGATAATGCAAAATCACCTTTTCCATCTTCAAACTCATCCTCAACCAATGTCTTAGGGCATGCATAATCAAAATGTTCCCTCACCTCCTCTTCAATATTCCAAATGTAACCTCATCCCTTAACCTCCTTTAGTTAACAAAACCATTAATAATTTTCAAAATGAGCCTCTTAACTCTCAAATTGCTAATATTGGTATAGGAGGTATCACCCCTACCATTTCTTATAATGAATCAACTAATCATACCCTTCATCTAAAGACACTTATAAAAATTTATAAGGACTGGGTCAAATTTAATACCTTTTCCACTACCCAACTATTAGCAAAAACTCTGATGGTTAATGTTTTAGATTGGTATAATAGATTTAAAACTCATTCTATTACTAGTTTGGAAGATTTAGTAAATTCTCTAGTTTAATAGTTCCAAACTAGTGATCTTCCTTAGAATACTTTGGCCCACTTTATAAATTGTAAATAACTTAAAAATGAAACTTCCCAAGATTTAATTAAAAGGTGAAAAACATTGTCAAACAAATGTGAACATAACATGGATGATGATAATATTTTCCATCTTTTTACCAATGCTCATTTTTCCAAGTTGCAATATCAGGTCCACACTCTCTCTCCATATAGCTTGGAGGAGGCCATTGACTATGAAAAATGTTAATAATTCCTTATGCATTAATTTTATCCACCTAAACCTTCTATGGTTCCTTATATCTTAATAAAAAAATAATAATGATATCAATGATGGTGTCATGGACTCTTATGACACCATTCACACTATTTTAGATGTCATTCCTAACAAATATTTGGAACTAGCTCCCCATTTTTAATAATATACCAATCCTCATTTATCTTAACCTAATAGCATCAATTTTTTCAAGCCCCTATCCTTAGTTAAATTACTATAACATCTACTTAGGCCTCTACCATGAGAACTTGATTCCGCTCATCCTATGAAATCCTAGTATGATCCTAACATGTTTTGATTTCATGCTAGTTGGGGTCATTCTCATGAGACATGTAGGTAGATTCATAATTTAGCTATGGATTTTATTCTTGGTATTGATTTTAATCATGATTCAATCATTCAAAATGATAAACAAGCCTATGACATTAATTTTAAGGCTCATGAAACACACACTAAATCTCAAGCCTTTAATCAAGTTGATTCTCATTTGGCTATCTATAAGGACCCTCTTCCTAATCACCAACCTAACTAAGACAAGCCCACCCCTTCCACCCAAAATGTAGAAAGTCTTATTGACCCTACTCCTAAGGATAATGTGGTTAATATGACTAATATGTGAAGGGTGGTTACTTTCATTGACCCTAAACCCATCTACACTCCTCTATTATCTTGCACATTTTCATGTTATCCAAGATTCTTCTCTAAATCACTTAAATGAGTTAGGGTAAGATGACCTTATAACCTTTGATGAACCAATTCCAAATCTTCACTTGGATAACACTTCCCATTCTATTTCTACCGTCCCTCCATATTATTTACCTAACACCAGTGATAATCAAACATCTATCAATACTTCTATCGATTCTCAAAACCAACCTAAACTAACTGCTTCATCATCATAACATAATTTATAAACTGATTCTAAACCTTCTGCTTCTTATCAATATAAATTACAATTCACTTTGATTCGTCCTTCTAAGGACCTCCTTAAACACTATGCACTTATTTATAACAACCTTGTTAAGGGTTATGACGAGTGAGATCCCATCATGGAACTCACTAATCTCCCATCTCAATTCCATTCCTTGATCTTATGAGGACCTCTTTGTGTCATCAAAACTATATTATGTATCTCTTGTTAAAAATGAACATCCCTCATCCTCCTATAGTAGGACATGAATAAACATTATCTGGATCTGAAGATATCATATTACAACAATTTGAAGAGATGTCTATCCATGTTTACAAAACAATAGACACTTTTTTTTATTTAAAAGTTCCCATCGCTTTCATGATTCTTGATGATATTTTAATTCATGCATATGATCCTCTTCTATTCATTAGTGTCCAAATTGGTGATATCTAAGTCAAGCATGCCTTGATTTATAAGGGTTCTGACACCTATTTTGCCTCTCTTGATTTTATCAAAAGCCTTAGATATTTTGAATGTAATCTCAATTCCACATGAAACACATGTCAAGGATATGATTGAAGGAAAATTCCCCCTTTATGTTATGTGTGTCTTCCTATTACCTTCCCACCTATCACCATTCATATTAAGGTGATGATATTTAACTTTCCTCTATTTTATAACATCTTTCTTGGTAGGTCATGGACTCACCATATGAGAGTTATTACTTCTTCTACCTAGCAATGTATTAAATTACCTCATAATGGATCTATAGGATTCAAGGTGACACTAACATTTGGAATTTTAAACAATTCCAAGACTGTGGTGTCTTCAATATTCCTACTCTTGAACCTTTGCCTAGTGTTCCATTCTATGAGTCTCAATAATTCAACTTTCCCATCAATTCCACTCATGGTTACAATGATCATCCCAAACTCATTAGGAATATTATTCCTAACCTATTATATTATAATGATGATGAGACCAATGAGATCAACCTAAAGATTAAACCTTTTTTTCTCTCACCTTATCTCATCTGTCAGATTCTTGCTTCTTTGTAACCTTTTTCTCACAAACCTCCTTATGATGATAATCTTGCTGTCTTGATTGAGACTCAAAATTATATTCATCACTCTTCATCAGATGACAAAGTCATCCCTAAGTACATCAATTTTCTTCACACAACTAACTATGATAATGGTTATTCCTTAGATGATCCATTATTAGGTGGTCTTGTTTAAGCCCATGATGATGAGATTATTCATTATCATTCTTCTTTACTTCAATATTGTCATGTATCTTCACATATTCCATCATTTATAGTTCCTAATTTTAGTATTTTTCCTATTTATTTAAGGGTAGAGATGGTGCTGACACCTCTAATTTCTAAGGAAACTCTTAAGAGTATCCTAATTGATCATGTTATGACTAAGACTAACCACTTTGCTAAGTATCCTGACTATTATAGCCTGCATATCCATAATATGTGTGAAACCCTTATTTAGTATTCTATATACCCCACCCCTCACTTAGTATATCCCATTATATTTGAGCCCATTTATGCTCCCATTATATTTGAACCCATTCATGCTCTTGATTTAGATGAGTCTCTCCCTACTTCTGATCCCATTGCTCCTATTCAACCCAATCTCTTTCCTTCCCCACCATCACCTCATCATGGTGATCATTTTCTTCCTTTACCTAATATGGCTCTTTTTCCCAATAAATGGATTAATTATTCTTCCCAAGCTTCTTCCACTCTTTTTACACCTCCTCCTATGATAATTACTAAGCCTACTCATAGGTGTATCTGTTAATTCTATGGCATATATAACTAGTCTTCCATGCATTATCAAAATCTATGATAATATATTGATACTTTACATACTTATACCTCTCAATATTTATAAAAATCCATACCTCCCTTGAAGTTTATACCTAAGTATATGCCCAAATATGAAGAGTTGTATTGTCTTTGGCACCAATGTCGTGCCCATCACACTGATCATTGTCATATCCTTCAACAATAACTTAAAGATAACTTTATAACTATTCCCACCCATTCTACCATTCCTTCCATAGGTTGTTATAATAATAAGGCTCTCCCTTCTTCTCTTATGGTTCTAGCTCCTATGGTTCTATACCCTCATATGTTTCTTTCTCACCTCCTCTTTCTCCACCCATGGACCTTCCATCACCTATGGTCCCTTTTTCACCTCATATTTTTCCAACCATGAATATTTCACCCATGGACCTTCCCTTATCTATGGATCCTTCCCCACCAATGATTCCTACTTATCCCATAGAGTGTACTCCCATGCATTATTTTGAGCATACCTTACCTAATATCCCTCCTCAGTACGATCCATCTAATATTCATACCTTTTCTATTAAGAAGACTAAATGATTAGTATTTTCCTAGTTTTCACTAAAGATAGATAAAACATTAGCATCCATTCACCTCTAACTTCATAAATATCTATCAGATATTTTAGATAATGTGTGTGGGCAAATCTATTAGTATTTATGAACACATACATGGTGTTATTTACATTTTCATTTGGATTAGATGTGCTCTCCAATCTTATATTTATCTATTTTCATATCATTTGACATTGTGTCAAATTATTATTTATCTTACATGGTGACTTTACTTTTGCACTCTATATTACTTATATTGTCATTTACATTTGCATATAGTTGTATTATTTATCATTTATTTCTTTTTCTCTTGAGTTTTTTTAATTAAAAGTTCTCCTTTATTTTACCTTTATAATTATTTTCTTTATTGTCTATTTTTTCATGGTTAATTGTCATTATGACTTGGTTATACACCCCTAGTTCCCTTTAGTCATTCCTTGTCTACCATGTGATCATCTAGCAAATAATTCATCTCATTATACTCTCTTATTACTGGTCCACCTTGGATCTCCTTGTTTCCCTATATTCCCTTTTGAAAGCTAAGAATATACATGGTTGATACTTTGTATAACATGTTGGTTCATTTTTAATCCTAAGTGTTCTATTCAGTCTTATCTTTGGTCATGTATCTTCCTTCAACCAAAGCCTACAAATCATTCATGTGCATCACTCTATCTCTCATGATTGGTATTAAAAGTTTGTATAGAGGAGCAATCTTAAAAATAATTAAAAAAATTCAAAATCCAAATCATTTAATAAAAGGCAATGATCTAAGAAGCTAAAAACATTCAAAATTAAGAAAAAGTTAAATCACATTAAAAGACATGATTCAAAACACATCTCCTCCTTCTAATTGAACCTTAAACTCCATATTTGGCCTCATGATAGAGCCGAGGTCCATTGGGGTGTGGTATACTAGTAGATTAGAAAATAATAATAAAAAAACCTTATAGTGCTACCTTCTTTCTCACACAAGTACCCAATCTTTGTAGTAGATTGACGACTCTATAAGGGGTCCTGAGGAATGGGGAAAATGTCATGAGAATGAGGGTCTATTTTAATTTTCTTGTATCAGTATACCTTCATTATTTGATCTTATTGACACACTTATTTTCCTACAAAACTTTGTATCTAACGAACAAGTTTACTTTATACATTGATGGCCACTAGTCACTTAGTATCTTCTCATGTCCTTAAGTATGTCTCTTATCTCCTAAGGTATTCTCATAATATTATTAGGCTATTATTTTTACATTCCCTTTTTCACTCCCTATTTTCCTCTTATTTCCTCTTGAGAAATTTTGTTTTATTCACTGATCACTCCCCTTGGGATTCCATTTGTGAGTTGCATTATAAGACCATGGATATGAGTTGACCTTCCTCACAAATTAAAAAAAATTTACATTCATATTAATAACATCATTTGTTACCAAATTTTCACATTTATTCCACCTCAGTGGTGTTCCCTTTGTGAGTTTCAGTGTAAGACCATGGATAGGACCTAGTCTTCCTCACAAAATTTTCCAATAATCCAAGTCACAATCAAAATTACATGTGTCCAATATGAGATAAGATGTGATTGATTATGAAGTTACACATGATTTACATGATTCCCAAATTGATTTAGTATGTTTTATGCTTACTTAATTTCTCTTTTGATTTTATCTTCTTATTTTCCTATTGCATGTAAGAATCCAACCATTTCTTGAATTTTTCATACTTCCTAGCTTGAATTAGTGTGATAAATTTATGACCAAATTTTGCCAATTTTTTTCTCTCTTATACTTCCCAAAATGATTTAGTATAATTAGTTAACTTAATTGATTTTGTTTTTATACCATTTCTCCTTTCATTTGCTTTCCAATTTATTACACTACTTTCATACTTCTTAACATGATTTAGTGTGATTTTACTTGTTTTAATTTAGTGCTAATATTTGGTTTAAAACTAAAAATTTTACCATCTTATTTTAACACCCTTTTGTTTGTTTATTCTTAGTAATTTTCTTGTTATTACACATTTCCTAATGTGAAATAGTGTGTACTACATTTTTTATTGATTAAATTTTACCAAGTCCTTTTTACCTATTTCCTTTTAACCATGCATGTGTTTCACATAATTCTAGAAAAGAAAGCACAAATCATATATTTCCCATAGAATATATAAAAATTAACTAACTACATGTGTTATAAAGAAATATATCCAAGCATACATAACCAAAACCATAATGCAAACATATATAATCAATAATCCAAATCCTAAAATGAGACATATATATATATATATCATGATTTTTAATAGAATCATATACAAATCTTGAGCTCTATGGTTGGGACCCATCCTACCCATCTCATGGCCTAGCCATGATACCCATAGATGCCTTGATCTGACTCCTTCAAATAGAAATTTATAAAGAGGCTATCCAATAGCTCAATCTTGATACCTACCTTTGTAGATGAGCCACTTGATTTTGCACCTATTACAACTAGTCCAGGGTTGCTAGATGTATCACTCTTTCCTACTCTTGTACATGTGTCATATGGGAAAGGGTTACTACATGTGTCACTCTCTCTTGGGACTGTACCTATCCCATATATGTCATAGTAGATAGATGTGTAGCTCTCTCCTTAGCTAGGTCATTCCATGCCCATGACTATCTTGCACTCACCTCTAATAGTGGTTGCATCCCCTCTTTATGTACTCATAACTACCTCATGGCCTCTCAATCCAATCTAAGCTAACTCACCTGAGTTGGGACATATGGTAACATAGGATATTCTAGTGTAGTAGGGTTTTATGGTATCATCACCTCATCTAGGATATCATGGAATGTTCCCCTCACTAAGGTCTCCTATCTAGTCTCCTCATCCTCTACCACACCTACAAAAGACAAACCAGATAGATATTAGATCACTAATATATCTAAAAATCTATCTTTATTCTATATCAAATAAACTTAAGTAGAAATTTAACCATATTTTATTACATGTCTATGTGTCGGCCACTACTATATTTCTATGTGTGAACCCACTAAGCATGTTCTCCCCATCAATGTGTCCTTAAAAAAACTCATCTCTAGATCATAAGCTAAAAGAAAATCATATATTCACCACTCATACCCATCTCAGGATATGCCTGAGTGGTCTCTTTATGGCTTAGCTCTAACCTAGCCCATCTAATAGATCATCTGATATTACTAATGTCTCTACTCTCTTCTATTCTTGATACCTCCATCAATTTTGTATCTATGGTGGTAATTGATCTTCCTATTATGTATTTGGAAATGGTACCTATGGTAATCCTACCCCTACATCCATATCTTCCCACTCTACTACCCATCATGCCTAACCTGTCCATGGTCTCTCATGTTGTGGCTTGAGCGTTTCCCTAGTAACTAGTGGCCCTAGTCCTCCTCTCTCCCATGGCTCTCTCACATGATAGGCCCAAAACATGGGCACCAATATTAGCACTACCAAGTGAGGTAATCCATTATGCCCTAGTACACATTCCACTATATATGGATCCATCCACCAGGTATGGTTCCTTATCACCTATATCTATGCCAAAATTATGTCATTATCTCCTAGCTAATCCATATCATAGCAAAGTATGCATCTAAATACCATATAATATATTATAATCTCACCATCTATAATGTTGACATGTGGATCATGACCCATGCTACCTAATCTTGTCTCCATCTTTGAACCCTGAGGTAGCCTGTCATCGATTGCATTGTGTAACCCTACCAATTGATACATGGGGAACCTCTTGTATATCCATGTTATAAATAATATAATTGGTCATATTGAATTCTACCCTATGGAAAAAATTCCATACATTTCATGTATGATTTGTATCCAAATGATAAATCCCAAGTCATATAACACCCTTTACTCTAATATCATCTAGATCAAAGCTATCACAAATAGTAGTACCTTGCCATCTAATTTGTGAAACAACACCTATGCTATCATAAGTCCTATCATAACCTTCTAGATATCTCAAATCTAAAACATATATACATCAAACATGATTACTTTCAATCTAAGGTGTATCATTTTTGAGCTTGTTGTCCATTTAGCTAGGGCTCTCCTCTCCTCATCACCATCTAGTACTCTCATAACCATGGGTGTACCTACTATGGGCAATCCCAAGATGACATGCACATAATCTAAGATGATACCTACCTTTATGGTATCCCCTTCCACCTCTGACCTAAAGGTGTTAGTCAATCATTCACAAGCTCCTATGAACATCACTAATAAATATATTCAAAGTGGTATCCTACACATGTCTACTATGTCTCCTAGGCCTAATGAGATAATTTTATCTCTTTCCTTAATAGATAAGTGCTCCAATAAGTTTATAATTAGTGATACATCCATCAAGTGCCAAAATATGGGCCATCCCTACAAAAAAGAAACAACAAAAGATGTGTTAGATCCTCCATGTCATGTATAGTCAAAATACAATCCTTTAAAATTTTCAACTAAAAACAAGATTAATTATTTTAATTTATTCATTTTAAATAAATTGAACCTATTGTTAGCCTACTCGGCCCTTCTAGTCCTCAGTCAATCATTTTGGGCCATCTAGCACTCTTTTGGGCTTTTGCATGCATTTTTATACTATTCTGGTCCCTTGGTCAAAACACTAGTTTGAACAAAATTTTGCCTATTTTGACCCAATTGACTTAAAACACTAATTTAACCCCACTATATTTCTATTCTTAGTGTTGATTTATCATAGTAATTTTGTATATTAGGTTGGCAACAATGTACTTGCTCAATATTCTAGAAAATAAACTATATTGGGAAATACCTACTAGGTAGACAATATGGATTTTACCAAGTTTTAGCCTATTAGGTTGACTAGGTCGACCTATTTTCTTTTCCTTACCTAACCCCTTGTATTCTGTGAAATAAATGCCTTCTAGTAGTTATTTCCCAAAACCCTTCAAACCCACTTCCCTAAATGGTTTTTCCTACCCTTAGCATCAAATTTGGGTTCATTGTAATTTCTATAAATTCATTAAATTACAAATTTCTAAAATAAACTTAAAATCATTAAAATATTCAAAAACTAGCTTGACAGTCTTAGTTGCCTACATGTAGTACACCTGTTGTTGCCACTAGGGGTCCTCTCATCTAGCCTATCATCTCCTTGACATCTTATCTTGTTTGATCTTTTAGGGCTCTTTTTCTCTCTTTCACAAGTCAAAAATACCAAATGACTTCCCTTTGACCTTATTTAAGCTTACTTTAAAAAAAATCTAAATCTTTCAAATCTTTTCCATTAGATTCCTTATTTTGCCTCTATCTTTATTTATAATATACTCTTTAAACCATAAAATTTCCTAGAATCATGATGACATAGATAATATTTTCCACTATTATATACCTATCTTCTAATGTTTTTGATTTTTGGTTATTTTTTGCATTAACTTCCATAGGTTCACCTAATGTTCTTCACATTGGACTCTTTCACTTATCTTGTAACTTAATTACCTATAACACTAAGGTAAGTAAAGGTATGTGTTTTTCAATTCTATCCTTTCATTTATATTATTTACTACTTACTCCATTTTACTTAGCATCAACATTATGTTTTATCATGTTCTATTTCTTGGAGCACCATCTCGTGTTGCACTTATGTGACACATGATGAGTTTCAAGTGGGGCATATGTATACACATAATATTTTTAAAATTTTATCACTAATAGACACTATTAATCTTGTAATAACCCATTGAGTCTCAATCTCTCTAAGTGTACACCTTAAGAGGTGTACAAGGAAAGGGGTGGGTAGACCATTGGTGCTTCACATGTTTGTTGTCCCTTTTTACACTTATTATCTACATATTTGTCTCCTCAAAACCTTATCCCTAAGATTTTGGTTCTTTTTATATCCTTTCAATCCATTTGATACATGTTATCCTCTTATTCATCACCTTAATCCCCTTTTATCAATCGGCTATACTAGGTTAACTAGGTTGACCCTCTACACTTTCAAGTAATTTTCACTAAGGAACTAGTTTGGCCTTTGGCTGACCTAGCTCATGACCTATTGAATAATTTTATGAAAGTGTGCTAGTTCATTGGGTGAACCTATCATCTAGGAGTTTTGGAAGGGTTTAGGGTCAAATCCACCTATATATATATATATATATATATATACATATATATATACACATATATATATATACATATATATATATATATGTATATATATATATATATGTATATATATATATATATATATATATATATATATATATATGGTATGTAAGGTGACAAAGATGAATTAGCTCTAAGATACACAACCTATCAATGCATCCAAAGTAATTCTCCACAAGACAAGATCAATATCTCTAAATAAATTATGAAACCTTAAGCTTGTTCCTCAAGTAGAATGGTCAATAAGTAGATGTAAAATAACTCTTCTTATTCTCTTCTCTAAATAAAGGGAAAATGAACTTTATATATATATAAAGTTCATTTTCCCTTTATTTAGAGAAGAGAATAAGAAGAGTTATTTTACATCTACTTATTGACCATTCTACTTGAGGAACAAGCTTAAGGTTTCATAATTTATTTAGAGATATTGATCTTGTCTTGTGGAGAATTACTTTGGATGCATTGATAGGTTGTGTATCTTAGAGATAATTCATCTTTTTCACCTTACATACCATAGTAACCTCTTGCAAATCACCTTGGCTAAGGGAGAGATTAAGGCTTGGCATGTTCATCTTCAAAGGTAGATATTCTTATATTTATTCCTCCTTAATAAGAGTAGATAGATATGAATTTTTAATTATCTTCATTATATTAGGATTCCACATAAATTAATGTGAGTATATGTCTCTTATTCATGTTTACTTTTATTTTTTCTAACCCCACTTTGTGCCACAAGCTTTGGTGATCACTAAATTAGATTTTGTTTACTTGTTATTAGTCTAGTGATATATCAAAAAAAAGGAATCCATTATGGTTATTACATGATTTTAATTGATTTTAAGGATTTTTAACCTTCCCTATCATAGTGTATTATGATAAGATATCTCCTAATCAGGTCTAGTGGATCCCCATATTGGTCATGTTCCCACTTAACAAATGTGTCCCCAATTAGAAGTGTATGATATGATCTATCTTCTCAGAGTTATGATTTATTTATAAACATGATGCATTTATGATTGCATAAAATACCCATATACACACTAATACCCTCAAAACATAGGATAAGGAGAAAACCTATAGGAAAAAACTCCCCCCATAAGAGGATGATGTAGGAAGGTCAAGTGACCCCCCCTCATAAAAGTAGTGTCTTGCACCCTTCAGAGAGTTCACAAGTGATGGAACTTATTCTTAGTGAAAGGTTTGGTGAATATATCTAAAACTTGATTTTATATAGGACAATAGTGTAGATCAATGACTTGCTCCTGAATCAGATCATGATTGTAGTGCATATGGATATCAATGCATTTTGTCCTTTGATGATGAAATATGTTATTTGAGATCTAAATGATACTTTGATTGTCACAAAAAATGTTAGAATGACATGGAATAGTGATTTTAAACTTATTTAGAATATTCTAAATCCAAATAGCCCCAATAGTGTCATTAACAACCCCTTGATACTTAGCTTTAGTCAAAGATAGAGAAATAACATGTTGCTTCTTACTCTACCAACTAATGTGGCCATAACCAAGGTGAAAGATATAACTGGATGTGGAATTATGATCCTCAAAATCACCATCCTAATTAAAATATATATATCTAAATAAGTCAAGACTAATCCCTATTGCATAGTGTATCTCATGTTGAGGAGTGTGTTAGATGTAATGTAAGATGCATTTGGATGCTTTCCAATGAAGTTCATGTGGCTCCTTCATAAAGTGAGAGACCATGCCAACTATAAAATAAATGTTAGGGTGAGTGTGTATAAAATATATGAGACTTATAATAAGTTGATGATACAAAGTAGCATCAAATATTGGATTGAAACACTTCACCTCAAGTTTAACTCCATATAGGAAGGGAGTCAGTGTAGTCTTATAATTAGTCATATTAAATCGAGCAAGTAGATCAAGAGCATACTTGGTCTATGCAAGAGTGATCCCAAAATAAGATTGAGTGATCTTAATCCCAATAAATTAGTGCAAAAGGCCCAATTCATTCATAAAAAAGTGTTCATGAAAATCAGATTTGACTTTTTCAATGATGAATGAAGAACTCCTAGTAAGAATTAAGTCATCAACATAGAGGATTAGTAGTCAATTAGAGTCATTCTATCTTAGAATATAGATAGTGGGATCCAAGTGATAATTTGATAATCTAATTAATATACTAAATGAGTCAATCTTGGCATACCAAGCCTAAGGGGCCTATTTGAGGCCATAGAGAGACTTTCGTAAGTGACAGACTATATAAAATCCCTCAAAACACCCTTGTGGCTACTCCATGTATATTTATTCTTGAAGATCCACATGAATAAATGAATTCTTCACATCCATTTGATGTACAACCCAACTATGAGCTATAGTAATAACAAGATTCTAATGAATGGAGTTCATCTGAGTAATATGAACAAAGTTCTCAATGTAGTCAACACCAGGAACTTGTGAGAAACCTTTGGAAATAAGGCATGCTTTGAACTTATCAAGTATTCCATCTAATACATATTTGGTTTGGTATATCTACTTATAATAAACCATTTTCATTACCTTTGGAAGGGGGACTAAATCCCAAATGTACTTCATCAAAAAACTATACTCTTCCTCCATTACTAAGTCCCACTCAGCATGACTAGATGCTTGAAGAAAAGATTGTGGATTATAAACAAGTGTAACGTATAAATGGGGAAGATGATGATGTTATGAATAAGTCCTCTATGTTTTTAAAGGATCCACAACAAAGGTGCCTAATGACTAAAGATTCTATCAAACCCATCAAGGTGATAATGAAGATGGGATTAGTGTAGTTTTTGACATTGGCCCTTATGAAGGTGAAGATGAATCATCTAAATCACTATCATCTGATTCAAATTTGGATGGAGGAGATGGATTATTAAAGGCCATGGGAGAAATTGTATCCTTAAACTTAACACTCCTCATAATGAAAATCTCCTTTGTCTTTGGAACCAAAAGTTGATATCCCTTGATACCATTAGGATAACCAAAAAAAGTCAATGTTAACTCTATTATTATAGAGATTTCCATTTATCTAAAAGAATGCATGACAATGTAGGGGAGCCAAAACTCAAAAATGTCTTACAATAGGATTCTAACCACACCAAGATTTATAAGGAGTCACACCTTTCAAGCCTTTATGATGAATGTGGTTTTGAATGTGTGAAGAAAAATTAATAGCTTTGGCCCAAAATTTTGTACCAAGAGAGTGAGCATGTATCATGTAAGTTTCTATTTCCTTCAACGTATGATTTTTCCATTAAAAAAAACATTTTATTGGGGTGTGTAGATAAAAAAATGTTAAATTTTGATCCCTTAAAGTTTGTAAAACTGATCAAGGTAATGACTCTCATATTCTCAGCCATTATCTATGAAGATAATTTTGAGAGAATTTTCATATTTTTTTTAGCATGATCATTGAACTATAGAAACTAATTTAAGACTTAAATCTTATAATAAAGGAAGTAGAAAAAATTAAACCATGAATAGTCATTAATGAAGGTGAGGACATAATAAGTTTTGCTAAAATAAAATGTGGGAAGTGGACCTATAAGATCACTTAAACCAATTCAAGGACTTGTGAAGCCCTATAAAATGACCCTTTATCAAACTTATACTCTAGATGCTTGTTGATTGTATAACCTAAACATATGACATTGTAAAAATAAATGGAAGGGATTACTTATACCATATCCTTTGATTTGAGCTACTGAAGATAGTGATTGTTGAGATGGCCAAACTGCTTATCCCATAGTTTACTCACTGACTCTATATGAGTGAGCAAAGGAATATAAGGGTAATGAAGAAAAAATTGGGAGAATGCATATATCCAAGACTCATTATTGGATTTTCTCATTGGAAAGACATCATACTTAAGATCTTGAATTTCTACAAAATTAAGGAAGAACTTAACTTTCTTTCCATTCCAAAGATGTGTGATTTGGTAGATTGAGAGAAGGTTAACACATAAATCTAGAACATAGAGTACATCCAAAAAAGTGTCTTCCTACATTTTAATTGATCATTTTCTATTAAATTACACCCATGTATCATCTCTTATGAGAATGTGAGGTAATGAAAAAGGTTACAATGAATAAAACTATTCTCGATTAGAACCCATACGATGTGTGGCCCCAAAGTTAAGTATCCATTGTTGAGAAGACTTGATAGCTGTGACAAGTGTTTGACCTTCCCCATTCTTAGATTATGAATAAGAGGACTCATTTGTATAAGATGATGGTAAATTGATGTTTTTTCTTGAGAAAATTCTTAAATTCATCAATTTTCTTATCATGACACTAATGTTCATCATGACCATTTTTATTATAGCATGAGCAAGTTGGTCATCCCTTCTTTTTAAAATCCTTTTGATTTTTGTAAGATGTTGATGCTAATGGTGTGAGATGTGAATACTATGGAGGTGATTTTTGTTTCTTGGGTGTTTTTTTTTCTACTACTTAGGGATTTTTAAATGTTGAGGAGGTCCTCCCATTAATGGTTGAGACTTGGAAAGATTGAGAAGACCCATAGTGAGCAACTAGGTTTGCTCAAGCATTATAATTTTAGTAAATAACTCAAATGTGGGCATAACATAGGCTTGGCCCATTGTCATTCAATGAGTATAAAATATAGATACAAACATAGAATATTAAATAGGAATCTTTACAATAAAATTTAAAATTGCTTGAACATCCTTTCTATCAAGTCCACATTCTTTGAGTTGTGAACAGAGTTCATTTACCTTAGTGACATAGTTCTGAATGTTGTCAAAACAAGATGGCAAGATTAGAGAGTTAATTATCAATTTGATACCCTATAATCTCATCCATTTTACCATATAGTATCTTAAGGATGTCCCATGCTTGCTTAGAAATTTTACAATGATTAATGTGAAACAATATATCTAGGGAAATGAATGTGCACAAATAGCTAAGTGTTTTCGTGTGTTCAATTAACCATGTAGTCTTTTCCTTAGGATTAGTGGATTTGGGAAATGTGCCCTCTATATAGTGGGTGTATCCTTTTACCATTATGCCACACATGTGATTTCTATGTATTGTAATTATATGGAGTTAATAAAGGAAAATTGGGAATACTTATGGTAAAAGAAATGTAAACACACACATTCTGGAGATAAAAACACCAACACAACCCACCTAGAATCCACTAAATCAAGAAGTACCCCCAAGAAAAATTATTTGGATCTTTATATTTACTTTTATTAAAATTTTCACCAACAATAAATGCTAAGTGCACTTGACTTCAATGTTTTACAAATTCTCTTGAAATGAGCATATATAAAAAGTAAGATTTTGGCACAAAACTAAGTAAAATTATTAGCACCACTACGAAGTATAAAATAAAATATGTAGTTTTATAAAAAGTACCTAGATCCATGGTCATATGCAAAAGATATGGAACTTTGAAGCTCCTAAAATAAGGACTAGGCATTGACACCTTTGAGAATTTACAATTTATGTAAAAACTAAGCACTAAAATGTGAAACCATCTACACTAGTGTGGAGAGCATGAAAAATTATCCCAAATAAAAAAAAATTCTTGAAAAATGGAGGTCCTATGATTAAGATATGGCCTTTTGAATTTGAACTACAATTTCAATAATACCAATGGAGAGGGGTCACCCTTAATGTCACCAAAGTTAGTGGAACTACCACTCAATTTAGATAACCACAATTTTATCTAAATTTTTTGTATTTAGACAAACCCACCAAATTTGGTGGAACTTGCAAAATTTAACCAAAAAATTTAAAAATTTGCATTTTTCAAGTGGGAAAAATAGAAACCCATTCAATTTGGACTTCTCAATCATGGAAAATGTGTTTTTCTTTGTTTTCCCACCAAACATGAATTTGAAATGGATTTTTTGATTGTGGATTTGACAAAAAATCTAAATTTTTTTGAGAACCAACAAATGGCAATCCTAAATTTCACAAAACACTGAGAATTTTGAGATATTTTTGTTCGATAAAAACATAGGATTTTTGTTGTTGGTTTTTTATTTTAAAAAAATGTAAAAATAGGTTTTACTTTTTTTTTATTAAAAAAATTTAAATATATGTAGAGACCATAAGGCTTGGTTGGGGTGATTCCCACCCAAAGGCCTATGACCTTCATGTTGGGATGAACCCCATCCAAGGAGCCATCAGCTTCGGTTGGGGTTAAGCCATTCCCAAAAGGCCCTCAGCCTTGGGTGGCAGGCCTTTGGCATGTAGTTGTGTACGTCATATGACTTGCTAATTTTTATTTTTATTTTTCATTTTTTTATATATATATTTTTTAAATCTTATGATGTTTATTTTTTAATATCAAAAAATATATTACTTTTTTTTTTAATTATTTTTTTGACAATAATGATTTATTTGTTGTTTTGTCAAAAATACTAAAAAAATACAATGAGATTGGTAAGACCCTTTTTTTTTTGTAAAAAACTAGATTTAGAGGAGGATTTTTTTGAAACAGAGTTACAATTTGAAGGTAAAATAAACATATTTTTTAGAGAAAACCTTCAAATATTGCTCTTTCAACCCACTAGATGTATGCAAAACTATTGTAAAAAAACCACCTGATGATGGAAATTCCAATGCTCAATTGAATGTGATGGTGAGCTCTAATATTCTTCTAAAAATTCCAAAAAGAACATGTAATTGAAACACTCAAAATAAGCTTCCCCCATAATCTAGTTATTCCTCTCACATCTTTATAATTCTCAGGACCATCCTACAAATGCAAGATAAGAGCATACTTGATAGTGGGATAAATTAACAAATTGATGACCCTACTAGGCTACCCTAGGTACCTTAACTATCTCTAGTACCATGTGAGATTAATCTATATCTAACAAGCCTAGGGAAGTACTTATAATAGGGAATGAGAATGATAAAAGATGAGGAATAAACTGTATTCTCTCAATAGATAGAACCATATAGAACACACATGCATAAGAATGAATTAGTTAAAAATAAGCTTACAAAGGAGGATATTTATAGGAAATAACCCATCACCAACCCTATACAAGATTGTGAAAATTATCATGACCCTATGAGGTTAGAAAAGAATTTAAAACACCTTAGTAAACTTAACTAGATAATGTGTGAATGGAATCAACCAGTAAAACTAGTTAGGGAGATAACCCTATCCACACCTAACAATGGAACTATATAATAAATAACCCTATTCACACAAAAAAATATAAATTTGTAATGAAGGTACCTCCACTTATATTGATAAGATAACTTCAAAACCATAGACAATAGAGAATGTGGTTTCCCTAGTTATTGTGCAAATACTAATGTAATAAGTTCAATGTGTAGGATGGAGCTTGAGATGTCAATCAGTGTAAGAATATTTAATAGTATTTTGTAATATATTTTTGAGGATATTATCAATTTATTTATCTTTACCATTGTATTGAGGATGATAAGGAATCAAAAATTTATGGTTAATTTTGAATTTTTAGGAAATTTTCTTCATATCCTTAATTTATAAATTCTTACCATTTTCAGATATGATGGTGTTTGGAATTATAATTTTTATATTAAGGGTGAACTTGGATATTATAACACCATAAAATTTTAAATTGGCATGGCTTATACACACTTGGTAAATTACTCATTAGCATTGCTTATAAATGCATGTCCATTAGTAATCAAGTCAACTTTTTGATAAGTCCCGATCCCACATACAAAATGGCAATGGAGATTAAAGTTTTTGAATCTAATTCAATAACATAATAATGTAATTTTAAAGCATTAAACTTCTTATCAAATGTTCTTGTGTATTTCTTGAGTCTAGGCCAATATTAACAAATGTAAAGGTATTTGTAAACTATATTGTGTTCACTTAAATGACCAAAACTCCCATGTGTGCTAACTCAATAAGATATAAACTCATATTTATTAAAACATAAAATCAAGATTACTTAAAATTTATGATTGTAAAGGATATTACTATTAAAAATATATTTTAAGGATATTTTTAAATTCTAGTCTTTTCACGAGAGTCAAACTTGGGAGGGTATGCCTAATTTTCTATAAACTAGATGATGATTACATACCAACGGTAGTGTCATATGGTAATATCCTCAATATGATAAATAATGGAAACATAATAAGGTATTAGGATAAATGGTTATTTAATCATGTGAATGAAAAAATTATCATCATGTAATTCTTTATGCATGTTGAAAAAGGATTTTTAAGAGGTAAGCAAATCAATAGTAATGTTTTCTCATTTAGAATTGCCTCAATAGTGGAAGATGTGAATTATTTAACAAAATTTGTATAAAATTCATGGTATCATTTGAGATTATCAATTTTTAATTGGTATTAACTATTTATTTGGGGGAACACAAATGTATAATTATCCAAAACATGTAAGTAAGGAGTATCAAGATCAATGGCTACTTTCATACCAAGTATAAGAGATTCACCATGTTATTAGTGACATTGAAGTATCATTTAAATATGAGAGGAAAAATATTACCAAAAGGATCATAAATAACACATCATATCTCTGCTCCTTGTAGTCATTTAGATTTTTAAAATTGGAGTATCCAAGTTTCTTCATTTATATTAATGGTGACTTTGTGTTCCTCATCATTTTTAGTTATTTTATCTTAATTTATTTTAGTTAATTAAATGTCAAATTTTTCAAATATTTAATCCTTGAGATCATCTACGAAATTTTGGAGTTATTATTTAAAGATAATAGCTTTATCACTATATTTAATGAATAGGACATTCATCATTAATAATATCATAAATGTTCCATTGCGAAAGAAGAGACAGTGTAAATTTGATTAGAAATCACTTTCTCCTTGACTATTTTTTCATCGATAATCTTGAGTTAAAATTTCATTGAGAGGATCATCCATTTTCCAATTATATCACTAGGCATAAATGCCTTAGATAAAAAGTAGCAAAGAGGATCCAAATATAAAATGACATAATTCATCTAATAAAACTAGTACTTTGAAAAAAATTGTCAAGAAAATAGATGGTAAGATAATCACACTCAATCTTGGTATATTGAGTTTCATAATCAATCAAATATTAACTAATGTAATAGATAACATATTTTTTCTAGACTCATATTATTATTTAATCATTTACCCAACTTAGATATGGGTAGAAGACATGTAAAATTAGATAGTGTGATCATTAGATGAAATTATTAAAATAGTAAGCTTAATTAAATATTTATTAATGTTTTCAAGTATATTTTTATAATAATATATCCATTTAAAAGTGACATATTTCTTAAGAAGGGGGTTTAATAAATGAGTTTGATAATCCAATTCAAGACATAATCTTTGAATTATCCAAAGTTTTCCATTATAGGTGGAAATAGTATGGATAGATAATGATATAGGAATGTACATAGTATATTTAATCTTTGAATGATTGACATATATCCCTCATGTAGAGATGAAAAATCCTAGACTCTTTCTATATGTAACACTAAAAAAAACTTTTTATGATTAATCTAATTTTATTATTTAATCAAATGCTTGATAATGATTGGAATGTCACAAGGATGATCTTAACGAAGCTTGTATTTGGATATGAGATCATCTACATAAATTTCAACTAATTTTTAAATAAGGTCATTAAAAATGTAAGTCGTAATATGTTAGTAGTTTTCTCAAGCTTTTTTAAGGATGAACATCATTTTAATGTATAAATATGCACCCAAATTGGTGATAAATATAGTTTTATGTTAATCTAATAGGGAATTATAAATTTGATTATACCCCAAAAAATCATCCATGAGGGAAATAATCTTATATATGGATGAATAATTATCAATGACACATATTAAATGTATTTGGGAATTATTTTAGGGCATTCCAATTTAAGACTATGAAATTTGATACATATAAGAATGACCATGGTGAATCTCTTGGAAATGGATATTATCTTCAAGACTAATTTTGGAGTAATCTATTGGTTTAATAAACCTATAATCAAGAAGTGTAATATTTAATTTTTGACAAATATTAGAAACCTCAGGAGGTATTTTATGTTACGTTTAGTGAATTAGAGATGCATAAATATAAGTAATGATATTATGAAAATTATTCTAGGTAAAATGTCAATCATGTCTTAGTATAACTAAGAGAAATGTTCCTTTAATTTGTCTAGGAAAAATTTGAATTTACTATTTATTCCAGGGTAAGACAAGAGGAAAGCAAGATATGACAACATTTATTCGATGTTTATATGTTAGTTTACATAGATTCCTCGATGAAAGTTTCATTTACATATTATAAGTGATGAAGTCAATAAGGTAAATATGAAAAAAGATATTTGGGATTGACATTAGAAAGAAAATAATGAATGTGTGGAAGAGTGTACTAAAAATTTACAATTTTATGATGTTGACAAGTAATTTCATGTCCACTTGCATGAAAGAGCTTAAAATATATCCATCACTGGGTAGATTAGGTAAAGGGCCATAATATTAAATTTATAACTCTACATCAACATATTTATTACCTTTTGTGTCAAATTTTTTGTGAATCTATCTCAAAACAATGGTTTTGGCATGTAGGGTAATTTATAGACTTATGGGAAATGGTTGGAAATAATTTTACATGGTGATGATCATGTTGACTAAAACATCGACTAGTTATTGTATTTGTCTAATTGAGTGGGAATGAAATTATTTATATCATTATAGCATATATTCAACTAGATTTTATACTATAAGTTTAGTGGTTGTATAAGTATTATTTTAGATCCACTCTTTTTAGAGGTTTCTAAATTCTCTAAGATAAAGAGTAGGATCATTAGTCTTGTACTATGTCATGGTTGAATAATCACATAAAATGTCCATGGAAATAATATAATGAGGCAAAAATTAATCTTGGATAGTTTTAAACATCTTGTTTTTTTATTATTGGTAAATGGTTTTTAGGGGACCATACCCAGAGCAAGAGGCTCAAGAGCTAAAAAAGAAAGAAATCTTCAAAGACAAGAAGGCTCAAAAGTAAGATAAAGAAAGAGTACAATATATGACATAAATAAAAGAGATAAAAACTCCTTTATTTTAATAAGGTCCAAAAAATATAAGAAATAAAATATAATAGCATCAAGGAGAAACTTGCTAGTAAAGGGTACCAAAGCAACAATTCAACAACAACTCCACATAACCAAAGAAACTCCTGAGCAATAATAGATCATCCAAAATAGGGAGTTATAATGAATCAAATCAATTATTGAGCTCGTTAAAACTATTATTTAGTCCCTCCAATGTGTTAAAAAAATTGAGTGTAGTGATTTGAGAAGGGTATATCTTGTCAATGGTGGCTAGAGCTAGAGTATTTTCACTTCCTCCTTTACACAAACCCAGATGTAAGGTGGTGATGGTGCATAATTTTTTCACTTGAAATGAAATAAACTCTATAAATTCTTGGTGAATGGATAAATGATCCATCTACCTACTCCTAATTTGGTTCATGGTGTCCTTCATGTATTTCATTCTCTTGAGAATGTATTCTATTTTGGTCTTGAATAGGGAGGTGTTGTCCATTTTATTCTTCCCTTTCCACTAAACTTGTTAATCTAAGTTATCTCCTTCTTGAGATAACTGATATATTCTTCAATATATGTAATTTGACCATTATTCCATGATCCTTAGGATGGGAGGGACCAGATTCCATATCATCCTACCTCATGTGAAGAAGACTCTCAACTATGTCATATTATTTACCCCTATGAGAATTAGGCTCTAAACCATTATCTTTGTTTCTACTACTAATAACCCTCTTAGGAGAGGGAGGAGGTGAAAAATGAAGGCTAGGGTTCTTATAGCTAACCCTACTCTGAGAAGGAGGATTAGCTAAGGGAAGGGGAATAAAACTATTAGCAGTGATAATGTTATAATGGTGATGCAAGAGAAATATAACCCATTCATGAAGGGGCAAGGCACGCTTGTGAGCCTGAAAATAAAGAATTTAATCCTCCAAAAATTAGAAGATGTAATAAAGAAAACTAAATCTAGGGCCTTTATGGAAATGGTTTAAGAGGATAAAGTGATGAAGTGACAGTGTTTTGTATCTACCTTCCAACATGAAAAACTTCACCAAGATGCAATGCACCTCATCAAAAGGAGTAGGGAAAGATGAATGAAAAATTCTAACTTTAACAAATTCTAAGGCATTAGATAAGGAACCTCTAAGAGCCTTTTATCCTCCATAACCTTTTCAAATTTGTTTCTATAAAATTTTAGACCATCCCTATTCAGACCTATAATAGAGGCAATGAGCTCTTCCATGATAAAGAGATTCTTAGCTCTATAAATGAATTTCATATTCTTCTAGTTGTTTACAAACTTGACCAAAATGTGATTTGCATTCCCCTTCATCCTTTGAATGAAACTAGATAATCTTTCCACATTTAAAATCTTTCAAAGGTCTACATTCACCCTCTAATTTGGGTCATAGATTGGCTCAACATGACAAGGAGATCCACCCATTATGATAAAAAAAAGATTTTTGGTCGAGGTAAAATAAAGAGCAACTAATAGATCACCCCCACACCACCTATACTTAGCCCAAACGTAACAATAAAGATAATCTTGATGAAATCAAGTGTGATCTAAAAAATGATTATCCTTCAAATGACAGATCAAGTCATCTATACTACATCTAAACTTAATTGGTTTCCCCTCATTTAATAATGATTTATTTAGTGTTATGAGTAATTTGATCATGATAATACCAAAATTGAAGCCGATTATTAGACACCCCCATCTTAGCAAAAGAGTATGCCACATGGTTAGCCTCTCTATATGTAAGAAAAATATTATGAATTGAAAAGACCCCACAAATGCTAATAGCCTATTGAATAAAGTCTTTGATAGTCCAATTGGTTGGATTATAACCCTTAAGGTAATTAATAATATTCAAATAATCCCCTTCAATGATAATATTTTTGATATGACGGTGTCTTTCCGACTTAATCCCCTAGATAGTAGCAAGTGCCTCATCATCTTATTAAGAAAAGGTGGTTAGGTAATTATATTAAGATTTGCATTTTTAAGAAGATGATGTGTGTAATGTTTATTGGGTTAGTTTCAAACTTTTTCAAGTTGATTAACCATTTTTAAAATATGTTTTTGAATTTTTAGCATTTATTAGTGCTAGTAGCTTGTGTAAAGGCAATTTGGTATAGTACCTTAGCAATGAATTACATAATATCAACAATACATTTTTGAAAGGTATTGTTGATATAATTTTTAACAAGATTAGGATTTATCAGAGATATATTAATGGTGTTGGTATTAAGATTAGGAATATAAGTGGAATCCTTTGCTACAAAAGTATGTTATTTAAGGTTATTAAGGTTTCCATCCATATTTAAGGTATTAACATATTTTGAATCAATATATTTGATGTTTATATTAGTATTTTAATGAAAACTATCAAAATATATTTAAACCATGATACATTAGATAAAATGAGATTGAGATTGGGGAAAATTATGCGATGATAAGTTTCTTTTAATGGTGGAAATGGGATGGATAAAGGAGATACACATATATAAACTAATGGGTCAAAACTTATAAGGTCGGACATCATTGTAAAATCATGGAACGAGATAAGAATTTATAGGAAGGAAACAAAATATAACACTAATAAGAAATGAAAGGATAACATGAATATGATCTAAGTGAACTAGTGGTGGGATAAGATTCATTTGAGTTCACTAAAATGTAAGTTTGGAAAATAGGGTAAAAATATAAATATACTATAATATAAGAAATAAAAAATACCATATTAAGAGAAAATATGTAAAATAATCCATGCCTCAAATTGGATTGGAGCCTAAAATCAAGAGTTGTGTGTAGAAGGGGTAGCAAGGATATAATAATGAAATCACATGCAATCAACTAACAAAAAATGATAACCTAGTTCCAAGATGGTAAATATATAAAATAAAGAAAAAAACCTTCATTAGAATGTCACCAAGAGGTATCTAAACTAAAATTTGTATCCAGTATGTATATATATTATGATATACTAGCATAATAACATAAGTTAAGCTAATCATAGAGAACAAGACAAAGAAATACTACTATAACATATGAATTTAAGGCAAATAAAAAAAATAGGATAGAGATATGGACCTTTGTTTGAAATTTTGGCACGTCAATATCCCATTTAGTTCAAGTGACACTTCATGAGAGATGTTGTAGGTGAAGACCCAAATGGCAAGGATGGATACCTAAGTGACCTTAACTTAAAGACTCTGAATACTAAGGGTAAGCTCTTTTGTTCATATTCATTATATCAAAATTTAAATACCATTATAAAATAATATCCTATATAAGAGTAATGTCTTATAATCTAAATCTTATTCGTATACTAAACATATTTTGTCATGTTCAAGTACATACAATGGTGTGTGTTTATTATAAAAATGTCTCCTAGATATCATTTTTATAATAAACACACACCCCACACACACACACACACACACACACATGTATGTATGCATATATGTAGATATGTATATGTATATATATGTATATGTATGTATGTATATACACACACACACACATATATACACACACACACATATACATATACATATACATATATATATATATATATATATACATTTACATATACATAAACACACACACACACACACACACACACACACACATATATATATATGTTTATGTATATGTATATGTGTATATGTGTGTGGGTGTGTATATATATATATGTATGTGTATATATATATGTATGTATATATATATATATATGTATATATATGTATATATATGTATATATATATATGTATATATGTGTGTGTATATATATATATATATATATATATAGATACATACATACATATACATATGTATGTATATATACATATCTACATATATGTGTGTGTGTGTGTGTGTGTATGTATATATATACATACATACATACATACATATATATATATATATATATATATATATGTATGTATATATATATATATATATATGTATGTATGCATATATATGTATGTATGTATGTATATGTGTGTGTGTGTGTGTGTGTGTGTGTGTGTATATATATTTATATGTATGTATATATACATACATATATATATATATATATATACATATATATACATATATATACATATACATACATATACATACATATACATATATATACATATACATATATATATATATATATATATATATATATATATATATATATATATATATATACATACACACACATACATATACATATACATTATAAACTACATCAAGGAGGGCTTATGTAGTCAGAAAGGGACATGGGTGGGAAATAAAACTACATTGATAACGATTGATAAATTTTTAAACACATGGGAAAAAACAAAAATAAGTTTATCCTAATTGAGTAATGAAGATAAAATATAAGTAAAAGAATTTGGGATGACTAGATAGTAATATACTGAGTGTGAACAAGTAGAATAGGTGATTATATTATAATATCTCAAAAAGTACCATGAGTTGGCCCAAAAGTTATCCTAGTGTAGTTCTTACGATGTGTAATAATGGACAAATATGTATTTAAGAGTCATGTACATAAAACCATTAGTAAATTTAAAATATGTGTATGAAAGATATGAAATAAATTAATGCTAACATATATATTTTTTAAATAAATTTCACCATTTCCCTTTTACCAAAAAATTTCCAAAAAATTAATGCATTGACTGA
This sequence comes from Torreya grandis, assembly GCA_037957365.1. Lineage (NCBI taxonomy): Eukaryota > Viridiplantae > Streptophyta > Pinopsida > Cupressales > Taxaceae > Torreya > Torreya grandis. The sequence continues at coordinate 1,963,881 of JARHVA010002379.1, read as the reverse complement.
TGTAATTTCACTAGTTTTTAAATATTACTATAAACACAATTCACTATTACACTCTCCTTGGTGTTATTTCTAGTTTTATCCATAACATATCCATTTACTTCTACCTCTATGTTTGACAAACAAGACCTAACCACTATCAAGTGTCTCCCTCATAAATTTTTATTTTTTTATTTTTATAATTTATGCAATATAATTTTCTTATTTAGTGTGTATTATATTTAGGTTTTATTATTTTAATTTTTTATATGTACTATATTTAGTTGGTAGTAATTTTTTTTAATGTCTCAAAAATTTGAATTATGAAACTATTAAAATTATATTAAATGCATCTATCTCAAAAAAACCATCTATCTAAAAAATGTGAGAAGTTATCAATTTTTTGGTAGTCATATTAGATTTGTATTTGTCACATGTCACATGTCACATTTATTTATGGCTATGTTACCCTTTGTAAATTTATTTATAACTAGTGATAAATGGCCTTAATATAGCTACATGAAGGGACATAAATGGTTTATGGTGATTAATCATAGTGAATAGTTTAGATAAATTAAATTTTAATTTTAATTCCACAAAAAAAAAAAAAAAAAAAAAAAAAAAAAAAAAAAAACTAAACTAAAGTGTTTGAAAAGACACTTATAGAAATTTGTATTTATTTTAGCCTCTCTAGAATAAAGGTTTTAAGCTTACTTGGTATAGAAAATCTTATATATAATTATTAGGACTATAAATTGGATAAATTAACTTGTAAATGTAATCCCACACCAAAACACCAAAATTAGGTCCTAAAAGAGGCACATATATATATTTTATTTATTGTATCCTCTCTCCAATATAGGTTTTAATTTTTATTTTCATAGAAAATGTCATTTTCCATTAATGGGATTTAAAATTAGGTTAAATAAATTGTAAATGTAATTTTATACCAAAAGACTAAATCAAGGGTGTTTTCCAAGGCACTTATAAATTTTTGTTTTATTATAGTCTCTATCAAGTGATGCTTTTTATATTTATTTGTAGATAACATTACATTTCACCATTTACAAGATTTGAGATTAGATCAATTAACTTATAAATGTAAGTCCACATCTAAAAACCATAGTAGGGTTCTTGGAAAGAAAATTGTTTTGGTTTCATTATAGCCTCTATGAAGTGGAGGTTTTATGCTTTCTTGAATATAACGTGCCATTTTCCCATTATAGGGATTTGAACTCATATCCATTAATTTTTAAATGTAAGACCACACCAAAACACCTAAACAAGGTGTTTAAAAAGGTAGTTATAATTTTTTATTTATTATAGCCTCTTTCAATTGTAGGTTTTAATCTTTTGTTACATAAAACATGATTTTTCCCATTATTAGGATTTTAAATCAAATCATATAATTTTTTAAATTTATTTCAATACCAAAACATCCTAGGTAGTTTCTAAGGCACTTATAAAATAAAATTGGTCTTAGTATCATCCTAGGTAGTTATGTTGATACATATTAAATATAAACTATCAATTTCACCCTATTCCACATAGCAATAAATATGGCTCCTGTTGTGTCTCCTACGCGTGCGTGATTTCAAAATTTGTCAGAGGTCGTGGCTCCTACGTTAGATGCCTATGGAGGTTTTTCAGCATTTCCCCATCCTCCTTCCTCTACCAGTGTTCTTCCAGGGGTGGCTGGTGTGGCTCCCACTACAGGTGGGGCTTCCTCTGCATGTGGGGGTAGGGTTCTGATTGCTCCTCACGTGATTTCTTTTGTGGCTAGGGGTTCTCTCCCTTCTGCCCCACATCTGGCTTATGGATCTCCTGCTCTTCATTTAGGTCCTTGTTCTAGGGGAAGGACTTTTGCTGACATGGCTGCATTTGAAGCTAGATTACAAGATGTTCTTCCTCATGCCTCATCTAGGACTTCTCACGTTTTACTTGTAAGTGCTTTAAAGCCTATTAGGGTAACTCTAGACCCTAAATTAGTTGAAGACATCTTCCATATGGTAGAAGAACTTTCCTCTCTTGCTACTATTCTTTGCTTATGTGGCTTTTGGCCCTCTCTTGTAGATCTACATGGTTGGATCTCCAAGAACTGGATGCCACTTATTGAAGATAATGTCCATATCTTCCTGTGTGCTAAAGGTTTTTTTATAGTTAAGTTCCATTTGCCCAATGAGAGGAAGATTATTTTGTGTCACAATAATTTTTCTTGGCAAGGTAGATATCCACTAATGGCCAAACCATGGCATAAGGATTTTGATCCTCTCTGAGAATCCTTTAATAAGTTCCCAATCTAGGTCTAGCTCCCTAATCTTCCAATACATCTTTGGCACGATTCAATTTTTGAAACTATTGGAAATTCTATTGGGGATTTCTTATATGTGGATGCAGACACTTCGGGTACTTACCATTCAACATGTGCACGTTTTCTAGTAGATTTGGATGTTTCTAAGGGCCTTCCTAAGGTAATCTGCTTGGATTCCCTGAGGGGTACTTGGACACAAATGTTGGATTATGAGGGTATCCCTTTTCATTGTAGGAAGTGCCACTTGATGGGCCATATTACTACTTAATGTGCTATTGGGAAATCTAAATCTAGGTGGCCACCTTCTTGGTGGTCTGAGGCCTCCTCTGAGCATTACATGGTTGAACAACCCTTGGGAGATTCGGCTAGTTCTGAGACTGAGACTGAGGATAGTGTTCACTTTGAGCCGGTGGCTGTGGAGGATTATTTGGTGAAACATTCCTTTGAAGCTCTTATGGAGGCTATGGTTAGTGATCTTTTTGAGCCAATGGATGAGGTGGCATTGGTCCTCTTCCCCTATTTTGAAGGATCCTCCTAAGAGCCAGACATCATCTGATTCTCATAGGGAGTTTGTTGCGGCATCTATGTCCCTTGGGTTCCATGGGTCTTTGTCTTCTGAGGCATGGGTTGCTGAGGCAGAAAAGTTAGAGGATGGATAGACAATAGTTAAGAGGAAGAAGTCTAAGCCTTTTGTCCCCCCTCTAGCTAAGAACCTTCGGTCGTGTAAGGAAAATCTCAATTTAAAAGGAAAATCTAATGTTCCCTTATGATGACTAGTTGTTTGTGTTGGTAAATTGGTTGCCTCACTGGTTTGTTGGTTACTGGTATGGGAGGTTTTTTAGGTTGCTGCTCTAGTTGTTAACTTTCTAGGTTCCACTATTTTGATGGTAGTTTTATCTGGTCACATCTATTGGTAGCAGGTCCCTATAAAACCTAGTTTAGTTGTTTTACTAGTTTTAGGTTCTTTTAAAACCTGGTTGTGCTTAATGATTTATCTTTCTTTTTGATGTAAAGGGTTTTGGGGCCCCTTCAAAACCTAATTTTACCTTAATCTAAAACTATCAATTTCACCCCAAAGTGAAACACACACACTGATAAGAGAACAAAGTGAAATTAATATTATTGAACCTAATGGCCAAGCACCCCATTATCCATGTGGTGGAAAAATATTTTTTTACCTATGGTCAGGAGGCCTCCAAAGTATGGGAAGGCAAAATTTTGGCCTCCCTATGGCAATGAAGAGCTTGACCATGGGGAGAAATTTTTTTTGCCTCCACATTATCTCAAGGGTGATTGACCATGGGGAAGCCAAAATTTTGGATCCCCATGGTCAAGTGGTTCCATGTTTTTGGAGTTTATTAACCATGGAGAGCTCAAACTTATTATGTTGGGCCATTATTTTCTTAGTTTTTGGTAATTACTAGCAAATATGTCTGAGTAGAGGGGATGGAATACATTTACTTGATAAGCTTTAGTTTATAATTTTGATTTAATTTAACCTACATAGATTAAAATCAAACTAATTCCCCACCCAAAAAAAAATAAAACATAAAACATTGCATTTAGTGCACCTTAGAATGATATGATGACTTCCTTGGTTGAACTCTACCCTTAAATGTGTATTTGGACACTATGAGCTAACAATTTTTTTACTACATCTAAGATAAGATATTGAGGTTCTTGGATTATTATATGTATGTGTTTTACCCTAATTAGGATTAATGAAACCTTAATAACATATAAATGATTAATATAATTCTTTAATTCTAATTTTCACAAATATACATGTTAAATATTGTAATGAATATACAACAAGAGGTAATAGGATTCTTATCTTATTTTTCATCCAAATCCGAAGTTTGATTATTTAACATATATATCCCAAGACTATATCACTACTCTATACATGATATATCTCTAATTATTTTCTTCTCATGAACTCTAATGATTTTGTCTAATATCAACAATCAATATTGACTTTAGTGGTCAACACTTACCCTACACAATGATAAATTATTTACTTATAAGATAATGTGACTGCATCTGTGATGTTTATCTATGCCATTATCTATTTCCATAATTTTATGAGGGCCCTTGTATATTAAAACTCTAGTTCTAAATGAATAATTCAATATCAAAAGGAGGGGTATCAGATGAAAATGTTGAGTTAGACTGACCTTGGTCAATCCCCTTTGATATAGAAAACATTTTAGTACATTCTCCATACTTCAAAGAGAGCTAAAACTCAAATTCATCTCTCCCATTCATGTACGTGTGTAATTATGTATGCAATCCTAGATGGCATTCCTCATATTTTCCCTTAGTAAAAGAATGTAAATGTGAATTGACCTTTGTAAATTTTAGATTTAGCTCTAAAAATTATGTAGGTTAAATATATAATATGGTCTAACTCTTGAGAATTCAATATACTTGTCTTAAAATATATTATAATAACTTTGTATATATGTGAGTGCATACAATTTTAATTAAAGGCTTAGTGGCATGAAAAATCTAAAAATCTAATTTGAAACATGCCTAAATAATATTAATAAAGTGAAAAGTGTCCAAAACACATTAAAATGATATGTGTTTCAATTTAGCCTTTTTTGGTCAGTATCGATAGTCGATACTAACCGTAAATGTTAGAATTGAATCAAAGCTTAAAATACTCCCAGGGTGACAAATAGGGCTATAGATCTATATGATATGTAATTTGAAGTTAGTTATGAATTTATTAGGGTTTTACACAATAAAATATATTAATGTGGAAATAATAATATAAAAATAAATGTGCCACTTAGTAATTAGTTCAAATTTTGAGAAATATACATGCAAAGTTGCTTAAAAGTTCATAGTTTGGGTATCTATACCACCCTCCCCTAATTTATTCTATCATTTTAGTGAATCTATAAATAATACATAAAATTGAAAATAAAATGCAAACCTATGTTTGTGATTATGAATCTAGACTTGTTTTCTCTAATGTTCCTACAAAAGACAATGTATGAGATTAGATAAATTTCTACTAAGATAAATTAAATATAGTTGTAATGAAGAACATATTAAAATGGCATCTAAGATTAAATTTTTCCTTATGGTTTCACTCTTGAAGTATGCTCATGGTGGGTGTTCTTATTATTAAGAATGGAGATGTCGAGGATAAAAAATTTAACCCAATCAATGTGGATAAGAAGAGGGAACTTTTAGTCTTGTTAATTTCCTATCATGGAAATGGACATGATCACAAGTGGTTATTTGAAGAATAGTTAAAATATGAAACAAAATATCTATGTTGGGTTAATAAATTATGTTTTAAGTGTCATTTAACCTTAACACATGAATAAAAATTAATCATCCACTAAATATGAATTATATATTAAATTTTAATGTTTATCTAAAGTTTTCTCCATGTAAACAAAAAGCATGATCAAAAGGGTATGAAAAATTGTCATTCCCCCATCATGAACACAAGTTTTTATTGTATAGATTCACTCAATATAGAATAAAATTCATGATTGAAAGAGAATGGACAATCTCCATGCCCCCATAATGATCATTTGTCTGATAAGTTTGAAGTGAATTAAAAACCATTTGTCATTCAATTGTAACTATAATATTGTGTGTGAACATGAACCAATATATTAAATATGAAATTGTGAATGATAAATATCATGGCCCATGAATTTTTAAGTGTAAATGAATCAATATCATACCCTATGCATCTTTAAGTGTGCATGAATTAGTATTATGCCCCATAAATTTATACCAATTGATATAAAATACCATGTATTTATATGTTAGATTTGAGAACTTATATCTCAAATGTATATGTATGTGAAAACTTATAACCCTATTCCTATTAATTTTTGTGTATATACCCATGCATATGCACCCAATTTTATATGAATATAAAGTGTCTATAAATTTAAATCATATACATGGCATATGCCCTAATAATGGGTTTAAATGTTTCAATATTTATCATATAATTGAACCATGTGATATCTGATCCATTATGAGTAATTTATAATGTTCCTACTCTAATAATATAAAATTATGTATACTATGTATATATATAATATTTTTCACTTTATCATTTACTAATGGTTTCTATTGAAGTGGATTTTTTAGACATCAATATCCTTGAGTGCATGACTTAAATGGTGCACTAGGAATGGTGTGGGAAGGGATCATGATGCTTTGAAATAGATGTAATATTATTCAGATCAAAACATTACTACTATTAGTTTGACCTCATTTGAGTTTCTCTCTATCTATCCATTATATCTTCTTATCAAGATTTTCTAGTTTCCCTAAATCCTATGGCATCGACCTAGCCAATATAATTTGTTTTGTACATTTACCCTTAATGTACTATATCATCTTACCTAAACATATGTTTGAGTATGTTTTCTAACTTTTTTAATTTATCATCTTATTTGATACCATATTGTGCAAGTTGACATTTGCAAATTGTATTAGCTTGACCAATATCATAAACCTATAGTTTAAAGTTAATTTTGGGTATTTGAACTATATATGTAGGGGTCATATTTAATTCATATTATAAAATATTACATTAATTATCTCTACTTTCACTTCAATTTCTAACCTAAGGAGGTATTTAGAAGAGTCAGTGGCTTATAAAATTATCTTATAGATATCTTCTTGTGGTGTCATTAGAGTTTAATAAGAGGAGTCATTGGAAGTTTCTAACTAAGGATATCTAGGTTTTCATCTAGCCATTTGAGTACTCGAACCTAAACATTATCTTGTAAATATCCACTTTTTCCAATGGGTATATTGAATATTTGACATGTCCACCCTAAGGTAAGTATTTATATCCGTGCACTCTTTACATTATTTAATTAATAGAGAATACATTACTTTGTTTATTGCATTGTGAATGTATGTATGTGTATCCTTGTTAAGGATCTTCCCTATAGTAAATTATTTGGTGTAGAAATATGATTTGTATACTTTTATTAAATCACTTTAGGTTGAATACACACCTATTTGTTTGACCATTGCACCTTACCCATTTACAACATTCTAAATCATCTTTTACCTTAGTTTTTACCCATTTACAACTATTTACTCTAAAATCATAGTTTACAAAAATTTTAACTTGATGAGGTCTAATGAGATCTATATCATTGTGTCATAGGATTAGCATTTGGATACATTTCCTCTTTAAATTTTACTTGTAATTTACACTCTCTTGTCTCTACATAATTCATTATTCCTTAACTAATTGTTAAAGTCTAGTCTATGCATGTACTATTTGATTGACCATTTTTTATTCCTAGTCTATTAATAAAAATAGGAGAGTTGTAGGTCATATTATCACATGAATACATTATAATGAAACTAATTTGAAACCTATGCCACCTGTATTTGGTTTATCTTCATATTTCCATTTAATTTCATTTCTTATTTTCACTTTGGTTTCACCATCATAATACATTCTGGTGAATCTAATGTGAATATTATCCCACTTTTTGTTAGATAAATTTCATGTATACCCTTTTTAATTCTTAAAAACATCATAAAAATAATTATTTATATTTCATTATAGCTCCATTCCTTCTATGTGGCATCTTGTCCTTCCACCTTTCAAGCTATCTAGCCTAAACTCACTCTACAGACTAACTAACCAATACACAACCAATTCAATACTATTATCTAAGAGTGTAAACATTATTAAAATATCCCTTAGGTGTAAAACATGATTTTATACAAAACTGATGTAGAGGAGTTAGTCAAAATCAACCAAAAGACAATCTTACCTTCTTGAACCGACCTCTAATAACCCTCTTGAGGCACTAATTTCAATATTATAATCAATATGTAAGGTTAAAGACCACAAAAATTTATATTTAAATACCCAATATCATCCTTTATCAACTATAAAAATTTTAGATTATATATAAAAAGGGAAGTTTTTTTTTCCAATATTTTTAGGCCTTTTCTTATAGCCCTTTGGACACAATTTTCTAAGCTTTTTTTCAAAGGCTACTACAAGAATAAAGCTACCAAAATAAATTTCTCTCCTAGAAAATTTAATTTTTAGATACCAAATAAGGTTTTAAATAAAAATAAAAAGGTTTGGATTGTAATTATCTAATAAATTACAAAAATGCAACCCTTCACTTAAGCAATTAGGTGTCCTACGAGGTCTCATAGGCCTAGAATGGTATTTTGGCTCTAAGAGGCTCCACACGATGTCAAAATTAAAAAATAGTGTTTCATTCACATTTAAAACTTAAAAAACATAAAATTTACCAAGTTTTAGGCTTTTTTTCACTTTACTTATACGAAAACTAGGAAATCATCTCAACTCTTCAACTTGTCTTTCTTATAGGCCGAGTAGGAGTAATTTTGGATTTTAAAGAAAAAATGGATTTTTGATTTTTAATGCAAGTCATAAAATTTATATGAAATATTTTAAAAATAAAATAGTAACATTAAACACTTTCATTTATTTGATAAAACTTTCAAGAAACCAAAATGTTACATGTAGGAAGCATCCAAAAGTTAGGCTACATGTTTGTGTAGATAGACTTCTTGAAATGGATTGTGTTTGATAATTTATTGGATTTTATATAATAAAAAATGATATTATTATATTTTTATCAAATATATACAACTTATTATATATAAATAAACACTTACATAATAAAAATATATTATTTTTCCTATTGAGAATGCAACAGTTCCTTGGTTGTGTACAAATGGCAAAACCCATATTTTCTTGTTAGATATCAGTCTTTACCAATATTTTCACTTTAAAAAATAAAAATAATACCAATAATTTATATAATTTCCAATGATAATCATTATTATCAAGACTCAAATATTTCTTATTAATCAAAACTAATTGTCAATCAACACTTACATTCTCTTGCACAAAATTTATGTAACTGTCTTGTTCATAGACTTGTGTCTTATTACTTCTCATTGTTGGAGACTTAAAATATTATTATCCCTTTAAATTATGAATTAAATTCATATTTAAAATTCATTATATATGTCCTAAAAATTCTCTGACTACTCAATAATCTCCAACATAGGTCTTGAGGAGGTTTTAATTGACTTTTACATAACAAGAACAATGACAAAAAAGACAAAAGAGCTCATTAATAAACTAATTAAAACACTAATAAAACTTAAAATAAATAAATAAACACCTTAAACCTACATTAATTTAGAGAAAATCCTCATACACCAAAGTTCCTTACTAAAAAAATTGAATTTGAATTTTGGTAGGAAATTACCAAATTCAAATTCTATACTACCTCTGATAATATAAAAAAATTAAAACTATTATTAAGTGTTTTATATGACCCCTAATACATTTTAAACAATATAATAAATCGATATGACCCCTAAAAATTTTTAACCAATCCAAAATGACCAAAAACCAACCAAAATTCAACCTTAGAGTGATGCTCCTACATCAAGAGATAACCTATCCAAATTAATGTCATACACCATCATGATATGAATTAAACCATGTGGGAATACTCACTACTAAAAAACTATGTATGGATGAGCCCATCCATGGAGGGGACCACCAACAGGACATACCACTGTGATAAGCTCATAAGCCCAAACATGCAATAAAGTCATCGTTCCAATACCCCCACCATGACTCTCAAGTGTAAACATGTATAGATCCTTTTATAACTATGATAGTATAATATAACACCATGAATAACTAGTTCAATAAATCTCAATGTGACACACTAGATGATATATCCAATATTAAATACTAACAGTCCTACCCTCCATAGCTATAAATGATGCTAGTAAAACATAAATAAAATTCAAAAAATATGGAACATCACCTCTAATAATGTTATAAAATTTAATAATATTAATATTATATACATAATTATCCCTCTAACTATTAAAATACACATGGGAACTTTGAATATATCCTTGGCTACCATCTCTGGAAAGCTAAACTCTCTCGCACCTAATCAATAGGTGAAAATGTGATGTACATGTATCTAGATTCCACCTTTAATATATGGTTATGAGGAGGTGAATATTTTATAGGATTTAAACCAAATGGGTCACATTCCCCAATCCTACTTAATAAAAAACAACCTATTCAGTTGCATCTAGACCTAGCTCTACTAATGTCAAATAATGTTGCCCATGTAAAAAATCTTGAATATGAATATCCTTATGAAATGAAGAAAAAAACAATGAAATTTTTTTATTGATTGTATTTTTATGTAAAAATACATAAATATCAATTAATAACTCACAAAATAAGACATTAGCATCAGATTCTAGCATCCACATGGGATATAAACATCAGATGTTAACATTTGTTTTTAACAAAAATATTAGATATTAGCATCCAAAACTAAACACTTGAATTGAGTTACTAATTCAAGCATATAGGAAATATATTAAAGAGTCATACCTCCTAGGAAAGAGTATGAAAAATACACCCAAAATACAAAATTTTAGAAAAAATCAAAATTACCAATAAAGTGTATTTACGAACTTAGAAAAGTCTTGGCCAACTAAGGCACTTCAGAGCACATCAAATCACATGGGGAAATGGGTTGTTCTATGTGGCATGATTATTATCCAAAAAATATGATCTCAAATTTTACAAAATTCCAAATGCAAATGATTTTAGTTTTATATTACAATGCACCTAATATGCCATTTTTGCATAAAATTCAAATCTACATATCTTGAGACCTAGTTATCCAAATTCAAAAATGTAGGTTGTGTTGGGATCTAGACAATGAGACCTTCCATATTATACCAAATTTGTAAATTTATAAACACTACAAAAAATATCTAATTTTTTTGATACACATATATTCTAATGGATTCCAAATGCTACCAAAAACAATGCTACAAATAATTTTCCATGATATTTTTAGAACAATATCAAGTAAATTATATGGAACACACCATTCATTTAAATTTTGAAAGGAGAAAACCACATGATATGTATCACCTCCTCAAAAAATTGGGGACATATTAGTAGGTTAATTTTAATAAACACATTTTGTATAATCAAATACAGTTTACACATTATCTAGATTCAGTGGGGGCATGATTTGGAAGCATGTTATTCACACATGTTCATCATCTCTAGATTACAGTAGGGGCATGTTTTAGAAACATGTAATCCAAAATGGTACTTATTTTATTTCTCATATTTCTCCATACATATTTTTGGTATGCCTTGGAATCATGATATATTTATTTACATAGTTTCCAAATTGGAAAGAAACATACATAGTATATGATTAATATTCATAGTTATCACAAAATTCTATACATTGGTACCATTTTATATACATAGTTTCATCATGAGACATATCAAAGGTTCATATGATATTGAAAGTGTGCCCAATATTTCAAAATAGAAATTATTTTTATATTCCATAACTCTTTTATGGACTATTACAATAGCACAAAACGTTTACATACTAATACCCTAGTGTATTGATACCTTGGTCAAACTTTCACATACTATATTGAGCCTTACCTATCTATAATATTTGGTTCTTATTTTTGATGTGATTGGATGGATTAAATCACATAATCTCACCAAGTTCTTTGGTAAACTTGAATACATCACTCACCCTATATCAAGCCATACATACACATATCTTTTGCACTTGATTTGTACTTGTTAGGAAATGATACTCTCAATGGTTGAAGCACCACTCTTCCTATTATGGGTAGGGGGCATGGTCACCTTACAACTCTCAATAGTTTAGGTACAACACCACCATGGTTTAACACACTTTACCATTTATAGGCTCACTCATGTTTTTGGATAGAATATGGAAAAGGTTTCAATCCCCCTATCTGTTTCTCCAATTTCCAGTACTCTAGAACCATTTTACTATATGATACACACACAATTATATTATATACATGATATTTATTTATGTTAATTTTTATTATTACTTACATACAGATTATATATAGTGATTTACCTTTTTGGCATATTCTTCATTATAATTAATGTTCAAATTAAAGATTGAAGAAAACCTTAGGTGAAGATAAGGTGTGTTGTCCATAGCATAATATGCACTTTATTTTATTTTAAAATAATAATTATAGTTTTTATTTAATTAATAGATTAAAGGTGGGAAATTTAGATACCCATTTTATTACAAGTACACATTTATAATCTTCTTATATGTATATATAGTTTTACTGAGGATTAGACATCTAGTGACGTGGTCTCTCATAGAAGTATTTAGTTTCATATTATTTCACTTGATTTACCTATCCCTTGGGCCTATGTGTCGTGTTTTTCATCTTGATCCAAAGTATGCAAAGGATCCCTACCTATTTTTCTTATTTTATATATGTTTTTATCCCATATAAACTTGCATATATCTTGGACACTAACATCAACATTATTATCCAACTTTGATGCAACTATCCAGGCTTATATTTTTATCTTTTTTCATGCCTTTCACTTTGTGACTTTTTTTTAACCCTCTCTTCCCATCCTATGTTTGTATTTTCACTTGTCACTAGGTTATCATTCAAATTCAAAATGTTTATAAATTTACAAAGGCTATCAATCTAATTAACACACCTAACAATTTGATAAGAAAAATCCCTTATTAGAAAGTATTATTCATTTCAAGCTATAAAATTATACTAAAATTTTTAATCAAATATTTGAAACATTCAAAACATCAAATATATTATTTCATCACTTATAATAAGGTTTATTATGAGAAAGAACATATATCACACTATTGAAATTTCAAGAATAGTCATAGTATATATAACTACATGTGAGTCTGAGGCCCTTTTAGGAGTATTGGATATGTAGGAAACACTTAGAAACAAATTAGGTTGTTATGCCTATTTCAAATCATGTTACTAACCCCTTTTTACTAGGTTGAAAGAGGAACAATGCAAAATAATACGGGTTGCTTATTATTTGGATCTTGTACACATGTGGACATAACTAGAGGCATAAAATAATTACATAATGGGTATAATAGTCTTGGTAAAAATTTGAAGTCACTCTTGTGTATATCTCTCACTTGACACTTGCATTGGGATTGGACATAAGTGTCAAAGCTACTATCCCTAGTTAATGAAACTATCCAAAAGTAAAAAATAATCAAAATACAAAATGGTTAAAGTCTAGATCTCTAATTAAACCCTATATGAATCTTGATCACTGCAAAAATCTAAAATAGAATAAAAAACAATATATGTTCTCTTTATCCCTTCTTTGCTTAGTACTTTCTATATTTATTACACTTTCCTAAATGAGATATATTTTCAAAATATTGTATTACATTGTTAAAATATGAATACTACTTGATTGTAATCAAATAGATTTACTGATTGTATGTTTCTTTTATGAATAAAAAATCATTAAAACATACTCTCATGAAATCTATATTTTTCAAAGGGACACCCCTTAATTATAGGTTCTCAATTCATTATTACATTTATTTCTATTTTAAAAAAATAATTGACACTAGTGGTAGTTTCTAACATGGTTGTGGTCATATTTAAATATGGAAAACCAATAATAAACCATCCTTAAAATTTTGTTTGTATTTTCATTATATAAATGGTGTCTATTTCCAATATTTTGTGGAAAATTATTGAGAATATAATTATCCTCTTATTTAGATACACATATCAGATAGATCCTCTTGTTAATTATTTTGCTACAACACTCCCTTATTTATCATGTAGTGTATTGAATTGAGATTGAGAGATTGAATTTGTTATATATTCAATTCAATATGGTAGGTTATTTTTATTAGATAATGTATAATTTAAGAATACCAGTCACCTTTATATATTATAGATTGGTTGATTTATTTAATAGATATGCATGAATCAGTCTCAACCATTAGTTATATGATACTTTGTCCCCTTACCATCTTAGCAGGTCTAATATCAGTCAATTTAATAAAACTTGGCCATCCACTTGCCCCTTCTCTGTCCTAACTCATTATGTCTAAGTGTAATCTTGATAGTGGGATATAGGATAGTGACTTATGTCTTGTTGCATAGGATATAATATCTAAATTTATTTATAGGATTGATTAAATCATAGATCTTATTATCTAACATGAAATAATTTAATTCTAAATATTTTATATTGGTATTCATAAATGAAATAGGATATTCGTTATCATTTAAATTCTATGTAAATATCTATGCTATGGTGCGTTTTGATGCAAACAAATACAATAGGAAATCCTTATCAAAATCTAGGTTGGTCAAAACTAAATCCTATGAAATGGTGTTCTTAACATCCTAAAATAATTTATTTGTGTCTTTTATCCATTTAATTTAATAATTGTAAAATTTATATATATCTTAAGATAAACTTCCAAAAAAAATTGTTTTTTCCAAAGGGTTTAAGCTCTTTCTTGATGCTTGGACATGGAATTTTGGATATGACCTAGAATCTCTCTAGATAAATATAAATTAATTTATTCATGATGACATGTCACAAAAATCTATCTTTTGTGACCCAAATGTATAATTTTATTTGGGTTCATGGAGATCCCATATGTTTGGCATCTCTCAAATACTCTTTGTAAGTGGTCCACATGGTTAGTTTTGCATTTAAAAAAGATAATCAAGTCATCCATATAGATGATGATGCATTTTTAAATAATTAAATGGAAATAAGAATATATGGACCACTATAAATTAACATCTATATTGATTATTCAAAATGAAATTCTTTTATATGCAAAAGTTCTCCACTTAGTAGATAAATCAATCCTCATTTTTCATAATTTTCTACCAATACTTGGTTATAACTTAAGAAATGATATAGAAATGAATTCATATCTAACCCAATGAATATATAAATTAGTTCATCTAGGGAAGGAAAAGGATAATTGAATTTTTCTAAGGCCAAGCTTAAGTTTTTAAATTCTACACATAGCCTGATTTCTCCATTATTATTTTGTATAGGGACTAAGTTGGCTACTCAAGTAGAATTAATGATGGGAAATATGATTTTTTCCTCTATAAATTTTTAGACTTCTTACATAAAAATATCCTATATAATAGGATTGAATGGTCTATGTCTTTACCAGAAAACTTTATATTCCTTCTTCAATGGTATAATGCATGTGATGACGCTAGGATCAAAAAAATTTAGATCTTCATAGGTCTAAGAAATTACATCTTTATACTTATTAATAAATCCCTTAGTCTTAGTTTGTATAGTTTCATATTTCTTAGTCCAATATTAATTTTTTAGGGGTACTCATATGTCCCTAAGTTTACCTTGGCAAAATTAGATTCATTGGTCTTAGAGTATTTCTATTTACCACCTTGTTGGTTCATGTCAAAGACCCATTCTAATGATACCATTACCTTGGGTATCTTATTTTATTTCAATTTGAGAATACCATAAATTTCCTTATCTTCTTGATTAATTGTATGAAAATCCTTTTCATCAATAAATTGAGACCCAAAGGCACCAAAATTTTCGATGAATTGAATAATTCATTGGTCATCATCACATACCTAAAAGTGATCAAAATTTTTAGGAACTAAAGTACATGGAACTAGTACTATAGATAATTTATACATTTTTATTCTTGAAGTGGAGCCAAATTGTCTACACAAGTAGGTACAGAATCAACTTTTTGATTTTGTGCATTGGTATTGATTTTATATTGAAGGCCTTAAATAAATCAATAAAATATTAGGATTTATGCTTATACGTAATTATATATGATATTTTCCATTGGTATTAACTCTTAATATGTTAAACAACTAGTTTTGATCTCCAAACATCATGAACTAATTAGCATTGTGTATTAGTGAGAATTAGAGCCCTAAGATTAAAGCCTCATATTTCACATGGTTGTTAGTGCATGCAAATTATATATGGAAAGTGTAAATGTATTTTCCCCCTTAGGAATATTCAATTTTATACCCACACTAGATCCATGTTTGGATTGAGCACCCATAAAATACAAGGTCCATATTGCAAAGGACCTTCAAATTCTCATTCATGTTTTTAGGGCTTAGTTTTGAAGGTATAAATTCTCACATGTGATGAAGTAAAGTTTACTCTATCATTTTTTACATTATATTTTGTGATCATATGTTTCATTCATGGTTATGTATCAACCCTAATTTGATTAGATATTCCTTTCTAGGGAAGCCACATATGAGAAAATTATAATCCATAGGGATGTAAAATAATAATATGTAACTATAATATTAGTGTTTCTATCTAATTTTTTGCTTAATTTGAAAAGAAAGAAACTAGTTAACGGTGTGTGTATAAGAATACCTATTGAATGCAAATGCATTGAATCTATATGAATATGAAGAGATCCTATTTGGCTTGGGACAATTACTTAAAAATAAGAAAACACTGCCACAAAACTTATTTTCTGGAAAAGTAAATGGGTGGATTGCCTAACATGAGCTAGATCCTAGAAGTGAAAGCTTTTTAAGAGGCTATCAATCCACCAAATTTGAATACTTAATTTAGTAAATAAAAGGAAATTAAATTTCATAAAATAGTAAATAATTGAAACTAAAAACAAAAAATAACTAAATTTGATTAATAAAATTCCATGCTTTGTTAAGATAACTAAAATAAAGTGACTAGTGTGATTAATATTAATGCAGAAAATTAACTAAAGCAGGGTTGGGGTTTTGGTTTGGAAAAGTGATAAGTGTTTAAGAAAATATGGATTGGTTGGGTTTGGTATATGGTTAAGGTTATATATATATATAAAGAGATGAATGGGTAGATTGGGCAAAGGAGTAAAGATGGAAAAAAGGGGTAAATGGGGTAAAGAGGTAAATGAGATAAAAAGGAAGAGGTTAAGGGGTTAAGGGTATAGAGGTCTAGAAAAAAAAGGATAAAGGTAAAGAAATAAATGAATACAAGAAATAAATAAATATTACATTTCCTTCTTGAAGATGGTGGTTAATGGTGTAGTTGATGATGTTTTTGAAGATGGAATCCTATAGCAATTCTAGTATAGCTTCATTATTTTGAATTCTTTTCTCCAAGATGATGATGACCTCCTTATCAAGTGGATGAACTCCTTCAAAATTTATCCTAAATATTCAATATGAAATGATTTCACCATATCTTAACCAACTTAACCATAGGTGAAGGAGAAGGGGGTATTTATAGCATTTGTTGTCAAAAAACATGCCAAAGAAGTCGAATAGTGAAATGTGGCACCATTTTCCAAGTGGGATCATAAGTGGTCATGAATGACAAGGGGGTGAGATTCCCACTTAGATAATAGGGTTCTAATTTGGTTGGTTTGTCTCCCAACTTGCTAAAGTGTCCATAATGGAGTGGGAATCATGCACATGGGCTCATATGGGTCCAAAATACTTTCCACAACTCACTTTCATCTTTTGGCTAAGCGCCCCATGAATTTTAGCACCATTTTACAAGTGGAATCATGAGTGGTCATGAAAGACAAGGGGGTGAGTTTCTCACTTAGTTAATATGTCCCCCACTTGGTTGGATTATATCCCAACTTACTAAAGAGTCTAAAATGGAGTGGGAATCATGCACATGGGTTCATATGGATCCAAAATAATTCCCACCACTCACATATTTTGGCTAATATTCCCATGAATTTTGGAACCATTCTCCATACATGAGGATAAAAACACATGTTAAATGATGATCTCATAGGGAAAAATGCACCATACTTCAAAGGAGGGGCTCTTTGGTGCTTAATGATGTCATTATGTACCTTGGAGGAGGGTCTCAGGTTTGGTATGATGTCCCACTTCAAGCGACCTCACTTCCAAGCCATTTCACTTGCAATATCACCTTCCACATCACCTTCCATGTCACTTGCCATGTCACATGCCATATCATTATAAATAGTCATAGTGGGTCCCACTAAGAATAGTGATAGTGGATAGTACTATGTGAATAGTGATAGGAGAATAATGATTTGGTTTAGCTAAGGCTTAGGGGTTCTTAAGGAATTCAAACATCTAGAATTACAAATGTGAAATTTTTAGTGTCTAAATTTTGCCCCTTTTTTTTAGGTAGATTTGAATTAACAAGATAAAAAATAAAAAAATGGATCACTTTGTTGAAGGTTAGGATTCCTAAGTATGGGAGGAGGTGTTCCACCTCAAACTAGTTGTTGATAAGGAAAAGAAAAATTAGGTACAATTTTAATAAGAGGCTAATGGAAAAAAAATGGTCGGGCATTTAAAATGCAAATGTGCACACAAAGCATGACTAATTAATATAGCCAAGATCACACACAAATGAAATTTGCCAATGTGGGTAAAATAAGGGTTAGATTCTACGAGATAAATGACCAATGTACCACATGACCACAAATATGATCAAGCACACTTATTATTATCTTAGACAAGGTCAATGGTTTTACATGTATTCAAATTTGGAAGTGCTCCTTTGAAAAACATAGATGGTCTAGTTGTGCACTAGGTGGTGAAAATTCAGATGTCCAACATGGCAAGATTGGTCAGTGTGGTTAAAAGGACCAAGGAAAATTTGTCACAAAAATATGAAATAGTTTCTTTCAAAATGGCCAATGTCAAGGTGGAAAAAAGTGAATAGGTGGGGATGGGTTGGTATTGGGTGGCTGAGCTAACTCCAAATACACTAGGCCAAATGGACATTACCTACATAGTTATATGCGTAAAATAGCCAAAATAACTTCAGGCCCAATGTAGTTCTTTTAGTGGAGTTTATATGGGTTTTCCTAATGTGATATACCACATGGTTAGGTTTGGTTTGATATTTTGGTAATGGTGAGGTGTCATGGTGTAGATTGGTGAATAGTCACCATAATAATCCCACAAGCATGAGGAAGAGAAAACATGGATAGTAAAGGTAGGATAAATAAGTGGGTAAGAAAAAGGCTAAGTATCACAAATGTCCTATGATATAACTAAGCCAAATAAGGGGTTATTTCATGAGGAGTTTACACCTTATAAAATTGTGTGAAGGTATAAGCATAGTGATGGCATCTATCACTATGAGATAAGTTTTAGGAGATGGGCATCTATCAAGATCTACATAGTCTTGTTGGAGAAAGGTCATCATCACTATGAATCAATTTTTAAGGTTAGTAGAAAAGTGATGACCTAAAAATAACTTCTTTGATGGTTAAGTAGATTCTATGAGGTAGAAAATAAATAGTGTGGTGAGTGATAGAGGATGGACTATGACCTACTCAAGAGCTGCATAGCTAGTATAGGTAAAATGTGTCCATATTTGCATCTTATATCTTATTACTTTAGAACTAATGACTTTGGGTTCCACTCATAAGAGGTGCTACTAGTAGGGAGCCATGTGGCCTAGGTTATTGAGTATATAACTAGATAAGATGGTGCAGTTTCTACTATGACAAGTATTTAGAAGATGCCACCACTAGCAATAATAATAGTTTTGAAGGCATGATAATTATAGTAGACCATGGATGGAAGCTAATTTACATCAACTGAGGAAAAGGTGATAATGACATGAAAGACTACCAAGCCCATAAGGACCATAAGATGACAAAGAATGCAAAGACATTGAATGTGGATTATATGATAAGGGAGATAAAAATACATCATGATGGTGTATAATGACTTTATCAAGATGACCAATTAGATTTAGGGTGACATGTCCACACAAAAAGGTAAGATTGTTTAAGGGAATCATTGACATCATATGATCCTTTGAGTTGGTAGAATAGATAATCATGTTAGCGAGGAATAATATTTATGTTTTTTATTTAAATAATCATGTTATGAATGATATCTCATTGTGAAGTCATTTGGTTTTTTTGGTTACTGATAGTGCATGGAACTACACAAGGGTGAAGATGGAAAATAATGAGAATAATGGTAGAGATAATTAAGAACCCCTATGACCTAAAATAATCAATATGGTGAATGTACATATCTACTAGATACTGTAGCATGTAATGGTGATAATAAAAGTATTGTTAAACCAATATTAAGAGGAAAGGCACCCATGGCCTAAGCTTGAGCC
Source organism: Torreya grandis (assembly GCA_037957365.1). NCBI lineage: Eukaryota > Viridiplantae > Streptophyta > Pinopsida > Cupressales > Taxaceae > Torreya > Torreya grandis. The sequence goes on along the minus strand of JARHVA010002379.1, from coordinate 1,943,569 downwards.
TAAAATATTACCTCCTCAGTATAAAATAAGGTGAGAATTTTGTTGTACAAGATGTAGGGATAGAGAACAAAATCATCAGCCTATCTATAGAGGGAACCCTCACTATCTAACGGGATATGCATTGAGGCAACAAGAGGTGGTACCTATGAAAGTAGAATAACTAGAGAGGGATGTAATGGATATAATGATCAAGTAGAGTGAAAGACCTAGAGCAGAGTATAATTACCACCCTATGGGGATTGATTTAAAAAAGGAGAATAGAGTACACCCTTTAGTGGTTGTTGATACAGGGAATGTTATAGATGTTAGTTCAGGGAGTAATCAAGTAGAAGGATGGATAAACATAAATCTAAAGTCACCAAATAATTATCCTAATGCTTAGGTAGGAAAATAATGTATGTAAATTCCTTAGGTGAGGTGCTTATAATTTGGTAACTTTATATGTGCTATGTGACTCCTCGCACCCTAAATAAAATATTGTATAATTTGATGTAAACATATACAAAATGTGTTGGATGTCATTGTTTAAATTTTATTATGCTTAAGGCTATGTAGGTACTAATGAATGTTATGGTTATGGTCATTGTAATCTCACTTAAGGTAAAGGAGATGAGGTAAGGCAACTAACAAAACTATAATGGTAAAGTGAAGAATATAATCAAGAGACAAATGTCATAATATCAACTTAAGTACATTAGGATAAGAAGAGGACATGATGTTTCTTGTGTGATAAGGAATAAAAATAAACTTGAAGTGGGATTGGTTTAATGAATATAGCCCTACAAATACATCACATGAGCATGCTTTGAATGATAAAAAAGGTGTGTTGATCACATTCTATCAAGTACACTCAAAATGTGTAGAGGGTTTAAAGGTTGAAGAGGTGATGGATAGGGAGAAGGGAGTAGTTGGAAAGGGAAAAAATGAAGACCCATGCTTAATATATAAATACATTGAAGGAAGGAATGGATGTCTTGAAACAAAAAACCTGATGAGATTTCATGAATTAAAGAAAGAGAGAAGAGGACACAAAGAAGCAAACATGAATAAGCACTTATAAGTAATGCTATAAATAATGTGACTAGAGGCCACACTCTAATGAGTGAGAAGATGGAGTGATAATGGGAGAAAATAAAGGAGATCCAACAAGGAATGAGGTGAAGGCAGACCAAGATATGGATGAAGAGATAGGTAGAGGAGATAATGAGGTCATAGATAAAGATGAAGATGGAGAAGGATGGAGGGAACCAAGCATGGATATGGAGGAGGAAAAAAGGAAGGTTGGGAAGAATAAGGAATGTCATCAATGGAGATGAGAAAAATGAAATGAAACAAAGAAAAGAGAAGAAAAATAAAAGGTAGAAGATGGGGGTTTTTAGTAATGTACTAAAAAATGATATATCGGGGAATTGAGAAGGATGGGGAGAGAAGTGTAATAATCATGAAGGGTAAGCAAAGGATGAGAAATATGGTAGGCCCTAATGGAATTTAAAATAGGTCTAAAATATACCAAAGAGGAAATAGTTTTGGTATGAGAATGAAAAATAGGGAAACACATGGAACAAAGGAAATAAGAGGAAACATGAGTGAAATGAGGACACAAAAAGGATGACAGTAGATTGAAGAATAAGATGGTGACATGACCAAGTAAGAATGGATTATGATAGGTAAGGAGAGGAATAATGAATTAAAGCAAATGGTAGTGTTAGAGATGAGAATGGGATGGAAAATTGGAAAGGTGTTAACAAAAATGAGGGGAAGTAAAGGATGGGTGGATAAGAAGCTGAAGAGATAAGGTATGTGATAATCAACTAGTTAAAAGAGATTGACAAGCTGAATGGGTGATTAAAAGAGATTAACAAGCTAAAAAGTGGTGAGGTGGTGAATAAATACAATGAAAGGGAATGAGATGAAAATAAGAGATGAACATAAAGGATTATAAGAAGAAAAAGGAATAATTGAAGCAAGGATATAAAACATGGACACTCACATAGATGAAAAAGATAAGTGAGTACCAAGATGAAAAAAGGAAAAGGGGAATGCAAAGTGAAAAAGGTGAGAATAGATAAAAAGAAAAGGGTAATTATTGAAGGCTTCTCAAAGGATAAAGACCCATTTAGAAGCTAGATGTGGAGGAAAAAAATGGAAAAGGTGGTAATAATGGTAAATTGATAGAGAGTGGTGGCACATGTAATAAAAAAAGGGATGCTAGAAGAAATAGAAAGCATTCTAGACTAAAAATATGGGAAAGAGGAAAAAAACCAAGAATTGGAATAAAGGTGGTTTATAAGTAGTGTAAGAGTAGTAAGAAGGTGGTAGCAAAGAAGAGGAGGTAAAAGTGTCCCTCATTGTGTAACAAAATAGGATGATGTGGAATTAGTGAGGAAAAGAGAGTGAGGAAGAGGGTATGACAAGATGCCATGGGAAAGGGGGAAGATTGAGTATGGTGGGATAAGATAAAGGGGATAAAGGGAAAGGTTGGTAATAATTGGAGAGATGGACCAAAAACATGAAAAGTGGGTAGGTGGAGGATCAAGCCATAAAGCATGCAAAAGGAAAGGTGATAAGGAGGCAAATGAAGTGGAGTAGATGGTGTGTTTATGGGAGATAAGAGGGACTAATGAGGAAGGCTACCAATCCTTATGTTAAAAGAGATCAACAAGATGGAAAAGTGGTTAAAAGAGATTGACAAGATGAATGGAGGGAGGTGGTGAAGAGATAGGTAGTGTAGTGAAGGAAAAGATATTAGGTGAGAAGGGAAAATAAAATAAAAGATGTGGCTAAGCTGACCTCAGTAACTAAGTGTTGCCTATATAGTCCAAAAAGACCTTAGGCCGATGTAGTTCTTTCAATAATAGGGGAAAAACAAATAGGAATTATTATATGATGTTAAAATACAAGGATGCTAAGAAGGATCCAAAGCTTCCCTGACATAGGATGCCCTAAGAAAGAGGGCATTATTAATGATGGAAACTAATGAGAAGAAAAATGGGAGGGTAATTAGTTGTTAGTGGCTGAGCTAGACTTAAGTCAAGAAGCACTTGCATAGTCTATCGACATTAGGCCAATGTAGTTCAACAAGGGTAAGCAAAGGATGTTCAAATTGGATACCCTAATTTGATGGACCACATGGTTTGTTTTGGTTGAAGGTTTTTAAAGAAAGTGTGTGCATCAAAGGCAAGTTGAGGTTTGGAGAAAGGTATCCCCAAAAGGTGGGTTGATTGCATTAATGTTATTCTAATTTTGTTTATGGTTTGGATGAATGATATTGGTGGCACATAATTAGGTTAGATGACCATATTGGATGTGGAAAAATACATGAAAAATTATGAGACATAGGTCCAATAGAATACATGACTCAATGAGGAAAGAATAATAAATGAGTTGTAATGGCTATTTGTTGACCAGGACAAAGTAAAACAAAACCCAAAGTTGGAATGACTTAAGGAACATAAGCCTTTTGAATGCTTCATGTTACCATGCATTAGTTGATAAAACTAGTTTATTGATCATAGTGTGCCAAGTTAGATCAAAATCCCTTGATTTATAGATAGTATAAAGGGAATATGGGCAATAGGTGGTGTGAAGGATAAAGGGTAATGTGTATGGTAACCTTATGTGGGTAAGTTTTCCCCTTTTATAGGTGACCTAAGAATGATAATAGACAAGTTCATGTCATATGCTAGATGTAAATTGATCAAAGTGGGAAGTCTACATGTCAAAGTTGATTATGGCTTCCATCTGATTATGTTGTTTGAAAGTTGATTACAAATTTAAAGATTATTTAAAATTTTATTTGATTGTGATAGTGGGTATTTATCTTTATTAATGTATATGGGAAGTTGATCGATGTGGGAAGTTTCTAATAAATTCCTCCTTTTTTACAAATTTGACTTAGCCATCCTTCAAAGGAGTGGTCTAAGTTTAGATACTTTGTTTAATGTCTTTTGATATCTCTCCTTTGAGGGAGCATTCTAAATTTAGTGTAAGCAATTTTTTTTTTGTTTTTGGGTAGGTGTCTTTCAAGGGAGTAGTCTACTATGCTTAAGATATTAACCCAAGTAATATTTTGGTATCCAAATTGTTTTTGGATGTGATGTTTTTAGACATAGACAAGTCTAATTAGGTTGAGAGGTTTACCTTTATGAGGGAGTTTACCTACAGAAGGGACAAACTTTAACATAAGAGGGTTAAATGATTGGTGAAAGGAGGTGGTTTGAGAGACAATGACCATGGGATTCCATCTTGTTAGAGATTAAAAGTATCCATGAGAACCATGCTATGGGTAGAGCCATGGTACCTATATTTAGGATTAGACTATGACTATGATGGTTAATTAGATGGTTTTATGTTGTAATCAATTATACTCAAAAAGAGAGGAGGAATATAGGTGAAGGTGAAAATCTCATAATCAAATGACGAGCTTAAATTAGACAAAAGGAGTGAGCTTGATCTTTCTTAAACAAAAAAATAGACACATATGCAAAGCATTGAGAAGCTCAAGTTCTAGTTTGCCTTTGAGAGAGGATAAATGATAAGTTCCTAATCCATACTTATGGGTAATTATGTAGCTTATAATCCAATTGAAAGTAAACTTGACCCACTTACTTTTCTCCATGTTGGTCACATGTTAGGTTTCTTTTAGGATGAGATCTCCAATATTAAAGTCTCATTTTTTGAGGTGCTTATTATAAGTGTGTTTGATATGATCTTGATATATATGGAGGTGGGTGAGGGTTGTTAAATGATGATCTTCAAGTATCTCAAGATAACTAAATAGTGTTGATGATAATCTTCTTTAGAAATAAGATCTTGCAAAGATATGTGAGGAGAGGGAATTTTGACTTCAAGAGGTAAGAATGCCTCTGATTTAAAGACTAAAGAGAAAGGGGTATCACTCGTAGAGGTTTAAATGAAAGTGAAATAGGCCCATAAAGTGAATGGGATGTGTAAGTGCTAATCTTGACCTGAAGCACTAACAAATTTGGTTAGTATTTTGTTAGAGGCTTTTTCTAGTCTATTTGATTCTAGATGGTAAGGCAAGGAAAAGCTTAAGATTATTCCAAATGCATCACATATATCTTGGACTTACTTTTTTTTGAAATATTTTCCATTATCAATGATGATCTTATGAAGAACACCAAAAATATAGATGATATGATGGTTAGTAAATTAAACAATCTTATCTGCCTTGGTCAAGATAAGAGGAATAGATTCCACCCACTTGGTGAAATATTCAATGTTTGTGATGATGGATCTATGCCATTGTGAAGAATGGGGGTTTATTTCCCCAATGAGATCGAGCCACCATTATGAGAAAGGCCAAAATTATGTAGATACTTAGAGGTCATTAGTTGGAACATGATGTATATTAGTGTTTTGTTGACATTTAACACAATTTTTTAGATAATCAAAATAGTCTTGGTTTAGGGTGGGCCAATAGTAGCCAATTCAAAAGATATGTTTGACAACCACTACACTATTAAAGTGTCCCCCAAAGATACCATTATGTATTTCCCTGATGGCATGGGAAGCTTTATTGATGCATAAGAAAAAAAGAAGGAGACCATCAAAACCACATTTGTAAAGGATTCCCCCTAGTATGGTGTAACAAGAGGTACTCTAAACAAAGGTTCTTTAGTCATTCCTAGAGAGGTTGGGAGGAATGATGCCTAGGTTGAGGTAGTTAAAAGTTTGGTCATAACAAATCTCAGATGGGGATTTCTCCACATTACAAATGGTAGGGAGGTTGGATTGGTAATAAAACGATGTGGTAAAATGATTAATGGTGACAAATATTTTTGAATTGGAAGGCTAATAAGGGATATGAGAAGTAAGACAAGCCATTGTATCGATGAATTTGTTGGTAGATCATGGAATATATTGGAATAGGTAACATTAAAATGATGCTAAGAGTTTGTCAAATAAACATTTGTATTTTTGTAAGACATCATTCTTATTTTGATAGGATCCATGACTTAGTTGACCAGGATTTGGGAATCACCAAAGACATTGATTGTCTTAATTCCCAAGGCTAGAGCAGTTTAGAGACCTATGCCTAGGGCTTCATACTCATCCATATTGTTGGTGCATTAAAAATCATGTTTTAAGGATAGAGGAAGGGGTTCACCATAAAAGGGGATAAGGATAATAATATATCCCCCATCATGTTGACACTTTGACCCATCGAAGAACATAGTCATTTTGTAGGTTATGCCCTCTTGGGAAAGAGTAGTGATGGATTCATCTAGAAATTCAAGAGAAGTATTTTGGTGATATATCAAACATGATTTGGTAAATTGGTTGGAAATGAATTGCACATTAATTGAATTTTTATAAATAAACTCAAGATAAAACTCTACAAAGGCCATAAGCCACTTGGCCATATGTTGATTTTGGTATGGCTTGGAATGCATGTAATTAAGTGGGTTAGTCTTGGTTATGACATAGGTTTTATGGTTAAGAATGTAGTGGTAGAGTTTTGTGGCAATAAAAGTCAATGATAAGTAGAGTTTCTTCATATGATTGTATCGAGTCTCATATTCTACAAGTGTGTAGCTAATGTAATATACAACTTTCTCTTTATGTTGTTCATCTCGGTGAGCTAACATTACCCCTAGGGAATGGTCAATGATAGAGATATATAGGTAAAATGGGTGGTCATCCTTTTGATAGGTGAGGATAGGTGGTGATAAAAGTTACTGTTTGAGTGATTAAAAGTCTTTCTGACAATCGTTATTCCATTTGAAAGAGACATCCTTCTTCAGAAGGTGATGGAAAGGTTGGCATCGATCTGAAAGCTAGGAAATGATATGGTGAATGGATTAAATATTTCCATGTAGGATATGAAGTTTCTTAATGTTGTTAGGAGGATGCATATCTAATATATATTTGACCTTGGTAGGGTCTACTTTGATTCCTTAAAGGGAGATGATAAATCCAAGAAGCTTTCCTAAAAGGACCCCAAAAACACATTTCTTGGGGTTGAGTCTAACATTAAAATGGATTGGGCCTTCAAAGATAGTGTCGATAAATTTTAGATGATCTTTATGAGATTTAGATTTTCCTAAGAGATCATTAAAATATTCCTCTATGATGGTGTGGATGAGGTAATGAAATATGTAGGTCATGGCTTGATTGTATTTTGCACCAATATTATTTAACCTAAAAGGCATGACTCTATAGTAAAAATTTCCCCAAGGGGTGTTAAATATGGTTTTATGCTAATCTTCAGGAGAAATAAAGATCTAATTATAACACAAAATCCTTTCCATGAGATATAACATCTCGTGTCTAGCTATAAGATCAATAAGGTGGTCAATACTAGGTAGAGGAAAGTCATCCTTGGGGTAGGTGAGGTTAAGGTCATAAAAGTCCACACAAATGTGTAGGACCCTAGTGGATTTGGTGATAGGTAAGATATTCAAGACCCATTGTGGGTAGTCAATGGGTTGAATGATGTTTATAGATAGGAGACATTAAATCTCTTCTTTGAAGAGAAGGGCTATGTGAGGATGCATGCATTGAAGTTTCTATTTAATAATCTTGGTAGCATGATGAATGACTATGTTATGGGTAGAAATAGTGGGGTCAATACTAGGCATATCACTATAAGACCAAAAAAATTCTATGTTAGGATCTTAGAGGAAAGAGGAGAAGTCTTGATGTTCTTTAGCATTCTGTGATTGGCCCAATTTGACAATACATGGGTTGTTTGGAGTTCCCAAGTTGATATCCATGGTGGATTCATTCAACATGGCTAAGGTTTTAGGAGGAAGGGATTTATTTATTGGAGAATCTAGGGAACCAATATATGTGAGAATAGAATTATTGTCTTGATTTTTGATGGTGTTAATGTTAGGAGAATCATTTTCTCCCATTTTAGGATGACAAAGAGGAAGAGTTTTATTTTTTCCATCCTTATCATAGGTTAGGGGGGCCAAACTAATGGTATTGACTAAAAATAAAATTAGGGGGAATGATGTCAAAGTCCTCATACTTCAAAGGAGGTTGGGCCTGTGAAGAGGGGGTGTCTTCCTCGATGGTGTCAATAGGTTTGGGTGCATTGGTATGTTCTTTAGGTGATATGAACCCAAGGCCAAATAACTCATGAGTTTTTTGGGTTTTGATCAAAGGTAACTCATGCGGTGTTTGTTCATATAGGCCAAGGTCAAATCCCTTTTAATCACACCTATGAATGTATAATTTAGTGAATGCTAATTTGTCAAGGTAAGAAAATTTAGAGGTGAATGGTCAGATAGATGAGGTAGTGGTGGGAGCAATAAGTGGCCAATCAAATCCCCCACAAATGAAGTTTTTTGGATGGTTGGGGGTAATTAAATGGATGATGGTTCCAATGTTAGGGTCATAAGAAGGGTCATGTTTGAGCTGACAATATTATTAAAGAGTAGGGAAAGCATCCAATGTTAGAAGGAAATACTACCCTAACAATTATTATTGTAACATGGATCCCAAGGGCTCGTCTATAGGAATCTATGAAGAAGGGATGGACAAACTAGTTGATGTTTCATCGATGGTTGGAAGCTGGGGTGTAACTACTAGGGGTGAATTGGATTGGTGTACAAGGACATTTTTGGGGTGATAGGTCATATTTCATGTTGAGAAAGGATTTGGGTTTGCTTGTATATTGATGACCTGGCCCTCATGCTTAAACTTAATATAATAATGGATGGTAGAGGGAACACATTCCATGGAGAAAATATAAGGTCATCCCAATAAGATGTATTGTAATTCTCCTTCCACCACATAGAAGAGTTCAGGGAGTGTGTGGGTTTTTATATAGATATGAAGGATGACAGTTTCTAAGGTAGTGGGCATAGTGTCATTAAAGGATCACAAGACCACTATGGATTCCAACATGATATTATTTAGTAAGTTTAGTTGGCTATAGGAATAGGAGGATATGATGTTAGTGATATATCTCCCATAAATCATCACCCTTTTGACATGGGTTTGGTTGATGTAAGTGGTATTAAAGAGTGGGGGATCTGGGTCTTCAGGGTGGATGAAAGGTATTTCTAAATTCTTAAAGGTGACAAGGTTGGAACTTTGGAGGGTACCAAAAAATATGGATAGAGGTTGAGGGTCATTAGGTTGGACCTTAATGGATTGAAAGGCCTCTATGAGTGCTTAGTGGTGATGGGGATAAGTATAAATAAACTCATATAAGCTCATTTTTGTTGGGGTTTAGTGAAACTGATTGAGGATAGCTTGCTAGATAGAGATTGAATATGGGTTTGATTGTGAAGGGTTAGGTTGGGGGACACCTAAGATAGACACCTTAGGTTTGCTTGAATATGGAGATTGTTGGGTGTGGTTTAATTTGGAGTTTGAAGAGGGGTAAGTCTAAGGAATTCACACCTTATCCTTCTTATTACCCTTCTATTGTGATCAAGTGACCATGTTGATAGTATGGATAGAGAGAGTGAGGTAGTAGAGTGGTTAGACTCATATTCATTCTTAGGTGAGAGTGGGTGAGTGGGTAAGTGTTGGGCAGGTATGGTCTTTTCTATGGTTTTTATGGGTGATATAGGAGGTTTGTATGTTAATAGATCATCCTCATTGTAAAGGTGGTGGATGAGAGTTTATAGATATTTGATATTTTTTGTATCATATTTAGGTGTAATGTGGTATAAAAAAATCAAATATTCATTGAACCATGATGGTTTGGGATGTGAAGATTCAAAGGATTTGATGGGTGGTAATTTTAAGGAAAAGGTTTTCAATAACCACTAGAGAATGGTTAGTTAATACTCAATTAAAGGTGGTAAAGGTTTAGTAGTTTTTATTTTGGGTGTTGAGGTAGAAGGTTGTTTGGAAGTAGGTTTGGTGATAGGTGTCTTAGGTAAGCTGGTATACTTGTTTGATGGTTTTCATTTTGAAGAGATAGAGGTAGAGGATGGTAAGGTAGGTAACTTTGGTATTTTTGGTCTAGTAAAAAGAGTTGCATTAATAAGTAAGTGTGAAGGTGTAACCAATAGTGATGGTGGTTTTTTGGTAAAAATAATAGGTTTCATGCTCAGGGTAGAGGGATGAGGATGCAAAATGGAGGGAAAGGTTGAAGGAGGTAAAATTTAAGGATTTGGGCCTTTGGGTAGTTTTACCTCTTTGGTTACTTGGGTTTTTGATTTTGAAGGGGGTTTGGTTACTTGGGTCTTCATTAGCTTAGGTGATTGAGGATTGGTTAATTTGGTGGAGGTTTCGGTTGGTTGGGTGGAGGTTTTGGTGGGTTGGTTATTAGAAGTACTAGGATGGTCCACTAAAGAAGGGGTTGGAGTTTCTAGTTTGGTAACATAAGGGATTCCTAATTTTTACCTAAAGGTGGATCAATCCATGTTAGGGTTGGGGACAAATTCTAGTTTTTGCATTATCTTTGAGAAAATTTTGATTCGTTGAATGGTGGGTCTAAAAAATAATCCACTAGGTGGAGACATAGGGATGGTAACCTTGTTCTCTTCCTTAACCAAAGGATGAAAAAATGGGATCAATGGTTCTTCTATGGGAGGAGTAGATAGGGGAATTTTATTTTTAGGAATGATTTCTATGGGAGGGAAGAGTTACATGGTAATTGGTGAGGAAGGTAATATGGGTGTGTGATCTAGTATATCAGTCAAAGCGGAAGTTGGTAACTCTAATACCTTAATGAGTGAAGGAGTAAGAAGAGGTACTTCCTTGTTTTGGGTCTCAAAAAGGGTATAAGGTAGATTTTATACTTCCATAAGTAGAGAGGGGTTGGTAGATTGGTGAGTGGGTTCTTTATTAGTGAGTGTGTCAAGAATCATGTTAACAGTATGGGTGTTAAGAAAGAACTCAATGTTGTTACTCTCATTTTTGGTAGGAGCGTGGTTCATAAAAGGTTGCATAAATATGTCAAGGGATTGTTTGGGTGGTGCATTAGGGTTGTCTAATGTAATCTCCCCCTTATCAATGAGGGATTAGATAAGGTATTTGAGGGTATTTCACTTATTGATATTATGTTCTGACTTAGTTAAAGGCACAATGGTCGTTTTTGGTATACCAACTCAGCATGGGATGAGAAAAATCAAACTATTGGGGTGGTTTAATTAGTGTAAGTTGGATGATATTAAATTTAATAACTTTTCCAGAATAGAAGCATAGGGTTACCCAAGTGGATTTAATTACTTCAAGTTACTCTAAGTTTGGTTTCTTGGGTTCTAGTTTGAATAATTAGGGGAGTTGGTGGTTTGGTTCCTTATGTTTTATTGGTTGGTAGATGGTGGAGGTGTGGCTTTGAGGACAATAGAAGTTTTGGTTCCTTTATTATTGGTGTTGGTATTGGGTTGGTTGCTTCACTTCGAGGAAGAAGCATCATCAGTTTTATAGGTTGAGTTCTTATTTTTTAGTTTAATATTTCCTTCAACAATGGCTCGGTTCTATAGCTTTTGATCCATGTTAAAATCTTCATTAAAGGTATAGAAGCTTTAGACATGTAATGTGGATCATATGTGTTTGACACATGCCCAAGCAAAGATCTCTATAAGTTCAAGTTGAGGCAAAGAAAATGAAAGTTAGTTAATTAGGCTCCTCCAACGAGCCACAAAACCAATAATAGATTCATCCTAAAATTTCCAAATAGAGTAGAGGTCAATGATGGAAACCTTCTTGGATATATTGATCAAAATGTGATCCAATAAGTTTTGGGCTAGTTGGGTGAAGGATAAGATGGAATGTTTGGGTAAGGCACTATACCAATATAAAGTCAGCCTAGCTAGAGACATTGGGTAAGAGTGGAGAAGAAGGGAATCATCATAGGTGATGAGATAAAATTATGACTAAATGCCTTAAGGTGATGTTGGGGATCCTCCTTACTTTGAAATTTAGAGAACTTAGGAAGTTCTCATTAGGGAGGATATGGCTTAATAAATTTGGATAAATGGATGGACTCGCTACAAATTTGGTCATAGGATAAGGTATTGTGAGCACCCAAGATATATGACTCTAAGGTGGTCATTTTGTCCATGATTATCTTCATGAAGTCTACTTGGGGTTGAGTACTCAGGAGGTTGTAAGATGCATATTGTGGTGGTGGTTGAGAAACATGTTGATAATTGGTGGAAGGTTGAGAGGTTGCCACATATTGGTATGTGGATGTCAATGGTTGGGTAAAATATATATATATTAGTATGTGGATGTAAATGGTTGGGAAGGGTTAGGTGATTCGGTAGTGGGTATATACCCTTGTGGATTATGGAGATAACTAGAGGTTGTTTGTTAGGTAAGAGTGGTATTTGGGTTAGTGGCCGATGGAAGGGTAGTGGCCTTTCTACTAGTCAGTGATAACATGGAGGGTATGGATACCACGAGGCTTCAAATTAGAGTATTTTTTGATGGATTGGAGGTAACTAGAGGGAGATGGGTAGTGCTAGAGGTAGGTACTCATATTATGGAGGAGTGATTGGTAGGAAGTATAACAACAATGGTAGTTTTGGTTGGTTGATTTTGAATGGTAGCCTTAAGGAGGTTTTTGATCAATGATAAGGCTTGGCTGACTAAAGGTTGAGTAGTACCCATGGTAGTAGAGGTATTTCCCATGAGGTGGGGAGGCATGCCATAAGGTGGATCTACAGGTGGGGTCAAAATTGGGATTTGGTAAGATGTAGTTCTAAAGTAATGTTGTAAGGCTACATGATTGTTGTTTAATAAAGAAAAAAAATTGCATCTCCTAGGACTACTCAAATAAGACTTCCTAGAGAGTGAGGGGAGTTCGTGGGTTTGGAAACATGTTCCATGGATGAAAAGGTGGAAGAGGTTGGTTGATTTGGTGGTGATTTTTGTTCCTCAAGGTCCTTTTATTGTTGGTGAGTAAGAACCATATGAGAAAATAGGAAGGAAATGATAAGTTCTCACACCTCAAAACAAAGAGTAATCAAAGAAGATTCAAGGCCAACAATGTAATCACTAAGATTGCATTAAGTCTTAGGATTATTTTTAATATCTCTTTTGGCTTATGCCTTAGAATGTGTGAAGAGGAAATTGGCTTATAGAATAGGTCCTAGAAATAAGTCTATGTTTGGTTTTGGGTTATGTTTAGGTGCTCAAGAGGGAATCTATATTGGATTAGGGACATGGCTTGATACTTGGGGTTTAATCCCCTCACTTCATGATCCCGTAGTGAGTGCAGGTGCTTAACCTTTATACCATTTATCCATAATTTATACTCAACCAAATAGCTAAGTTGGTTATTCCCTCCATGAATAAATCCAATTATAATAATAGAGAAAGGGTAAAGTGATCTATTATATGATGAAATCCTAGTCAGGCCTAATCTCAAGTGTTTTTAATGTTTTTTTAGCTCAATTGGTTTGGTTTGTGTAGCATTTGTGCACTATGGTTAATTTGATTTTCTTAAATTAAACTAGATGAGCTAATTAAACAAGTAATCAAACTATGTATGAAAGCAAATTTTAATCCGAAATGATTTTTTTAATTTTGGTTCATTTCAATGAAAACAAAAAAACTAAAATGCATCTAAATGGAACATGGAAAAATGCTATTTTTTAATTTTCTCTTTTAGAAATGAAAGAAAATAAAATTTAACTTTTCCTAATAAAATGCAATTAAAACTTGTGGTTTTTTTATTTTTTTATTAATTCAACTAAAAATGTAGCAAAGTATGCAACTTAAGAATGTAACTAAAAATGCAACTAAAAATGCAAGAAAGAACACTTAATGTGTAAAGAATGTAACTAAATGAATATTTCACTAATGCAACTCTAAATGTCCTATAACAACTGTTAGTGTAGTTTTTTATTTTTCCCTATTATTTAATCATGGAATATTATATATTTGTGCATACATGGAGGTTTCCTAATTCATGGGATAGGCTAGCTTATGTGGAGATGTGTGTCATAGATGTGGCATAGGTGTCGTAAGAATTTCATAAGTAACTCCTTTGACTAGCTATTATGGGTATGGGAGTTACTTCTCTATTCTTAACACCTTGTCACCACCTTTCATGGAGGAGTTACAGTCTATTCTTGGGGTGCTTTGACCACCTTTTGTGGAGGAGTTACTTATGTGATGTCCTATATGTATTCTTCACTTTGGCCATCTTAAGTTAATCAAATATTGGGTTTTCTCATATTTGTCTTCTGCTATTTATCTCCTTGTATAATTTCAAATTACTTTAGCATCTATGTGATGTGCACTAGCTTCATCTCGTGTGATCACATCTCCATTGCATTTGTATTATCAAGATTCTGAGACAATTCTGATATGGTATCAGAGACACCCTGATAATCATGTGTCTAGTTATGCTATTAGTTTATTCTAAATTTTTTACTTTGCTTTCTTAGTAGTTTTTTTGTTTAACTCGGTTGTATTTGAGAGTTTTGATAGAGTTTCTTGAGAACTCATGCAAATCCATAAGGAAACCTGTTAAAAAAATTACTTCTGTTGAGTTTCATTCAAATCTACCCTTTAGATGTATGTGTTGAAATTTGCTGAGACATCTTGTATAGATCTATTATGGCATCAACAAAGGTGATGGAATTATTTTTTTTGTCATTCTGTAGAAAAAAAGAGATCTTTACACATCTAGCTAAACTTTCTTTCTTCTAGATCTGCACTTGGCATTGGTTTTTGCTACTATGACATTGTCTGGTAAAGGTAGGCATTGATGTTTTTACTACTCTCTTGCATTGAGATTTGACCAGCTGCACTTGGCATCCTTTTACAATCATTAGAAAATTTTCTCCAGTAGCTTGGCACTTTTAGCAGCATCAAAAAGTCCTTTCCTAGCAAGTTGGCATCACATTTTGTCAGGATGCAAAACACCGAAAGCATACAATTGTTTACCAAATACCAAGCAACTATAATATGTTGAAATAACCAGATTCACCAAGTAACTAGAATTTAGAATAACACAGCATATGAGAGACAATACACAACTTGTATTAACACTTTATACAGAAAAGAATACAATAGAGAATATCCCACATCTTCTCCACCACCTTACAGAGGTTTCCCACACCTCAAGTGAACAGTAATTCTTCTCCCCAAAGCTCTCCCTCTCAGGTCCCAACACCCAACTCAAATACAAAGTTGGTGTTCACCTCCCGTGCTCCATGCACACCACAAGTGCTCCACGCACTCCAAAAGTACTCCACGTACTCAACAAGTACTCAAGGTACTTCAAGTAGATCTCCCATGAATTTACAACCTGCAATTCAACAGACCATACTTATGGAAGGAACTCCCTTGCCTTCCTGTCTTGCTCTATCCGAGTACACACCTATACTCCAAGTAGATCTTGCCTGATACTGCTCTCTATTGTGTTGCTGTCTATATGATCTTGCACACCTGTAAATCAAACAACGGTTCTGCACACCTGTGAACCTTGACCTTACACACACATACACCTGTAGATCAACGATCTTACTTACCATGTAGATCACTCTACACCCTGAAGAACCCTTGTCCTTGCCTCACCAAGTCCTTATGATTCTCCAACCAGTACCAAGCTTGGCACTAATAGGGAACAAAGAGGAACACCCTTACTCACTTCACACACAGAAGGAGCAAACTTTGCTCAACTCAAACTAGAACACTTTTTCAATACAACCATGAGTCTATTATATAGATCTCATCCAAACAATAATTAGACATCTAATTACAATAATTAGATCCGTAGCTATGAGTCTAAAATTAGCACTCATCATGCAAAAACTTGGTTCGTTAGCTAACTGCCCATAATTAGCTCGCAGTCGAACCACACAGGCGATCGACGTCGGTCCCTGTCTACCTGGAGGTGACCGACGTCGGCTAATAAATGACCGACATCGATTGCTTCTCTCTATTATCCTGCCAATGTCGGCTGATCAGACTGACCCCAGCTTCTCTAAAACTCAGCAACCTTCAGTAACCTCCTCTCCTATTTGCATCAGTGAAGCTTTTAGCTCCACAACCTAACAATCTCCCACTTGGAGATAAACAGCTGCACTGTACCTGTACCTATACCCCATCTAATCTATTTCTTGGTTTATATCCCTCTTCAAGCTCCCACCTGAAGACAACCCACCACACATCCCATGGTGTACCACCTGTCATTCGAGTACCCTACCACATCTGAACCTACAAACACCTGTAGTGAAGTCCTGACCCTGCATAGCAACACCTGCTGCCGGTCCCTCTCAAAAAACCTGAGAACCCACTTCCCTGAATTGGCTCCTAACTCTGACAGCTCCCACTGCATGTGAATACTTAGGTCTATACCAGACCTCATGTGATTTTAGACACTGTACCTGTCCAGCCCTTAGTGTGCTCCAGCTCTGCATCCCAAACCTCACCAACACATGATTCACATCAGCTCCCACTCGAGACAAAATCAACCTGTGATCTCCATGCCTCCCATGTCAAAGAATTTTGCTACTCCAAACTCCTCATGACATGACACTGAACTAATCTTACCCTTAACTCAAAAGAACCCTGTATGTACACCCCTGCTAGCTAGCATACTATCAACATACAGCAACAAAATGATGTCATGACTCATCATCCACCTAGTAAGGCAAACCACAGTAGTTACCTGACACTGACTGAAGTCATGCTTCATCCTCCACCTGTCAAACCCTGTACCACTGTCCTATAGCTTCCTCAAGACCATATGCCTGGTCTTCCATCTCACGTATCCATTCTCTCTATTCTTCTACTAAGGAATCCATTCGTCTCTATGCTTTCATCCAGCTGGCAAACCTACCAAAACTCCCGTTTGGTTCTACATCATATACCTGCCATGCTCCCACCTGTTTCCTGGATCCTTCCTGCTCTATAATCAGCAACAAGTATGAAGAAGAGGAACACGAATTTGAGGGCCTACTTACACCTTCAGTCCTTCATATGGGTGTTTGAGACTCCTTGACAACATGCTGTCCACCCAAAATTCATTACAGTGACCGACCTCGGCCACCCCACAGTCTGCATCTCACCGACGTTGGTTTCCATGCGTCTATCCCTGACTACCAACCTGCCAGCGCTGGTGTCCCTGCTGCTGATGTCGGTCCTCTTGACTGACATCGGTCTTACCTACTACCGACGTCGGTCCCATGACCGACATCGGTCTTACCCTGCCCGACATTGCCGGCTTCGCTCTGCACATGACTGACATCGGCACCTGTCTATTCGACGCCAGTTCCTCCTAACCGACGTCGGTACCTGTGTTCGCCTGTGAGTGATGACTTTTTACCCGCGAGCTCCTTTGAATCAAAACACATGTCCAAACTGCTCTGCTCAAAAGTATCCAGCACCATCCACTAATTTTTGTCTGCCATCTCCTCCAAGAACACCAAGGCTTTCCAATTCTTAAGCCTGTCAAATACATCTGTCTTCCACTTAAGAACATGCATCTCCTTCCTACTCATGTGACCAAGCCTATGAAGCCACGTCTCTGCAACAGAAGAAGAATTAGTAATATAAACAAGTAGATAAAGAATACCTATTTTCTTACCACCAGCTAATTCAAGTGCTACCGCTGTGAGAGTTCTTGTGCATCTCTCATCACCCAATCTTTCTGAAGAAATTAACCATATCTCCAAACCTGGGACCTGCATGACCTTCATCAACACCTGTGTGTTGGCCGCCTGCAATTTCAGCTTCACTTCCCCTTTGCCAATTCCTTGGCAAGGCTCACCAGCTCCTCTACCTGGGGCTGCATGGAAAGAGGCAACTGAATCTTTTATCCAAGATTCAACTTTATCCAAGAAACCTACAAACACATCCTATGCAATAACACCTGCTACATCTGTATCTTCAGTTTCTTCATGCTGATCTGCTACCAACCAACAATGTTCTTTTACCTGCTCTTTCTTTCCATGGGACCTTAAGTAACCATCTGTGCTTTTCAACTCCTCCATTCTTAGCTTACTTTGATCTGTCGTTGCTCTACTCCCACTCAATCAGAAACCCCTGAGAGTGCCCTGTAACCAAAACACAAAACTTGCTTCCTGCAACCTTAGCTCTGATACCACTTGTTGGTATCAAGCTCAAGAACCTACAACCAAGGCTCTGATACCACTTGTCAGGGATGCGACAACACCAGAAGCATACAATTGATTACCAAATACCAAGCAACTATAATATGCAAAAATAACCAGATTCACCAAGTAACTAGAATTCAAAATAACACAGCATATGAGAGACAATACACAACTTGTATTAACACTTTATAAAGAAAAGAATACAATAGAGAATATCCCACATCTTCTCCACCACCTTACAGAGGTTTCCCACACCTCAAGTGAACAGTAATTCTTCTCCCCAAAGCTCTCCCTCTCAGGTCCCAACACCCAACTCAAATACAGAGTTGGTGTTTACCTCCCGTGCTCCACGCACACCACAAGTGCTCCATGCACTCCACAAGTACTCCACGTACTCAACAAGTACTCAAGGTACTTCAAGTAGATCTCCCATGAATCTTCAACAACCTGCAATTCAATAGACCATACTTATGGAAGGAACTCCCTTGCCTTCCTGTCTTGCTCTATACGAGTACACACCTATACTCCAAGTAGATCCTGCCTGATACTGCTCCCTGTTGTGTTGCTGTCTATATGATCTTGCACACCTGCAAATCAAACAATGATTTTGCACACCTGTGAACCTTGACCTTGCACACACATACACCTACAGATCAATGATCTTACTTACCATGTAGATCACTCTACACCCTGAAGAACCCTTGTCCTTGCCTCACCAAGTCCTTATGATTCTCCAACCAGTACCAAGCTTGGCACTGATAGGGAACTAGGAGGAACACCCTTACTCACTTCACACACAGAAGGAGCAAACTTTGCTCAACTCAAACTAGAACACTTTTTCAATACAACCATGAGTCTATTATATAGATCTCATCAAAACAATAATTAGACATCTAATTACAATAATTAGATCCACAGCTATGAGTCTAAAATTAGCACTCATCATGCAAACACTTGGTTTGTTAGCTAACTGCCCGTAATTAGCTCGCAGTCGAACCACACAGGCGACCGACGTCGGTCCTTGTCTACCTGGAGGTGACCGACATCAGCCGATATATGACCGACATCAGTTGCTTCTCTCTGCTATCCTACCGACATCGGCTGATCAGACCGACCCCAGCTTCTCTGCAACTCAACAACCTTCAGCAACCTCCTCTCCTGTTTGCATCAGTGAAGCTTTTAGCTCCACAACCTAATACATTTCTGCTCCTTGCTTCAAATTTGCACATTTTTAGCAACTTAGGGACTCTTTTTCCCAACTTGGCATCATCTTTTTTGCTGGAAAAGTGTTGTTTTTGGACTATAGCTAGAAAATTTGCTATATTCCACATTGACGTCCTTTTTTGGTGTTTTTTATGCCTGGTTTTGGTGGGCCCAATCTCTACTAAGCAAATTGGTAAAATCTACTTTTGTCTAATTTCCTCATAATTATTCAAATCTTTTATTCATAAATCAGTCATTTGATTTTTTGAATTAAAGTCAAATTGGAAAATTAGCATTAAAAAAAGCAGTTTAAAGGTTTTAAAAACTTGTATCTTCGACCTACGAAGATGAAGGGTGAGGCCCAAGTTGGCAGGAGGCCAATTCCCCCTCACAAAGACCTCTTTCAGATTCCTGACTCCATGCCAAGTCCAATGAGTGGTTGGAAGGCCACTTTCTCTCTCAAAACAAGCATTTTTTTAATGTTTTAGTGCTATTTTTTGCAAAATTACTAGTTTACGAGAAATTAAAACTTTAAAATCCTGCAAATGGTAGCTCAAATTCGAGTGCCATCTTTTGCAAAAGTGCTTAGTTTTAAATTTTCCATAACTTAGGCTATATAATTGTCAAAAACACACTAATTTATAAAGTGCCAAAAATTTGGGTCTCTCGAGACGCATTTTCAGCTGAGTCTGACATCCTATTTGCTTAAAGTCTTACACTAATTGCTCTAAGACACATTCTTAGTTGAGCCCAATGTAGTTTGAGTATGTACTTGCATATTTGGGGGGGGGCTCAATATTTTTGTGGGGTTTGATTGCTTTTCAACACTTGTAATCTTTGCTTTCATTCTCCTTTCTGCATAATTTCACAACTTGTAATCAACACAAATTCACCTATATTTAGCATAAAATGGATTATTTTCAACTTAAACTCTTGACACCCTTCAACTATCATTAATGAAAGGTTAAAATTTCAATCATTCTTAGAAGTAAAGGGTTGTATAGGATCACCATGGGTACTAAAGTAGAACCCACCACTGATGCTAAAAAGGTCAAGTGGTACAACCGTAGTGATGAAGCCTATGGATTACTGAGCTTCTCCATGTCTTCAGAACTTATCTTCCATTTAGAAACTATCAAGACTCCCAAATACATATGGGACACCTTAGAAATCTTATTTGGGAAGCTTGATGAGATGAGAGGTCATGAGCTCAAAAATGAACTCAGAATTCTAAGTCCTAGCAACTTTGACACCCTACAGGACTTCGTCACTAAGTTTAAGGCCCTCAAATTTTAATTGAAAGAATGTGGGATAGAGAAAAAATATGATCAACTCATCCTTTATATTCTCTCTAAGTTAGGTCCAAGCTATTTAGTCTTTGTATCCACTTTCCATGCCACAAAAAGTGTGTTTGGAACTGCATGGAAAATGCTTTCTTTGGATTCATTCATTGCTGACTTAACTAGGGAGGAAGATAAACTAATCCAAATGGGCACAATGATGTGTAATCAACCCCAAGATTTGATAGCTAGAAATGGTAAGGATAAGACTTCAACAAAGGATAAGAAGAAAAAGAATAAGGACCAGGAAAAGTAGAAAGAAAACAATAGTCCTACCAAAAATAACACTGAGTCTTCCTCCTCCAATGCTAAACCTAAGAAGGAGAAGGTTAATTGTGCCTATTGTAAGAATATATGGCATGATGAACACAAATGCATGAAGAAACAAATAGATCACCTAACTCATCTTCTAGAAAAGCACAACATTGGTGTTCCTGAGTACATCAAGCAGAATTCATCTACCCAAGATTTTACTAAGGCAAAAGGCAAGGGTAAGGAGAAAGAAAAGGGAAAGGCCCTTGTAGCTACAACAACTTCTACATCTTCATGGGTCATTTACTCGAGTGCTTCTCACCACATGGGCTCTTCCCTAGTTGAGTTTTCATTTTTAGAGCTTTGTAGCATGACTTCAATTAGTTTGGGTGATGACACATCAGTTTTCGTTGCAGGGAGAGGGTCAGTTGCAATGGAAGGAGGAACATTCAATAATGTTCTAAGTGTTCCTTCTCTTTCAACCAATCTCCTATCAGTGTACTAAATCACTCACATTGGTCGGGGCATGAGAGTTGAGTTTTCACCAAATTCAATGGCTATCAGGGAGTTTCATAGTGATACTACAGTGGCAGTGGGTAGGGCAGATCAACAAGCAAGGTTATACACCTCACATTTTGCACCTAATTCTTCTCCAACAACATTGCTAACTCATTTAGATGGAGTTATCAAATTATGGCATGAGTGGTTTGGCCACCTTAACTACTGCTACCTTGAGTAACTTTGCAAACATGACATGGTCATTGGCTTGCCTCGTGTCTAATTCTCAAAAGGACTTTGCAAGGGGTGCTCCCTTGGGAAGCATCCCAAAGTAAAATTTGATAAAGGCAAAGCTTGGAGGGATTCACAACCTTTGAAGTTAGTCCTTAGTGATGTATCAGGACCCTTTCCCAAACCATCTTTCACAAGGGCCAAGTACATCCTCACTTTCATTGATGATTTCTCTAGGTACACTTGGATTTATTTTCTCAAACAAAAGTTTGAAGTGTTTGAAAATATTCTAGACTTCAGGGCTCTTGTTGAGAAATAGAGTGAGAAATCCATCAAGGTTATTTGAACTGATAATGGAGGGGAGTATGTCAGCAATAGGTTTGAGCAATTCTGCACCACAGAGGTGATTGATTTGCAGTGCATAGTCACTTACAATCCTTCATAGAATGGGGTTATAAAATGCAAAAATAAGTTCTTGAAAGATATGGGTAGCTGTATGATTCACTCCAAATCCTTAGCACCATAGTACTAGGCCGAAGCCATCAATTGTGCTTGATACATTCAAAATAGGGTTCCTCACAAAGAATTAAAAGGGATAACACCCTTTGAAGCTTGCCATAAAAGGAGACCTGATGTTGAGCACCTTAAGGTTTTTAGATCCCCAGCCATGGCCTACATACCAAAGAAGAAATGCAAAGCTATGGAACGTCATTCCAAGCCTTGCATCTTTGTAGGATATCTAGATGGTATTAAGGGGCATCACCTTCTAGATCTAACCACTCATGAGTTGTTCATTCAGAGAAGTGTCCACTTTCAGGAGAGTCTTAGAGACTCAATAATTGGCACTTCTCTCTCATCAGATCTACTTCTTCATGATGATTCCTTAGATTCAAATCAACCAAATAGGTTCCTAAGCTAGAGACATCTTCTTCTTCTTCGAGTTCAGACAGTGAGGATAGTGATGTAGGGTCGTCCACCTCTAGTCAATTAGATGATGAGAAGTTAGTACCTAACTCACCCACTTTTAGGCCACTTTGGGCCAGGCAGACACTTGAGAGTGCTAGCACTTGGGCAAGAGATCTCGTAGATGATAGACGTACTAGGTGGGATTTTTAGAGAGATCCACATGCCTTATTTGCCTTAGTTTTAGATCCACAGACTTTTTGATAGGCATCAAGAGTACCTAAGTAGGATAGTGCTATAGAGGAAGAATATTCTTCCTTAATCAAAAATCACACTTGGGACTAGACTTCACTTCCTAAGGGAAGGAAGATGGCTCAATGTAGGTGGATATATCAGACCAAGTTTGTAGCAGATGGGTCAGTTGATAAGTACAAGGTGTGATTAGTTTCCAAGGATTTCTCATAGGTGGTAGGCATTGACTACTCAGAGACCTTTTCACCCATTGCAAAGATGACTTCTATCTAACTCACCTTGGCTATTGATGTAGCACATGGTTGGGATGTACACTAGATGGATGTAAAGAGTGCCTTTCTTCATGGAGACCTAGAGGAGGAGATCTACATGGAGTAGCTGCCAGGATTTATTCAGGATTCTTCCTTAGTATGTAGACTTAGGAAATCTATCTATGGCCTCAAATAAGCCCCTCAGGCTTGGTATGCCAAGATGTATTCATTCCTTCTCATAATAGGTTTCACTAGGTGCCATTCTAACCCCAATGTCTACTTCTTATGGTAGGATGATTCACTCCTAATTTTGGTTCCATATGTTGATGACCTTTTGATCACTGGGAGTTCTTCATCGGCTATTGCAGTAGTGAAGGCATCTCTCTAGGATAGATTTGACATGATAGACTTGGGTTTGTTGTAGTACTTCCTTGACATTGAGATCTCACAGTCAGATTCAGAGATTTCTCTTGCACATCCTAAGTATGCTCTTGACTTATTGGCTCGATTTCACATGGCTGATTGCAAGCCATCTATGACTCATTTTTTATCAAGAGTCAAGCTTGAGGCTGACTGTTCTTCACCATTGGTTGATGCCACTCAATATCAAAAGCCTTGTTGGTAGTCTCATCTACTTGACTCACACCAAGCTTGACATATCATATACATTGGGACTTATCCCCAAATTTATGTAAGAACCTCATGAGCTACATTAGCAAAGAAGCTAAGAGGATCTTGCATTACATACAAGGCTTCACATAGATACAAAATTCATTACAGATTTGGCATAGACATTGACTTGGTTGGATATATAGATTCAGACTGGGCTGGTGATTCATAGACTCGCAAGTCCACTTCTAGTTACAGTTTATCTCTAGGTTCTGGTCCTATCAGTTGGTCTAGCAAGAAGCAAAATGCTATTGCTATATCATCCACAGAGGTAGAGTACATGGGAGTTGTTAATGTCAGCTACTAAGGCTATTTGGCTTCAGGGGATACTTTCTAAGTTTGACATTCCTATCAGGCAGCCCACCATCATTTATTGTGACAATTAGAGTACCATTCAAATTCGCAAGAATCTAGTTTAGCACCAGCAGACCAATCACATAGAGATTCACATGCATTTCATTTAGGAGCTTATTTTTAGTCAGGTTATTGACTTAATATTTTTCTAGTATTTGAAGTAGGTTGCAGACATCTTCACCAAACCTTTCACCAAGATCAATTTCATTCATCTATGAGCTCTTACTTGGGGTGCGGTCCACATCTATAGTAGCATCATCTTTGGGGGGGGCCACTAGCCTCTTCATTTCTTTTATGTCTCTCTTTTGGGGAGGAGTTTTTTTTGCTATGGGTTTTTTCCTTTTCTCTATTTTATGGGAGATTGCATTTGTACATGGGTACCTCATCAGGCCTAGTTGTTGGGACCCATTCTATATTTCCACACTGCCCACCTAAGCTGTGCTTATGGGGGGTGCTAGTGTAGGTTTTTATTTTTCCCTATTATTTAATTAGGGAATATTATATATTTGTGCATACATGGAGTTTTCCTACATTCATGGGATAGGCTAGCTTATGTGGAGATTTGTGTCATAGATGTGTCATAGGTGTCATAAGAATGTCATAAGTAACTCCTTTGATCGGATATTTTGGGTATGGGAGTTACTTCTCTATTCTTAGCACCTTGTCACCACCTTTCATGGAGGAGTTATAGTCTATTCTTGGGGTGCTTTGAACACCTTTTTGGAGGAGTTACTTATGTGCTCTCCTATATGTATTCTTCACTTTATCCATCTTAAGTTAATCAAATATTGGGTTTTCTCTTATTTGTCTTGTGCTATTTATCTCCTTGTATAATTTCAAATTTATTTAGCATCTATGTGATGTGCAGTAGATTCATCTTGTGTAATCACATGTCCATTACATTCACATTATCCAAATTTTGAGACAACCCCGATAACAACTAATGAACCCAAGAAAGGGTCCCATCGGGCATGCCAAAATGTTTCTATCTATTTTTTTTCTTTTTTGCTTAATTTGAAAAGAAAAAAAATAGTTAAGGGAGTGTAGAAGAATACATATTTAATATGCATGCATTAAATATATATTATTTTTAAAACCTCATTTTTTTTGGAGGATGACTTGGAAATAAAAAAAACACTACCACAAAACTTGTTTGTTAGACAAGTAGATTGGTGGATTGCCTAGCATGAGCTAGATTCTAGAAGCAAAATTTTTATAAGAGGCTATCAATCCACCTGATTTGAATACTTAAGTTGGTAAATAAAAGGAAATTAACTTTTGTAAAAAAATAATTACCTAAATTTTATTAATAAAATTATAAGTTTTACTAAGATAACTAAAATAAAGTGACTGTGTGATTAATACTAATGCTGAAAATTAACTAAAGGTTGGGGCTTTGGTCTGGTAAAGTGATAAGTGTTTAAGAAAATATCATTTGGTTGGGTTTGGTAGATGGTTAAGGTTGTATATAGATAAATATATTAATTGGTAGATGGGGCAAAGGGGTAAGGATGGTAGAAAGGGGTAAAAAGGGGTAAATGGGGCAAAGAGGTAAATAGGATAAATAAGATAAAAAGGAAGAGGTTAAGGGGTTAAGGGTATAGAAGTCAAGAAAATAAAATGCTAAAGGGAAAGAAATAAAGGAATATAATAAATAAATAAATATTATCTTGCCTTCTTGAAGATGGTTATTTATGGTGTAGTTGATGATGTTGTTGAAGATGGAATCATGTAGCAATGCTGATAGAGCTTCATTACTTTGAATTATTTTCTCCAAGATGATGATGAACTACTTTTCAAGTGGATGACCTCCTTAAAAAGTGATCCTAAAATAGAAAGAATAAATTCTTCCACCAAATATTAACTAAATTAACCATAGGTGAAGTAGAAGGGGGTATTTATAGCATTTGTTGTCAAGAAACATGCCAAAGAAGTAGAATAGTGAAATGTGGCACCATTTTACAAGTGGGATCATAAGTGGTCATGGAATACAAGGGGGCGAGATTTACACTTAGATAATAGGTTTTTCATTTGGTTGTTTTGTCTCCCAAATTTCTAAAGAGTCCAAAATGGAGTGAGAATCATGCACATGGGCTCATATGGGTCCAAAATACTTTCCACCAATCACTTCCATCTTTTGGCTAAGTTCCCCATGAATTTTGGCACCATTTTCTAGGTGGGATCATGTGTGGTCATGAAAGACAAGGGGGTAATATTCCCACTTAGCTAATAGGTCTCCCACTTCATTGGTTTGTCTCCCAACTTACTAAAGAGTCCAAAATGGAGTGGGAATCATGCACAAGGGCTCATACGGGTCAAAAATACTTTCCACCACTCACTTCCATATTTTGGCTAAGTACCCCATAAATTTTGGCACCATTATCCATGCATGAGGAAAAAAACACATGTTTAATGATGGTCTCATAGGGAAAAATACACCATACTTCAAAGGAGGGGCCCTTTTGTGCTTAATGATGTCACTAAGTACCTTGGAGGAGGGTCCGAAGTGGGGTATGATGTCCCACTTCAATCCACCTCACTACCAAGCCATGTCACTTACAATATCACCTTCTATGTCACTTTACATGTCATCTACCATGTCATCATGAATAGTGACAGTGGGTCTGACAGTGAATAGTACTTTTGAATAGTACTATGTGAATAATGATATGAGAATAGTGATTTGGTTTGGTTAATGGTTAATAAAATCTAGGGGGTCTTGAGGCATTTAGACATCTAAAATTGTAAGTGTGTAGTTTTATAGTGTCTAAAATTAGACACATGGTTTAGAGGTAATCTACATGTGAACATTCATCAACCCTCTAATAATTGGGATTGAGGAACTATCAAACTATAAGACTACTCTTCTAGATTTATCTAAGATCAATACTAGTCTTTTGCATATCTCTATTGGCATTAAATTATTTGAGGCACCTAATTTAACTATTTAATTGTGAGCATTTTTTTAAAATATTCTAATAGTCAACATAAAGGTTCAAACCTCAAGAATTTCTTGTTAAACAACCATATTTGTATATGCAGTTTTTGATTTGTCAATGGATAAATTACTAGTCAAAGCTTTGAGTAAAATATCCCTTTGTTCTATGATTTGAGCTAACTCATAATGAGTAATGTTATATTTTTTTTTTCATATCCTCAACTAAATTATAACCACTATTGGTGTGTGTATTACCTTGATATTGTTGATCATTCCCTCTAGGAGGAGGTTGATTTTTATTAGCATTTAGAATAATGGGAGTGCTTGTGTTATTTTTTGGAGGAATATAAGTTGTGACAAGATGTTGATTCATGTTTATTAGATATAAAACAATTGGATATTATGAATTTAATGTGTTATCTTCTAGCTCATTATTATCCTTAATAAGGAATGGAAAATCTTAGGCCTCAAATACCATGGCAATGTTAAAAGGATTAGAGGCACTAGTTGTAGATGAATTCGATTGATTTGGGAATACCTCATATATTTCCATCTCCTTTTCAAATATTTCAAAATATGTATGTAATTATATATAGTCTATTTCACATTTTGGCCACTACTATGTACCCTGTACTAGTTAGGTAAGACTACCTCACAAACATTCATCTCAAGTAATCAACTGGGTTAAGGATCTAAGTTATTATCTAATGTATTGAATGGTACATTATATCTCTAGAATTAACATTTACTATAAGATGCATCTCATATAGTGTTACTTAGTCATTGATATATACTTAAAATCTCATTTATAATATTTTATGCCATTAGTTGGATAACATCTGACTCAATTTTGGTGGAATTAGAAGTTATAGCCTATTTGATAAAATTGTTGACCAGGACTATGGTCTAATTTTTATTGTATTTATTAGATGCATGTGTAGGATGGTTCATAAAAAATATTTTCTATTTTAATGTAACATGAGTCATAGACAACTTATTAAAAACATAATTCTAGTTATTTTATATGACATTTTGATTAGGATTTGGCATAAGATTTAGGACTACAAATTTTTGATTAATATTGTGTACGATCTATAATTGAGGGTCCAACTAGATATTAATGTTAATAGCTTCAACATAGGCATTTTCCAAGTTATTAATGTTGGTATCCCTACATAGGAACACATATGTCATAGGATATAGGGCATTTTTATACATTTTTAGTGTTAAGATAATACTAGGTTTATATGCATCAACTACACAGATGTAAATATTTTGAAATATTATGTTAAAGGATCTAATTATTTACTTAGGCTCCCTTCTCATGCTATAAAATTTTTGGTATAACCACTAGGACTAGTAACTTGTTTGTATTATGCCATGAATGTATCATGACATTGAACCCATGAGGTAATTGAAATCTATGAAATATTGAGGAATTATTCATATGTGGCATCTTACAATGTGAATTGGAATAACCTACATACATCATCCTCATGAAATATATTTAACAACCCTAGAGAAATATTTAAGGATTTCATGTGTTCTACATTTCATCCACTAGAGGTAGAGAATGTAGGAATATATTTCTTTGGGTTCTTAGGAAGATCATGGATGGTAGTAGTTATGGAATTATCTAAAAAAACCAATCCATCCATAGTGAATTATTGATTTTGGTTCTCTTAGGTTAGTGAATTTGGCTAGGTAACAACTTTCATAGGGTCATCTTTATCTAATCTAGGTTTTTAGTGAGCCTATAAAGGTGATAATAATAATACGCCAATATTATAATTAGACCTTAACAACCTTACTAAAGGATCTAATATAAACAACTCAAGTTAATCTTACATAATCAAATATTGCATGCCCTCCTAGTTCCAGATAAATTTATGTTGGTGTGGGTTTTATGGACACTTATAAAATCCTATAAAGAGACTGTAGTTTTATAGGATTAGTTAAAATATTCATTCCAAGGCATGAGTTTTAAGGTATTAATTTTTTAAATAACCATGTGGTGGAATAATAGTGAATGGATGTGGTTGTTTACCTTGGATGGTTCAGATATGATGTGAGTCTATAATGTACTTGAGGTGTATGGGTGGATTGAACCTAAAGTGGAATTGGTCAAAAAAGTCAAAAAATGAGGGAAAAGTAGAGTAGAAAAGGAGGCTCTATGACTTAAATTATGAATAAACCCTTCCAAGATAACTTCCTCTATCTTAGGCTTGAAAATGTCCAAGAAATAATACCTATTGTAATTTGTTGTTAGCACAATTGAAAAACATACATAGTTAATCATCAAAGGAAATAGTTTTAGTCTATTAAAAAATAATTATCAAAGATATGGTTAGAAAATCTAGATTGTGTAATGGCAGTAGCCACCGACTTGGCCCTCTTGCATTGCTTTCTTTCTTAAGCTCCTAGTTCTCTTATTAGGCCCCTTTAATTATTAATAAGTGTGATCAATAATCAGTGACCATTAATATTAACTATTGGTTCTATATGAATAATTTTAAATTAAATAGTCACAGTATGTATTCAATATTATATTAAATTTTATTCCTTTGTTTCAACAAGGCTTTCATTTTCGTTACTACATCCTTAGCTTGACACAAAAAATTTAGAAGATATAACACTTCAACACAAATTTACAAAAGAATCTAATACTTTCTTAATTTTATTAATTATGAAATTATCCTCCCTTTGTAAGTCCTTATTTTTTTCTAAATAAGGATTCATAACAATGGCCTTATTTTTTTAGTGACCTTCAATTATTAGAATTAATCCCTCATGCAATATAGGACGAGACTCCTTTTTCCTATGAGCGAACAGACTTTGGAGCAAAGAGAAACGCAAATAGAAAGGAAAGGAGATTCTTACTTTGTGTCTGAAGTGATTAAGCAAAATGGAATTTGGGATGGCAATGCCTCATCCTCAACAATTATTACAATTTTATAATGTCTAAATTAAGAATTTATTCCAAAAAATCATGAAATGTATACATGTTTTACAATATTAATTAACTATTGGTTTTATATGAATAATTTTAAATATAATACTATAATTAAATTAGACATAGAAGTGTTTTTATAAAATAAGTTGAAGCTAATAATAACATGATTAGATCAAAACTGAAACCAAATCTTAGTTGGAACTATCAATTAAACTTGACTCAACTAACTATAGTGTTGATGTGGAATTTTCATGTGTAGTGACTATGAGTATAATTGGATCTAAAGTGGTAGATATAGTTATAAGAGAAAATACAATTTTAATTATAGTTACAATAGTTGTTGATGGTGATAGTGGACGTATCTGGCAAGGTGATAAGCACTAGTCTTATAGGATTATGAACTATAGTATATCCAGAAATAAGTGTAGATGTTAAAGGTTGAGCTTGAGTTTTAGAGGTTTTAATTGAATAAAAAAACTTACCTTATGCCTATATTCATTTACATTCTTCCATGATTGCAACAAAGTCTAACTATATAGTCTCAAAATCAATTATCGATCATTTAAACAAAATTGGAAATTTATCTATTAAATTTTTATGAATGGACATGGAATATTTGAATGTTTCATGAAGGGTATCTATTTGAGCCACTTTGTCCATAGCAAATGTGATTAGTTTTACTCTTTTCTCATTTCTTTTGGTGGTGATTTCTACCTCCACTTTATTATTAGCTAAAACCTATAAAATAGGATAAAGAAACAAGTTATCTCATGCCTTAGTCAAGAAATCTAAAAATAAACATAAATAAATAACATGTTAATACTACTCCCTAAATGGGTAGTGTTAATGATATTAATAACCTAATTATAAAATTAAGATGATGTAATACCTTCCAAGTAATGTCCCTCCTTAAAAAGTTGTCAATAAGCATGTTTTTCCCCAAATTTGGTACTCCAAGTCTTCATCGATGAGGTGTATCATGAGCCTCCATCATCTCTTAGTTCACCAAGGGATTAGGTTATTCAATTTGGTATAATTAGTTAAATGAAGAAATCTTTATCTAGTAATATTATTACATAATAACATTACACAATTGAAGCTTGTTTTAAAGTATTTGTGCATAATAAGTTTAATAATTCATGTTTAAAAATGATGATCTTAAATCACTTATAAATTATATTAAATGTTTAAGATCAACCATGACCATCTCTCCTAAGATCAATATGTGTCACCATAGACTTATTAATTCTTGGAGAGACAAGTAATAATTAATATTATCAATAGTTGGAAGAATGGGGAATTGATGAGGCATGGTAGAATTTAATCATGATATTTATACCATTAATGGATTATGAATGAAAACCCTATGATGATGTCATGAGATGATGAAAAATTGAATAATGATTTTACATTAAATAGATATTCAACAAATTTCATGTAATTTCCACTTAATCTCCTCATTTGGTTTTGATTTGCTTAAATGACTTTAATTAGTCTTCTACAATTCTTTGGAAATTTATTGCATGTTTAATCAACATGGTCAAAAATATCATTTTACTAAGTCATTATTTTAATGGAGTATAATCAAAATAATATGTTAGATGAATACAAGTTAATACCCTAGTTAGGGTATTATAGATGAAAATTGACACATGCACATAACCTATCCAATCAAATTAGAAGATTTCAGTGATCCATGACATCATTTTGCATGATCCCAATTTTAATTGAAGTGATTTAAGAAAATATAATAATCACATAAAATGCATTTCCCCATTTATGAATACATGAGTGCAAATCAACACCTATAAATGATAATTTTGAATGATTTATATCATTTTAGTGATTTTGGTCCAAATTATGCATTATTATGAAATATCATTTAGATTCATAATTTTATCACAATAGTGATAAGAATTGGATGTCTACTTCTTTTTCCCTATTTAAGGTATGGCAAGACATTTGGGCAAAGAAACATATTTTCAAAGAATAAAAATATTTTTATAAGTAGAATAGATAAAGTTGTTCCTATTTTCCATTATTTTTTTCATGAGTCACATAAGAACATGGCTATGAAAATGCCCAAAATAGAATTTGGGCAGCCCATGATGCCCTCTTAAGGGAAAGATGGAAAAATATATTTTTGATGGGTTGTCCCTCGATTATAAGAAATAATCATGTAATTTAGTAAAAACAAGGTTGAAAAATAGAGCAATTAGAATAAGATAAAAGGAAAAATGGATAAACAGGGTTAAAATAATATCCCAAGAAAAAAAAAATGGAGTAACTATGGGCCTAGGGGTGAAAATTTTGAAAACTTTACTATATTTTTACCCCCAAGAATTAAAATTAGTTCCTTTACACCCTTGGATAAAGTGATCCATAGTTATAAAATTTTCATGTGAGAGAGATTAGAAATATGTCCAATTTCTCACACCACTGTCACCTTGGAGAGAAAGTGTGAGAGTGTCAAAGACCACTAGTGAGTGGACCATTGGTAAGTACCTTGTTTTGGTATTTAATTTCCAAATTTATGGAATTTATTACTAGTACAAACTAGGAAGTTTTTTGATCTTACTAATTGTGAAATTTTTTAATCTATGAGGTCACACCAATAACAGTGGGATCTCCATCAAGAATAGTGAGGTCACAATTCTTTGGCAAGCTCATGGGTCAAAAAAATAGAATCATCAACTAACTGGTGAGATCATCAATTTTGATGTAAATTTATAAAATAAAGTGTGATATCAATGTAAATAGTGATATCAACCTATCAAATGGAAGAAAATCCCTGTGGATTAGTGAAAACACAAACTTGTGTTGGAAAATAGTGAGGTTGATATGAACATTGGCAGGATCAACTTGTGAAAAAGAAAAAATGTCTTTATATAAATTAGGGTCATTGATAAAATTGTGAGGTCACCATAAAGACCAAAAATTAATATAGAAGAAGAAATAATGGGGTCCATAGGACATTGGTCCAGGCCTAAAATTAGAAGAATTTGGGCAGATGGGAATAATTACAATAAAATGATTTACTTAGTTTCTTATTTTCTAAATTTTAGGAGTGATTTGGGGTGATCATGTCATGGTAATGATGATCCTAAGTTATATGATAATAGGGGATCCAGATGGATGAGCTCATGGTTATCCTCAAGACAATAGAGCTATATCACTTGGCATAGTTGCCAATGATTTGCATAGATAGGGAATATTTATTATCACTTATAGAGAGGTGGCATTCAAAGATCTCAATGTTCCATTTGCTAATTATGGAGGCCACAATCACCAAGGTCAATATAATTATACTTAGGTGGGTTTGAAATTATTTATTTATTTACTATTATTAGCTATGAATTTAGAACCAGTAAAATAATTATATTTTTAGTATTCATCCTCTAGATGTTTGAAAAATTGGTATGGTTGAAGAGAAGCATATATGTTGACCTCAATTATAGCATGGGGGAACTTGAGGTACTGGTGTAAGGTAGATGTGACAACTCATAATTCATAGATCTAAGGATGAAAAAGAAGTATATTACATGAAAATTCAATATCCATGACATGGCATAAAGTGTCATGGGGTACAAACCCAACAATAATTGGTAAACAAATACTCCCATAAGACTCTCTTTTAGTGTTTTAGTATGCTTTAATCATGATTATTTCTAGAAAAATGTCTTTATTAATATAACCCAATCATTGTATCAAATTTAGTAATATTGTGTTCAGTCTTGAACCATTATCTATAAGAACCTACTTAATCTTATGATTTTATATAATAACCTTAATGTACAATGGGTTATTGTGGATATGAATAAGATAAGACATATCTTTTTTATGAAATTCAATTTATTGGCTTAGAGATAAATTACCTACAAGTGTTTGAAATCAAGTAGGGTTTATATCTTTAGGAAGAGTGGACCATTGAAGTAATTTATTGAGTATAGTCTTATAGACTTCTAACATATGCAAGATTTCCAAGATATAAATTTGTGTATGGATTTTACTTAGTTTTTCTTGGATACTATATGTGTTCTCAATGGTAGTATGAGAGGGTTTAGACTTGGCCAGTATAGTGTTCACATTTGGATCAGAATTAGAAGAAAGCAAAGGGCCTTAAAGGGTATATAGTGAGTGTCTAATTATGATTATGTAATCTTGAGTCTACAAGGAGTCATTATAGTTAGAAGAAGGGGATGGTGATATATAATTACTTGAACCTAGTGTGAATTTACTTGAAAAAGAGGGTGTCAACCCTAAAATAGGGGGTCCAACACTTTAAGAAGCATTCAATGGTTCATGGGTTTTAATTATAATGGTGGAAACATGATTTTCAAAAACCCATCCAATGGTGTTATTATAATCATAGGACATGTTTTTTAACTTAGGTTATTATATTGGGTATTTTGATCTTGATTATGAATATGCTAATCAAATTTTGACCTTGTTCTTGTTGACATTGGCCCTAACCTTGATTATTATTATTCTTCTGTTACTATTGATTATGTTAGGGAAATGGGTCCTTGTAAATGCCCATGTCCTAATTAGTATTCTATGATATTTTTTTCACTTCAATTTCAATACATTCAATCAAGCCCTAAATAAGATGTCTTAATTATATGCATCAATAAAACACATGGATGATAACATGATGGAAATTACAAAATTAATCTTCTCGATACTAGTTAGGTTTAGGTTAGTCTTCTAGAAATGGATTTGGTATAGGCCATACAATCAAATTGGTTTCCACTAAATTCTATAATATTGACTCAATAGGTTCTCCAAGTTATTTTAATGTTACATACTTATTAAATACCCTATGTGGAGGAGCCCTTTACAAAGTGTTTGATGGGTTAGATTGGGATGGTTGTACATTTAGAGCTAGTAGAGCATGCACTATTTACATGTGTCTATATTGTATCACTCAATTGATGACCATGTTTTTATTCTTATAAAAACATTAGGTTTTTCCATAGTAGTAGTTTGAATAGACAATTGTGTATGAGTATATGTTTGACCTTGTGAATATATTTTCACAAGGCCTCTAGTTATAATTTCCTTTTTAATTTGTAGTCCCTTCTCAATAATTTCCTCGAATGTGTTTTTACAAGTGAGACTTAGATTTTGAGCTACTTCAAGGTGAAAATTTTATATTAAAATATCATCTAATTGAAGATATAGTAAATTATGTTGAAAATGACCAACTGATGCTCTCCATTATTTTAAGTATGTTGCAAAGCTTTATCTATCTCTTTCTTTTAATTTTCACAAGTTAACCACTATTAACTCATGTTCAATATTATAAGATAATTGGCCGACAAACTTATCTAATAGATCATTCCAATATGTCATTGATCCCTTAGGTAATTTGAGGAACCAATCTAGAGCTTGTCTAACCAAATTACATAGAAACATGTAGACAAAATAAACACTATTGTAGGCTATCTCTTGGCATAGTACAAAAAAGGATTGGATGTGCTCTCAAGGGTCACCCTTCTATTTTTATTTATACAACTTGTGTGCCTCAAAATGATGTGAAAATAGGACTTGGAGAATGCATAAATCAAATGGATAAGTGCACATCTTTTCAAACCTATATTTCTTAATTCATTTGCCTGTCTTGAGCCTTAAGACTATTTATTTCATTGAATTACACTCCTACATGTTGGGTTCATTTGTTGGTGGAATATAATTTTATTGGGGTAGAGTCTACCACATTATGTGGTCTTATTATGGATATGAAACCTATGGCCAGAGTATTGGTTTTGGTTCACTCTTTAATTTGATCAGGGTTATTGTTGATTCCTACATGGTTGGTACAGATTCCATGAAATCTATTATTATGACCTATACGAATACTGTAGGTTTTGGGGTGTCTATTATTGGTTAACTAAAAGGTGTAGTAGTTGAGATGAACCCACTATAGTGTTTTTTAAAACACCCCCAATATGTAATGAATCTTTTTTTCCTTGTAGTTATAAAGGGGTAAGAGTCTCTTGATGGTTGAAAAAGTATGATATGTATCAGGTGAAGTGTATTATGAAACATCTATAGGTTTGTTCTATTCAGGAGAAACTCTAGGGTATATTGTAGGCTTAGGATAAACTAAAGAATTTTATGTCTAGTCTATCATTTTTACTTATTTTTTAGAAGTGGTATTATCTATTAAAGTCTCAACTAAACAAGCTATTAAGTCTATGTTGGGCTGATCTATGTATTGTTGACTAATTTTCTAAATCTTGGTAGCAAGATCCTGATTGATTAGGGAGTAACCTACAAGTTATTCCTTTCCCTTACTAGTGGAAGAAATTTTGGTTTTTATAACATGAGTGAGAGGTTTCTCTAGGTATTTATCCTCTAATTGAATAAATTCATGCAATTTTTCTATTAGTAAATCTTGTGCTAGTCTTATGCCTAATTCTATCAACCTCAAAATGGATTCATCTTTGTCTTCTAAAGCTTGATGTTTATAATAATCTTATTTGAATCCTACTATTGTTAGAATATCATCAAACATGATAGAGTGTTCTTCTCAATCATAATAATTTTCTTCCTCATAACTATGGTTGTAAGAGACCCCACTACAAGTGTACCTTTGTGTCATGTTTGAATATGGTTTTCTACATTTTCTAAGATGTGGAATGTGATTCATAAATTTTTAAAATCTGATTTAGTCTCTTCAATAAAACAAACAAAAAGTAAAATGAGCCTATAATAAAAATGAAATGGCATGATGCCACATAATTAAAATAAATTGGTTATGAGATTACTTAACCTTGGTTGGTTTAAATCATCAATTTAGAAGAGGGTAAAATAATCTTGAGACCTAGAGTACATGATAACATAATAAAACTTATGTTCAAAGTATTTCAGTACCATAAAAAGCTAAACACAATTACAATGAGTTATAGATAGATAATATAGAATAATAGCTTTCAGTTCAAGAAGATTGAGACACAAAATGAGAAGCTCAATGGGTGAATTAACACAAAAACTCCTAAAGTCATCATAATGATTCCACATGAAAAATAAGGTAGAATGGTCCATGAATTTAGAGTGTGAGTTAATGCGTGATGACCTAAGTTATAAATAATAATGGAATAGGTAAGTGTTTAGATAAATGGCCTTAAAACAAATGGAAAATTTTCACCCAAGTTACTCAAACCAAGTGTGAAAGGTGAACCACTTAAGCCCAAGTTGTAGGCAAGACACTGGTGTATATCAATAGCATTTTGGGTTAGAACTTAGAAAAGTAAAATTTTGAATTTGTACTATAATTAATTTAAATATTTCAATTGGTAAATATTCTCGACTCAAATGGATAATGTAATGATGTTATTTTGAAAACACAAACACAAATGATTTGATTGAATTTTGAAAAAGGCTAAAGGTGTTTTGGATTTGACCAACATAATGCCTCTATGTCAAAAATAAATGGTGTATAAAAATTTATTGGTTTTTGACACATTTTGGTTCACATAAATAGTTTTTAGACAAAAAAATACAATGTAAGTAAATAAGAACAAGAAAAACACTGAAGTGTATGTCTTATCCTAGAAACTAACAAGATGGATTCATACTCTTGGATTCCATCAATATACTCCTTATGACGAAATAAGTGTTAAATCTAATAAATTTATATGCACATTAAAATTAGCATTTTTAGGCCCTCTCTTATCTCAAGAGATTGTATAGTGACATAGAACTTCAGGATACTCACCCTACACCAATATTACTTTGTGGAAAATGGGATTTATCTAAAAAAACTATAAGTACCAGACAATCTAAATGGTCTCATATGTGTGATTAATACTAGGGCATAACACATCATATAGATTTGAGTTAACTAGCTTGTTATGAAAATGTCTTTCCCTTTTTACAATCGCTACATCCATCGATTACTCAATGTAGTGTGATGTTCAAGTTAAATATTCATTCCAAGGTAGGTTTTATTTATAGAGCTTGTTTAATCACTTAAACAAGCATCCCAAGAATTCAACCTAAATTTATATACCTCACCATGGATTAAGGTTGAAATGATGTTGAGAGATGAATTTTTGGTCAATGCTTCCGTAGAGAACGCATGAGGATACTATGAATCCTACCCATAAGCCAAGATACAAGAAATAAAAATTATAGGACTTTAGGGTCATTTTAAGATAACCCAAATCACTTAATATTTTTGGAGTGCCTTAGAAGCATTCCTTACATTCTTGGACTAAGTGAAAAAATCAATAAGTGAAGAATTGATTGATCACCCAATTTACCTGAAGGGGATGGGGTGAGATCATACACACTACACTTGGTCTGTGAAATAAACACTCAAAAATCAATAATCAAAAATTTTAAAGCTCTTAAGATCAATTATCTAAAGTTTGAGTTCATTTAATAAACCCAAATGAAATATGAAGTGAAATTTTCCTTTAGTTATTGTAAAATATAAAATAAGTCTCTTAATTCTACAAAAAAATATCATAAGTCTAGAAAAGGGGTGTATGATATCAAAATAAACTTGAACTTTGATTTTTTAACTCTCTGTAATTTTACATAGAGCATTCTCACCATTATATAGAGTGAACTCACCATTTATAGAGAAATACCACCATTTAATAAAATTATTCCATTGTTACACACTAAATCTAACACATTGTCAAGCTATCCTAGTGATTAGGAGGAAGATATCATCGATTAATAGGGTGATCTCACTGATAAATAGGGAGAACTCAACTAAATGATAAAAATGAAAATGTAGAATTTACCTATAGGTTTGGTCCAAGATGATCTCATTGATCTTAGGAAACCCCACCATTATATAGGTCAAACCCACTAATCTTCAGTTTAATTTTTCCATTCTATAAAAACACATAGATAGATATAGAAAAACACAAAGTCAATTTTTCCATTTGCATGGGTGATCTCACTTTTGCTCAAGGTGATTCTACCATTCCATAAGGCATTATCACTAGTGTTCATAATGAATTCATTGATTACAAGTTGATTCCACCATTTGATCTAGAAGTCATAAAACATGAAAATTAGAGAAAAATAAGAGCAAAACAATCTCAAAATAGGGTTTTTGTTCTAAATTAGAATGGACAAAATGATGTGTGAGATCTGTAGTCCCACTAAACATGCCATAATATAGAATAGGATTAAAAAACAAGTTAGCTTATACATTAGTTAAGAAATCTCAAAATAAGTATAAAGAACAAATGTGTTAATCCTACTCCCTCAAGTGGAAGTGTTAATGATTTCAAGAAGATAATTACAAAATTAATATGATGAAATACCTTCTAAATATCATCCCTCCTTCAAAAATGGTCAATAAGAGTACTTTTCCCTAGATTTAGTGCTCCAAGTCTTCATCAATGAGGTATAACATGAGCCTCTATCATCTCTTAGTTCATCAATGTGCTTAGGTTCTTCAATTTGGTCTAATTAGGTGAATGAGTAAAGATTTCTCTATCAATATTATTTCATAATAACATTACTCAATTGAATCTTGTTTGAAAGTATTTTTACATAATAAGTTTACAGAATTCAAGATTAAAAATGATGGTCTTGGATCACTTATTTATAGATTTTCTGAAATGTTTAGGATCAACCATGACCATCCATCTTAAGATCAAGATGTGTGGACATGGAATGATTCAATCTTGGAGAGAAAAGGAATAAATAATGTCATCAATATTTAGAAGAATGGGGATTGATGAGGCATGGGGGAGCTTAATCTTGATATTAATCTTATTAATGGATTATGGATGACAACCTTATGATGATGTCATGGGATGATGTAGAGTTGAATAATGAATTTCCATTAAATAGATATAAAACAACTTTCATGAAAATTCCACTTAAGCTCCTAATTTGGTTTAGATTTACTTAAGTTCATTTAATTAGTTTTATGGAATTATTTGTAATTTTTTTGTGTGTTTAATCAACACATTCAAGAATGTCATTTTACTGAGTCATAATTTGACTAGAGTATATTAAGAATAATATGTCAGTTATGTATGAGGTAAAACACTAGTTATGGTATTATATACGTGAATTGACACAACATGTAATGTATGTGATTAAATTAGAATATTTTAGTGATTAAGTATGTCATTTTGCATGATCACAATTTGACTCAAAGTGATTTAAGAAAAAATAATAATCACATAAATTTCATTTCCCCATTTAGAGATACATGAGCACAAATCAACACATGTACATGACAATTTTGAATGATTTAGAAAATTTTAGTAATTTTGGTCCAAATTATGTGCTATCACATAATATAATTTAGATTGATAATTTTAGCATAATAGTGATAGGAATTGGATGTATAGATAACCTATAGTAAATTCTCAAAAAAGGGCTTAGGATTATGCATCCTTAAGGTGTACTTACTGTAGTGATCCTTATGTCTTCAAGGACTTTTATGGTATTCTATTTTTTATTATCAAATTATTTCACTAACCCTTGCATATCTTGGTGTCATTCCACAAAAAACACCTATTTGTTACTTATATGTTTTTGTGTCAGAGTCACACTAGGTGTAAACATCAATTTGAGGTACTAGTGGATCTTCATTCTAGTTGATTTATTGGTGAAAGTGAGCTTGGAATCCCAATATTTCATTTACTCATGAAAATTGACAACATCTCCCTATATTAGTTGAGATTGAACTCTAGTTTTTATTATCATTCTCAAAATGTGGTAAAAAATTCTAGTATAGCTCTACATATTTTCAATAATATCCTTAGGATCCTATATTACACCCTGCTCCTTGAATATATTTTTAAAATAATGTCGTACCCTAATTTATTTTATAAATCCACCTATAACATGCCCCATTTTGAGAGGGTCTTCTTTAAATTCATCCAACTCTCCAAACCTAGTCTTCCTCTTCTTGGTTAATGAAAAAACAATCTTACTTATCAAGCTCAACAAGTTTTCTATCTACCATCATTGTTATCTTACTTACCCATTTCAATGTGTTTGTTACTTGTTAAAACTAAATATGAACTTTTGGTTATTTAGTGATGATTAAGTCATGCCTCATACCTTATTGTTCTTCTAATTATTTAAAATAGGTAAGGATCACCATCACAGTTTGTTCAATGCCTTGGGTTTGAGATAAAAAAGTAGAAGATGGAGAGTTACGTAGGTGTCTCACTACTAAATATGTAGGGGTAGCCATAGATGATGAAGTGGAGGGTTTAGGTGGATCTAATAAGGTAGTAAAAATATTTCTCTAACATGTGATAATTATTTTTAGAGGAGTCTTAATAGTGTATTTAATTGTATTTAAGGTTTTGTAAATAGATATGAATGAGGACTCTATTTATCTGGCCTCATCTAGGAGGACAAAATAGATTTAGATATAAAATCTCCAAAATGTACTTTGTTACTCATGGATCCTTTATTAGTGGTTAAAATACATCAATTAATTGATGCAACTAGATTGTATAAATGTGATATAAAATAAACTATGTAACTAGTAGTAAAATAATAAAAATAATAGAGCATTATAAATGTTGGCCATTTTTGGCCTACATTACAAAATTTTGATAGTTTGAAGAAAATGGACATAACTCAAGAAGAAAAATGGCATAGTATTCAAACTTTGGGTTTCCAGAGGAGCACTACTTAAAAAACCTTATAAGTGATTAGTAGTCAAAACCATGAATCAAGTAAGAAGGCTTAGAAATCTTGATTTGGTTTGGGTAGTGTATTTTGGGTTTCTAGGGGTGCACTATTTATTTCAATTTATAAGTTACAACTAATGATAACTATGAAGTAATTAGTGGGGATTTGAAAGCTTGATTTGGTTTGGGAAGTGTATTTTAGGTTCTCTAAGGAGCACCACTTAATTACTTCATAAGTTGTGAGAATTCAAAAACCTAAAATAAGTAATGAGACATCAAAATCCTGATTTGGTCTTAGAAGTGATTCTCAAGTTCTCAAAAAGACAAGTCCTCTTGAAGCATAAATCCAAAGGGCCAATTAGTCAAGGAAAAGTGGAACAAGTATATACAACTCACTTCTAGAACATGCAAAGTGCTCAAAAAAGGATTAGACGTGTCCAAGTGGAGGAATCAACATGCAAAGACTGATTAGGATAGTCCAAATCACAAGAAAGAGCATGCCAATATTTAATGCAAAGATCAAAACACTTGGTCTTGGTAGGAATATGTAACTACCACTGATATGGCTTACTCAGTTCCAAATAGGAAAATTGAATGCATAAGGAGCTCAAGGAGATGGGTGGTGATTCTAGATGGTACATCTCATGGTCAAGACAATTTCATGATTTTAATGTGAAGGTACCTCGAGTACAATCAGTAGTCATCGATGACTTATATTCTCCTTAATCTCACACAATTATAGGATTTCTCTTTCTCTCTCAACCATATAAATAGAGGGTCAAAAAAAGTGGGGTTCACTCTCTATATTCTCTCTTCTCCCTCCCTTGGGCACTACCAAATTCTACCAAGATGGATCTTATAAACTCTTGATATGAATAAAATATTGTGTTTTAGACTCCATTTTTTTGGTATAGTGTTTACATGTCAAATTTGTGCATGTGGTAGAGTTTTCCCCCTTTTCAAATTATGGTCTCACTTAGTTACTAGCTTATCTTATTATGCAGGTCATGTTTAGTGTTATACATCTCCAAATTAAAGCCCATATGTGGATACTATGACTAGTTAGTGTCTTACTCCAGACCTACCCCTTCATTTCCCTTAGCTTAAATTGTTTGGTCAACCTCCTCTTGAAACACTGATGTATGATAGATATTTGGGGGATTGAATCTATTTTTTACTTGTTTCATTAGTTTTATAAGAGTCGAGTACGTTATATCAACCCAAAATTTTAGTGCATCACCACCATTACATTAGTTTTCTTTTTTATGTTATATTTCTCTCCCTTTTCCTTGGTCAATAGTAGATTTTAGTGTGGGAGTCAAGAGCTAAAGTGAAGCACCTAAGGAACTAGAATCATTATAAATCCTAGAGTTTTAATCTCACCATAGAATACCCACATCCTGAGGTTGTCCTCATGATTGTAGCTGGAAGTGAAAGAGCCTAAAGAACTCTCTCACAAGGGTGCAATTCCAAGCTATAATAGTTTTGGCACACCTGATGGGACTAAGGTCCAAAGTAGTGGAAGGATTTTTGTTGTTGTCCTTCTACATATCAGCCTTTAGAGGTGTTTTTAAAAAATAAATGGTGACTTTGAGAATATATCAATTAGTTTAAGTACTCCAATTGCCTAATCAACATATTTGTTATGTATAATGAACCATATTTTGACCAACATGTGTATTCTCTACCTCAGCATCACACTTACCAAGTTAATAATGTTTATGTTTTCCCCCCAAGTGACCTCAAATAGCATATCATCCCCATCATGGTCTTTACCCTCCTCCCACCCCTATGTATGACCAATATTAGCCTCCTATGCCATTCAAATCAATTTGTTAATTTACCTTGTCAAGACTATGTTTATCTTATTACATCCTTGTCAAGATTCAGGTAATCATTATCAGATTATAACAAGTTGATAAGGGATAATGGTATGGGTTTGGAGCTTTATCTAGTCATCCCTATCCATTTTTACAAGAGGCAAGGAGTTCTCTTTAGTTCGTTAAGAACAAGTGGTCAATTTGTGAGGATGAACAATCGATATTTTGTGAGGGGGAGAACAAGGTGTGGTTGAGAAGTATGGTCCAAAATTAAAAAAGTGTGTTAACATATTATGAATATAAAAATACTCAATGCAATTAGTCTTATGTGTTCTCTCCCCTCTAAGAGCCTCAATCTTAGGTTTTAAATCAACCCCATATGCCCATTCCCACTCAAGAGTGTGAAACCATCTAACCATGGATCTTCTCCTACACCTTTGAACCTAACTATGTCATGCCCTCTTTTGTGAAGCCACCCTCTCCTATACCCATTCAAAATGAGGAAAAGGTGGTTGTTTCCTACACATTTATATCCTAGAAATTAGTTTAACAAGTTTAAGAGAAGAAGGAAGAGGTGTTAGTTGTGGTCATCTAAGATCCATTTCAAGAAAAGGAGTTAGTGGTTGAATGATATAAAAATAGAGGTTATCTCAAATTAATGAGATTTCCCTACAAGATTTTTGAGACTCTTTCTCCCTCTCTCAAGATCCACTAAAAATTCCCCCTAAGGTGCCTAACTGTTAAGACACTCTCTCAAGTTGAAAGCAAATTGAAGTTTTTCACCCTCCTTCTATCTCCCTATTAGAGGAAGATCTTGTTTTAAAAGGAATAAAGGAGGAGCTTATAGTCAAGTTTGATCCTGAAGTAGATAACACAAGTGCCTATGATGAATAAATAATGATAGGTAGTCCACTTCTAAAAATGGAGGAGAAATCAGGTTTAGACTAGCTATGGCATAGGTTTGACATTGAGGAATTAGAGCTTAAATGTAGTACGGATGCCTTCATACTTAATGAGATTTCCCTAAAAGAGTTTTGAGACTCTTTATCCCTCCCTCAATATCCACTAAAAATTCCCCCTAAGGTTCC
This sequence comes from Torreya grandis, assembly GCA_037957365.1. Taxonomy (NCBI): domain Eukaryota; kingdom Viridiplantae; phylum Streptophyta; class Pinopsida; order Cupressales; family Taxaceae; genus Torreya; species Torreya grandis. Next base: position 1,899,164 of record JARHVA010002379.1, on the reverse strand, counting down.
TAACTGTTAAGACACTCTCTCAAGTTGAAAGCAAAGTGAAGTTTTTCACCCTCCTTCTATCTCCCTATTAGAGGAAGATCTTGTTTTAAAAGGAATAAAGGAGGATCTTATAGTCAAGTTTGAGCCTGAAGTAGATAACACAAGTGCCTATGATGAATAAATAATGATAGGTAGTCCACTTCTAAAAATGGAGGAGAAATCAAGTTTAGACCAGCTATGACATAGGTTTGACATTGAGGAATTAGAGCTTAAAGGTAGTGCAGATGCCTTCATACTTAAAGAGGAGTGTATTTAGGATGAAAATAATAGAAAAGAGGATCAAGATGAATTATGGTAGTAGTTGTACCATAACATCATGGATCAGGTAGAGGTTCTAAACTAGCTTATGCCTCTTTTAGAGTCTAAGGATGAACTTGTCAATCAGGTTGAAGAAGCTGACCAATCTCAAGATGAATTATCCATTAAAGTTAGTATTGATGTCTTAAATAATTAAAGAGAATGGTAAGATCTAGATCCAAAAAAATATGATGTGTTGGGCCTTAGATGGATTGATGAACTACCATATGACTCCCTTCAAATCAAGCCAAGAAAATATGGAGTTAAAGTTGGCATTTTAGCAGATGACCAAGAAGAATCTACCTTTTGGGATGACTTAGAGATTTTATAATTAAGTTTAGTATAAAACCAAGCACCAACTCAAATGATTCATCACATGTTGTGCTTAATTCAGAGCACACATTTGAGCCATCAAATGAGGAAATTACAAGAGCCCCCATAGTCCAATGTGAACCATGTTTGGAGGACATGAACTAATATGTCTACATTGGGGACATGTTTTTTTTCCATTTCCTCCATTAGAGGGCACACCAAAAGGTTTGAACATAAAGCTACTTGGTTCACTAATTCTACTACATAAAGTTCCCTATGCATATCATTTTCAGCTATGTGTTTCCTTTCCTTAAGTGCTTTGGGCATAGTTTTATTTTATTTTGGTTACCTTATTACTTCAAAGGGAGGATATGATTTAGTGAAAAAGTGACTTGAATCCATGTCTAATGTATTGGTTTGATTAGGCTACATAGTCTAAGTTATTCAAGCATAGAAATAATGCTTCCCTATGAGTCTCTAGATATGTTGGCCATTTTTAGCCCACATACCAAAATTTTGCAAGTTCAAATAAAATAGACATAACTCGAAGAAAAATGGAAAATTATTCAGACTTTAGGTTTCTAGAGGAGCCCTACTTAAAAAACCTTATAAGTAATTAGTAGTTGAAACCTTGAATCAAGTAAGAAGGCTGGAAAGCTTGATTTGGTCCATTCAGTGTATTATAGGTTTCTAGGCGTGCACTACTTATTTCACATTATAAGTTTCAACTAATGATAAATCTAAAGTAAGTAGTGGGGATTGGAAAGCCTGATTTGGCTTAGGTAGTGTTTTTTAGGTTTTCTAAGGAGCACCACTTAATTATTTCATAAGTTATGAGCAGTCATACAATTGAAATAAGTAATGAGACATCAAAAGCCCAATTTGGTCTTAGAAGTGCTTCTCGACTTCTCAAAAAGACAAATCTTCTTGAAGCATAAATCCAAAGTGACAATCATTCAAGGACAAGTCGCACAAGTACATATAACTCACTTTTAGAACATGAAAAGTGTTTAAAAAAGGATTAGATGCATCCAGGTGGAGCAACAAACATGCAAGCACCAATTGAGATAGTCTAAATTGCAATAAATGACATGACAAACTTTAATACAAATATCATAACACTTGAACTTGGTAGGGATAATAGCTACCACCAGTATGGATCACTTAGTTCTAAATAGGAGAATTGAATGCATAAGGAGATAAATGAGATGGGTGGTGAGTTTGGATGGTACATCTCATGATCAAGGCAGTTGCACACTTTTAATGTAAAGAGAGCTCAAGTATAATTGATAGTCATTGATAACTTATCTTCTCCTTACTCTCACAAAATTATGAGATTTCTCTTTTCTCTCTTAGCCATATAAATAGAGGCTCTCAAGCCAAAAAAGGGGGATCACTCTATATATTCTCTATGCTCCCTCCCTTAGGCATGACCAAATTTTGCCAAGATGGATCTTGTAACCTCTTGATATAAATAAAAGACTATGTTTTAGACTCAATTATTATGGTATAGTGTGCACATGTCATATATGTGTATGTGGTCGAGTTTTCTCCCTTATCAAATTATGATCTCACCTAGTTACTAGCTCATATTATTATACAAGTCATGTTTAGTGTTCTACATCTCTCAATTAAAGCTTGTATGTGGATACTGTGACTGGTTAGTGTCTTATTCCAGACCTACCCCTTCATTTCCCTGAGCTTAAATCAATTTGGTAAACATCCTCATGAAACATTGATGTATGATAGATATTAATGGGATTGAATATGTTGTTTGGTTGTTTCATTAGTGTTCTAAGAGTTGAGTAGGGTAGATCAACCCATAATTTTGGTGCATCACCTCCCTTGGCTTAGTTTTCCTTTCTATGTTATCTTTCTCTCCCTTTTCCTTGGCCAATAGTAGATTTTAGTTAGGAATCAAGAGTTGAATTGAAGCACCTAAGGAACTAACCTCATTAAAAATCTTATAGGTTCAACCTCACCATAGGATGCCCACATCCTGAGGTTGTCCCCATGCTTATAGCTAGAAGTGAGAGAGACTAAATAACTCTCTCACAAGGGTGCAATTTCAAGCTATAATACTAACTTGCATTGATGAGAACATTATCAATTAGAACATTTGATCCTTAATATTTTGTAGTGGAACCATCTAAAATATAAATTATAATTAGCTCTTTAACTATGTAAATATCTAGACTAGGATCACTCAGAGGACTAGTGTCAGTCATTGTAGACTCCATATATAAAGTAAGGGAATCCTTAGGGATATCTTCGCTAGTAATATTTAAAGTAGCGGAAAGCTATGTGTTTATAACATTTATTAATTTTGATTTTTCAATGTCTAAAGAAGGTAATAAGGGACTAGGTGGATTATCTATTGTTTATTTTAGCATTTAATTTTATCTAATATTATCTAGTCCAATTTCCCCTTGTAGGTCATCCTCCTTTCTAGGATATTCTTCTATCTAAAATGGGCCAAATATATCACTTATATACCCTGAAGGCATGTTTTATTATATAGTAGCTATATGAACTTGAAGAGAAGGCAAGATAGTTATTCATTTCCTCTTATAAGTGGATATAAGAGGAGGATAAGTAGTATAAACACTCCTTCATGGGGAAGGAACAATATGAAGTGTGTAAGTTCTATTGTTTAAGTTGTAATAGAAGTTGCAACTAGTTGAGTAGGTAACACAAGAGCTAGAGGTGTTTATAAATTCATTATTAGAGAGTGGGTAGTAGTGTTTGGTGTCCTTAATAGACCCTTGAATATATTGGCCCTATCAATTTTAGTTGTGGTTGATTTCCTCTCATGCACCTTAGGAATGCTTAATTGGGATAGAAGTATTTATTTGTTATCAATGTCCTTATCATTCATGGGAAAATAATAGGGACATATTTTATTGTTTGTGTAACCCTCATAGATATTGAGTATATATTAATATTTCTCATTACTTTAGTGTCATCCTGTACAATCATGAATATGAGATCATGACTATAAGAATCATGTGCATATTTGATGCTCACCTTGTTTCCATATTTATTAATGAATTTGTAAATAGTTTTTTTGGATCTTATAATCTAACTATACTTTGATGAATCCATAATTAATTTGTGCCCTACCTACTTTATAAAAGTGATCCCACTGCATATATTTTTGGTGACCAATGATGAGGGGAAGTTCATGAATAACCTCTTGTACACCTACCTTTAATTTTTGGTCCACATAATTAGATAATTGAAAATCAATCTGTTGCTCTACCACTATGGTAGGAACATGGCATGGTAGATATAATGGGGCCTCATATGATGCTTTTATTCTAATCATTGAATGGTCCCAATAGAACCAATAATCACCCATTTTACTAATAGATCTTTTGGTTTGTTCAACCAATTGAGGCATTCCTTACCCATTGATGGATTGAAAATATCTATTATAATACATTGGAAATATTTTAAATTTGTCCCTTAAACCTATAGATATGAAAGATAGATAAATCATCCACATATCTTATTCTTTGAATATTCTATTGATGGCTCTCAAGGTTGTTATTGGGGAGGTGTCATAGATGTATTTATGGCATCTTATAAATACAACATCACATATATATTACCATTATGCATATTATTAAACTTATTCATCTGATATTTCAAATTAAATATATTAACTTCTCCAAGGATTTGAACTTATTTTTTAGTAAAAATGATGTCAAGTAATGGGACCTAAATCTCTATAACGTAGGTGATATCCATAATCATATAGTCTATCCAAAAATGCCATTGTTATTCTCACTCCATCTTCGAATCACATATTTTAGATGTTATTGATATAGCCTCTCAAAATAATAGTATTTGGGTATGCTTCTAAATTCTTAAGCATATCTTTGATATTATTCTTAACTAACTATGCATTGGCTATGGGTTGATTTCAAATCATGTTAGGAATAAGTATCCTATAATATTTTTCAAAAGAATAACATGATACATAGGATAATAGAGTTAAATTTTGAAACATGTGAAGGATGTTTCCTATGAATTTCCTATAAATAAATAAATTAAACAAGAGGGTGATACATGGAGCTAGTTCATCTTTGGAAACTACATTATGTAGACTAACTAATTTGATCACTATCAGGGCATCTATGTATCTCTTAGTGAATAATGAAAACCAATAATTTATATTATATGAACCAATTTAATTAACATGGAACTAAACTATTTTATAATTTTAGAACTTGTTTTCTAACACTACTGAATCAAAGACTATATTTATGTACTTGATGCTTCCATCTAGACTAAATGTAGATGGGGTTGGTTCTATGGATGAAAAATTCATCATATCTTTGTGTATTATTTTGAGTATACTTTGAAATGATACGGATATTTGATTATAATATAATTGAGATAAAAATTTATTTCATAGATAATGTAGCTTTAACTTTGATTTTGGGGTTGGATATATCAAGGATTCTATTGAGCCTAGGAATTAAATGCATTGGATCATCCTTATGTGGGAATTAGTTGTAAGACAAAATTTTGGTCTCTTATCAAGTCCCATTTTATAATTTGATTTTATGAAGTCAATTTTCATGAGAATATTTTCCATGTGGTGCATTATCATTGATTTTAGCTACTTAGTCATCTCACTAAGTAATTTATTTTACCACATGTCAACATATCATGTAATTAAATATTTCTTCCATTATTTTTTATTCTTTCATATATATTGTGACAAGTGGCATGTAATCACTAGGTCTCTTAACATCAATATTTTCATTTTGTACTTTGGACCTTTGGTCATGGTTTAATAAGATGCCAACAGGTAGCATGATCTTGCTTATCTAGGTATTTAGGGTTTTTATAATTTTCTTATTCATTTATGTAGGTTATGGGTATTTGAGATGTTATTGTATGGAATAAATACATTAATTTTTTTAGTCACAATTTTCATATTGTAGTTTTATGTATGTAGGCTACAAGCTAACATGATGTTTCCACATAGACATATGTCATTATTCTAGATGGTTTTGAGGGTTTGAATATGTACCTTTGATATATAGGCCACATATGATCAAGATGGTGCCATGTTGATAAGCCTCACTTATCCACTTGCCTAGATGACTTCGTAATCAAGTAGGTATCTATTTATTATTTGGGTGATCTTTAAGGATAAATACTTGGATAAAAATATGGATAATAAATATCAAGATAGGTGGTGAACTCTTGTGGACTAGATGCTTGCATATAGATAAATTCTTGGGATTTTTTACTACAAAGCATGAGTAGATGATATGAACATAAATTATGTGTTCTCATTATTTCATATTATCAAACATTGAAAATATAAAACCACTCCTTGATTTAATAGCTTTTAGGTACAAAAGAGACATGTGGAAAAAAGAGATGACATCTTGAAAATTCAACATGCCCTGAAAAGGATAAAATAAATTTAAAAAGTTTATGGTTAGATTCCTTATTCAATAAAATTAAAACATGAATATAACAAAAAAAATCCAACTATATTTATAATAATAATTTCAAAAATAATGCCCATTTACATCTTTATGACTAAAGATCACAAGATCAAAATGATAAACCAAATTATAGCTTTGAATTTTAAATTTTTTAATAACAAATTAGACATAAATCTAAAATTTTAAGCTCAAGATGGGTCATTATTTGGAATATTTAAAATGGGGTGTGTTGGGTAAAATAAATGGAGACTAAGTGGGAAAATACTTTAGAGCATTTGGTAATCAAAAATCATGGTTTTGTACATCATGAATAAAATTATAGACTTACCTAAAAAATAAATAAATGACAAAGGTAAAAGAGACCTCAACACATCCATACATCATACTAACCTTTTTAATTTATTATTTCATGCACAACTCTATGAAAAATATCTCCCCTTATTTTGATATTTTTAACAAATATTAGATAAGAGTTGTGGTCTCTTTATCCCCACCACTTCACTTCCACACCCCCCCCGCCCCCCCGCAATTTTTTTTAATTTATCTTTTAAGCACAAGTTTTTAGAATTCGTGCATTACTCTACCTCTATCCAGACATCCATATCCATGACATAGATACCTATGATTCCACTCTAATCATTAATCTAATACATCTGAAAGATGGAAATGAATCACATTATCCAGAGTAATACAAGATATGCTTACTTATACATAAACAAGTGGGATTAAATATCCTAATCTATAAGTGATTAAGCCTCACAATGTAACTAATCACACATATGAAACATCATGCTTAACTAGCATATGATACATTTTAATCAAAGGTATAACTACACCATGTGACATTTATTACATATAGGCTAGGAAATATAAATTATTCTAACATTCCTACCCACTTAATTGATTATAGCCTAAAGAGAAGAAAAGAGATAATTTATAAATGCCTCAAGCTTATCATGTGAAAGTGACTTCATGAAGACATCTATGCACTGATCCTAAGTGGGGAAATACTAGAGATGTATGTTGTGTTGTTTATAATGTTCACATATGAAATGAATTTTAACCTTTATGTGTTTGGTTCTCTCATGAAACACTAGATTCTGAACAAGATGTAGAACACCCTAATTGTCACAATACTAAATTATACGTTGAGTCTATAGAATTTAAATTCTTGAAAAAATATGACATATGCAGATCAATTAATAGATATCTCCCACTACATTTCAATATTATACCTATGTATAAGATCTAAAAACACAATTTTGCTTCTTACTTCCCCAAGATATTAGACTAGATCATAGAAAGAACACAAATCCAAAAGTGGATTTCATGCCATCAATATAAGTTACATGATTTACATCCATGTATCCTGTCAAGAAGAACTTATGATTCTTACTATACTCTAAGCCATACTCAATTTTAGTTATGATGTATATCACTACCCTCTTTTCTTCTTTCCAATGTGTCACCTATAGTTCCTACATGAATAATATTTGACCTAGTATATGTCAAGTAAATGAGACTCCTAATTGAATACTAATAGAGAGTTTGTATTTACTTCTAGTGATGAATCTATATTATATGAATGAAGTCTTTTCTCTATAGGTGTTTCAATAGGATTCTAGTCCATCATCCTAAATTTCTCAATCAATGTCTTGGCATACTTCATCTATGAAAAATAAATGTGATGTTCTTTCTACCATACCTCCAAACCAAGATAATAGTGTAGCAATTTTAGATTTATCATATTGAATGATTTATTGAGATTATTCTTAGTTGCATCAATCATATTCACTATGTTACTAGTGATGATTAGATCATTGGCATAAATAATCACTATAACAACCTCCCCCCCTATGTTTTTGAGGTAAAGGTTAGGATCATATATACTCTTGTTGAATCCATGTTTTATGATATTCTCATCAATCTTGATGTAATAGGCTTGGGGATCCTATTTTAGCCCATAGAGAGACTTGAGAAGCCTTCACACCTATTCTTGATCAGATACCACTAATCCTTCAAGTTGATTCATGTAGATTTCCTCTTATAAATCTCCATTGAAAATGGCACTTTTTATGTGCATTTAATGAAATTTCCATAAAAACTATGTAGCCATATTGAAAAAACATTTTGATAGTCTTTATCTTAGCCATGGGATAAAAAGTATCCTTATAGTTTATGGCTCCTTTCTAAGCATATCCTTTTGTAACAAGCCTTGCCTTAACTTATAAATATTGCCATCTAATTTTTACTTGGTCTTAAAGACCCATTTTCACCTAATAGACTTCTTCCTTGGTGGAATATCAACAAGCTACCAAGTGTTATTCTTTATTAATGACTGATATTATACATCCATAACATCTTTTCAAGGTCTAGACTGTAGGGATCCTATTACTATTGAGGGATAATATGTTTCTTGAACAATACTTCTAAGGTCCATATTAACCTATTTTAAAGCCATGATTCAAGTCCTTAGTCTTGAATTGGATGTATCTGGCACTCCATTTAAATTAGCATCTTGTATAGTACTTTTATACCACTTGGGTGTACATTAAACTATAAATGGTGGTGTTAGAGGTCCTACTTGACTATATTCCTTTCCACTTTCACCATCACTATCTAAAAATATTACAATACTTTTGCTTGTATCATTTACCTATGTAGAAGGTGGATTGATTTCACTCTTTTCATCAAACACTACTTCTTTACTAATTAGTACCTTTTTTGTTTCTAGATCAAGGAGCTTGTATGCTTTTTATTATGTACTTTATCCCACAAAAATACATTCCTTTATTTTTTATCCAACTTATTTATTTTATTATTAATAACATGCATGTATGAATTGCAAGCAAAAACATGAAGATAAGTAACCTTTAGTTTGTTCCTTGTCCAAGATTCATGTGGTGTGATTCCATCAAGAACTTTTGTGGGTGACCTATTCAACAAGTAAACTAAAGTATTACAAGATTATGCCCAATATGTATTAGGAAATTTTGCATCCTCAACCATGATATAAAACATTTCCACAATGACTCTATTATGCCATTCTATAACTCCATTATACTAAAGTGAATATGGATCTATCAATTTCTTACTAATTCCATTCACATTGAGATAGACTAAGAATTATTTACTAGTGCATTCCCCCAAGATTTAAGTATAAGATCTTCATTTTCCTATTAATTTAATTTTCAATAATGGACTTGAATTATTTGAAGACTTGGAAATACTGATATTTAGTCTTCAATAAATATACCCACATTTTTCATGATTAATCATCAATAAAAAGTTAAAAATATTTGTACCCTATGAGGCTAGGAGTCAAATGTCCACATAGATCAGTGTGTACCAAGTGAAATTTACCAAGTGATCAATATCTAGTCTTTCCAAATGGAGATCTTCTTTGTTTTTCATTAAGCAACTTATATCAAAAGATTTCTTGAGTTTGGGAAAACCATGAACAATATCTTGTTTACTCAATTCAATCAAATAACCATAACTCAAGTGTGCATATATTTTTATACCATAAATTACCTAGTTCTATATCTTTGATCACAAGTGATTTATGATCATCTTGAAAAAATTCAAGTTAAAACATTTTGCCAATGTTGAAAGACTAGGAAATCACTTTGAAATTCCTGGACTTGTCTTTGATGTTGAAATTTTTTGTACCATTTTGGTGATCAAATTCAACCATGAGGTTATGGTCAAGTAGTTAATTAATAAATAATATATTTTTTGTAAGTCCTAAAACATATAGTGTATTTTAAATGTTTCAACTCCTATTTATAAGTTTAATTTTGATGTCACCACTTCCTTATACTAGCCATTGACCTTTGATTCTATTTTTTTAAATGTAGAAAACCATTCTTTTCTCTCGGTCATGTGTTTGGTTGCTCCTAAATCAACATACCAAATTAAATTGGATGTTTTAAACTCATGTGTTTGAGTAGATAAACCATATTCCTCAATTTAATAATTATATTCTTCAGCAACATTTCCATGTTTTTTAGTCTTATAATTTTTTTTGTTTCCACCTATTTTGCTATTGGGGTTGTTTCTTTTCTATTTATGGTGAATTTTTTAAAGAGGGATTATTTATCGATGAGCCATTTTGAAATGTTTTGTACCAATAATGGTTTAAGTCATGTCATTTTCTTCCACTAATTTGACATGTTGTAGAAAAACATGATTTATTCCCTTGTTAGTTTTGTTAATTATTTTGATTTTGAGTTTTTTTTTACTCTTCATGGGTTTTTTCTCCTTTTGATTCAATGAGAGTGCATGTTATTCATATACTTCCTCATAATTATGAAAATATTCCTCTTGTTGTAACATATTTACCAACACTTCAAATGTTGGTTTTTTAACTTATTACATTTAAAGTGGTCACAGAGATCCTATATGTATGGGGAAGTGCTCTGAGAACTATAGGGACCAAAGAATCACCTATCACTAGTTCACACAAATATTTAATTAAATCCCACAAATTTAAAACCCTTATAGGGAATTCCTCTAGTTTTTCATCTGAATTGAGCTTGAGAGTGTGTAATTGGCTTTGAAAATGCAATATTTGATTATGATTCTTTGCTTCATATACTATTTTATAACTTATCCCAAACATCTTTTACCATTGTATCACTTCAAATATGAGGTTGTGCCTCATCCAAAACTCCAAACATTATTATTAACTTAGCCTTTTTATTAGCTTTGTCATATTTCTACTACTGATTAACATTTATTGCATGTCAGACCCATGTACCTTCTACAACTGACCAAATATGTTCAAAGTCTAAATGTGTTTATATTTTTATTTTCTAAGTAGTGTAGTTGTTACCATGAAGCAATTATATGTCAAGGAGGATGAAATGAGGTCCAAAACAAAACATCATGAAATGCAACTTTGCATATGACAAGAAATTACAAGTGTGTTTTAAGTGAAGAAAAAATGTGTCGAAATGCAAGTTGTAAATTCACACACATAATCACACAAAAGAAATTAAACTCCACCAAAAATATGTCCTAGAATGTAATGGAAAATAAAGGAATATAGATGTTGGTTTCAATTAAAAAAACATCCAAGGAGTTTAGAATTTAATTTTCCCATTGAAAGATGATTTGAGGGTGGTGAGAAAATAAACCCACCCCATTTTGTGGTCTTTGTAATTATGGGAAACAAATAGCTTGTCTTGTCAAGAAAAATAAAAGAGCCTCTTGGGAAAGACAACTCACCATTAAAAAATTTAGGATGATAATTTTCAAAATTAAAATGGCTTTTTATTCCTCCTTTAAATGGGATATCCCCCTCTAATAAACCCCTTCTTCCACTCTTGGATAATTATATTGATTTGATATTATATAATTATATTTAAATATAAGTATATAGTAAATATAATTATATAATAAATTTATTTGGCCCAATTTTTTTAAATAAATTTGAAATAATGCTTGCCTAATAGGAGGAATGGAATGATGGATAGATTGGATTTTTTATTCCTTAAACATGGAGTTATTTAGATCTGGCTGATGCCACCAATGTAACCATGGATAGGTAGGTCAATGGATTTTATTAATGGAATATAGGTCATAATATCTTTACTTCCACCAAATAAAATTATTTTTATGGGTTGGGTGATGTAGAGGAGTTATTGATGTAAAGACAATGCACATGAGACTATTGTGAGCTGTTAGTTGTATGACAACCTATTGGTGGTTGATTGGCCTAATGTGAGATAAATTTAAGTTGAATTAATATATAAAGGATATATTTGAAATAAATTAATTACCTTTAGATATGTGCGGTGTTCTTGAAGTGCTTTAGGCCTAGGCAAATTTAGCCACTTCCAATGTGACACTTGTGTTGTCCTAAAATGTCTTCAGATAGTCGATGTGGTAGAAAGGTTTATCTGAACTTGGAATTGCATTGGGAACCTAGTAGGGGAATGGATATGATTATAGATGATATATTTTTCAAATTACAATATATCCTATTGAAAACCTATTTAAAGAGCATTCCTATACATAGATCTTAGATCAAAATATGTGTGTGGTAAACATAAAAATTATAGATCAAATTATTTATTGAACACTAAATATCAAATCCACTTGTGTGAGATGTTTGAAAAAAATTGAAAATCTAATTACCAAACCCTAATTACAATTCCAAAATCAAGTGGTATATTTTCCCAAATAGATATGCAAAAATTGTGAAAAGACTTATAAAACAGAAAAAGAATTTGCCTACATGACATCTTTTTCCTTCCATAATTTATCATAGTTTGAATGTGGGATGGTAGGAATTATAGGATTATGTTGTTATCAAGGCTATAAAAAACTTATCTCTTGATATATAACTTATCTCTAACACTTTTAAACCTCCTTAATATTACCTGCTTTGATACCAAATGAAATATGGAAAGGAATTGCATTAGCTAGACCACCAAAAGAGGTACTTATTTATACATCAACAAGTGAGATTAAATATCCTAATATATAATTGATTAACCATAAAAATTTAACTAATAACATGTATTAAATATCAAAAATAACTAACCTATGCTATATGTCAATCAAAGGTGTAACTACACCATTTGACATTTATCACATATAGGCTAGGATAAATTAATTATTCTAACACCATCTAGGACTCCATAGCCTAATTAGAGATTACTTGAATCATCCTTCTTCCATGAATTTTATTGTTTATTTATTATGAATATTTATTGTAAAAATATTTTGAAACCACCATTGGTTGGGTGTATAGGAATGGCGTTTATTGTATATTAGAGATTTGACTCATATTTTTACTTTCTTAATGTTTATTATCTCTCAAAAAAGTATTAATCATGTAAATATCTAATTGATATTTAAAAATGAGAAGTTTTTTATAAAATTTGATTGAAAATATCAAAAAAACTTCCATAGTCCCAATTAACTTATTTGATTCAAATAAAACCTCAATTTACCCATGACTTGTGTCATAATTCAAAGATCTCACAGTACACCTAAAAAATCTTCACAAGCATCATTTACATATGATTTGACCACCCTTTTTAGGATATATTTTTTTAAAATTTTATGGATGGAATGAATTTTAATTCTCTAATTTTAAGCAAGCTAATCTATAAAATATTAAATCTATTCTAAGAAAGTAGGAAAACTAATATATGAAAATGGGAAATCTACCTTAGGAAAGTAGGAAATCTACTTTATAAAAGTAGGAAATATAATCTAACCCTATTATTATAGTAGAAATCATAGTCAGCGTGAGATCTTTCAAGTCAAATTAGCCATGAAATAATCTTTTAGTAACTACCCATTAAATGCAAAAGTTAAATTATTACCTTGAAGTCTTATAAGTGAAAAGCGTTCTTACCCAAGATTTTATATATTTGATATGGTCCAATATATAAAGGAGTGAACTTGTAATGCTATCATTTATTTTCATGTGCTTTATCCCATAGGGATATTGGGTCTAATATTCTAAAAAAATTGATTTTTGATATTTTATTGAACCACCTCTTGACAATGTTATGATGTTTGCTAAATTTTTTCAAAGCTTTTGTTCCAAAATCTTCCATTTAGACAATGTCTTGTAATCATGCTTGAATTATTTCATCTTGTTCCATATATTCTTACATGAATTGGTACGTTGGTAGCTTAATATTAATAGAAAATATAGGTTTTTGTCCATACACTAAAATGAAAGGTGAAACCTTGAGATCTTGTTTGTGTCTTGTTTTGTCTTCCCATAATGCATACTTCAATAATAGATGCCATTATTGGGGTTTGTATTCAAATAAATTTTTTATAGCATCCATTTTATTTTTATTTTTATTATTTTCCATTCTATTTCCTTGTGGATAGTGGTTAGAAGATAACTAGATAGTAATATAATTTATATAATCATATTATGTGAACTTGGTATATTGGATGGCTATTTCATTATCACATTCTAGAGAGATGGGTGTCCCAAATATGGTTAAGATGTTCTCTTCAATAAATTTGATTGCATCTAGATCTATAAAATTATTCATTACTACTACTTCATTCCATTAAATAAAATAATATATGATAGTTAACACAAATTTGTGTCCTATTGAATAATTGGGATTCATTATTCCCATGAAATCTAGGCCTCATTGTGTAAAGGGGTGCCCCTCAATTATAGGCTACAAAGGCATTATTTCATGTATTTATCTTTTGAAAATACTTGAAATTGGTGATAATTTTTAACATGGTTTTGGGTATCTTTAGAAATGGTAGTCCAATAATAAACCATTATAAAAAAATTGTGTGCAATTTCATTCCTTTAAGGGTCTCCACAACCAATATTTTGGTGAAAATTATTTCAATAGCCTCTTTTTTACATATACATCTAAAATTCATGCCTTCATATTTTTTTTTGTACAATGCTCCCTTATTTATCATGTAGTTCACCAAATTGAACTTGAGGGATCATCTTTGTTATTTATTAAATTTAGGAGGGCAAGTGTCTATGAGGAAATAATGAATAATTTGAGCATACCAATCACCTCCAACCACTTGAGGCTGTTTTATTTATTCCATAGATATGCATGAATTAGTCTAAACCATTACCTCGATGATACCTTTCCCTCTTACCATCTTATTAGGTTTGATATCCAAGTCAAATTCCTAAAACTTAGTCATTCACTTACCCCTTATTTCTCCTAATTTTTTTTATCCAAGTGTAATCTTGACTGTAAGGTCTAGGATAACATCATAAGTCTTATTATATAAGATATAGTTTATTAATATATTTATATCCTTGATCAAATCATGCACACACACTCACACACACACACACACACACACACACACACACACACACACACACACACACACACACACACACACACAGACACACACACACACACACACACACACACACACACACACACACACACACACACACACACACACACACACACACACACACATCATTGAATACTTTAGTTTTGATTATTTTAGATTGATAATCATAAATACAATAGGATGTCTATTGTCATTTACCTTTTGTGTAAGTATTATTTATATGGTTTATTCTAATGCAAACGAATAGAAGAATAAATAAATTTTAAATTTTGGGTTAATTAAAATTGAATCTTGGGTAATGGTGGCCTTGACAACCTAAAATTATTTCTTTGCCTTTGATTTCCATATTTTTTTTGTCTTACTTTATCATGGCATTTAGTGGCTTGAAAATCTCTACAAATATTAAGATATACCCATAAAAAATATTCATTTTTATAAAGGACACAATCTTTCTTGTTTTTTGGATATGGACTTTTTTAAATTGCCAAGACTCTCTCTAGATAAATATAAATTCCTTCCTTTTTGTTGACATGGCCCAATATTTTACCATTTGTGACCCAAAAAATAATTTTTTTGTGGTTTAGGGAGATCTTATATCTATGGAATCTATCAAATACTCTTTTCAAGTGCTCCAAATGGTTATCTCTATCTTTATAAAATATAGTCAAGTAATCTATATATATGATGATACATTTTCCAATTAGTCCCTAAAAATCAAATTCCATGGCTTAATGGAAAGTAGCACCTGCAGTGATTAGTTTTAATGGAATTCTTTTATATGTAAAAGTTCCCCACTTAGTGGTGAAAGGAATATTCATACTATCATCATTTTATACAAATACCTCATTGTAACTTTAGAAACCATCTAGAAAGGACATCGTCTCTAACCCACTATCTATCTGAATTACTTCATCTATTAAAGGTAAGAGATAATTATCTTTTTCTAAGGCTTAGTTGAGGTTACTAAGGTCCACACATAGTCTAATTTATCCACTTTTATTTTTTATAGGGGCTAAGTTGGCTACCCAGGTTGAGTGCTTGGTTTTAAATATGAATCTAGCCTCTATCAAATTTTAGACTTATTTCTAAATAAGAGGATCTAGAATAGGATTGACTTATCTTTGTCTTTTGTAAGAAAATTTGTGCTCCTCTTTTAGTGGTATAGTGTGTGATGGCTTTGGGATCAAAAGCTTATAGGTATTAATAGGTCAATGCAATCACATATTTATATTTTATTAGTAAATACCTCAACCTTAGATTTTCTTATTCTCTATAGTTAAATCTAATATTAATTGTCTAGGGGTACTCATTTGTCCCTAAGTTTACCTTGGCAAAATGAGATTCATTGGTTTTAGACTGTTTCTATTTATTAGATTGTTGGTCCATGTTAAATACTCATTCTAAGGAGACCACTCATCTGGGTATATTATTTTTATTCAATTATAGGATACCATAATTTTACTTATCTTCTTGATTTATTAGTCAAAATCCTTTTCAACAACAATTTGAGACCCAAAGACACCATAATTTCTAAAGACTCAAATAATTTTTTGGTCATCATCAAATACCTTAAAAAAATCAACATTAATTAGAACTAAAGGACATCTCACTAGTTATATAGAGATTTTATAAATTTTTTATTCTTAGAGTGGAGCCAAATTATCTATAGAAGTAACCACAAAATCAGCTATCTGATTCTACTACCTAGGGACTAATTTTATATTGAATATCTAAAATTAGTCAATTAGATCTAAGGATATATGTTTATACTTCTTAAGATATGAAATTTATCATTAATATTGACTCATAATCTAATTGACAACTATTTCTAAGTCTCCAAACATCAATATCCATTTGGCATTGTGTTTTAGTGTGAATTTGATCCCTAGGATTAAAGTTTCATATTTTACATGAATATTGGTGCATGGAAATTATAGATGGAAATTGGAAAGGTAATGTTCCCCTTAGGATAAGTTAGTGTTATAGCCACATTAGATCCCTTTTTATATTTATCACCATTAAAATACAATCTCCATAATAATTAAGGACCTTCAAATTATTATTCATGTTTTTCAAGCTTAATTTTGAAGGTATAAATTCCCATGTGTGATGAAGAAAAGTTTACTATTTAGTTTTTGGAATTATATTTTTCATTCATATGCTTAATTTTTAGTTGTATATAAACCTTGATTTTATTAGTTACTCCTTTCTAATGTAGCCACATATGTGTAAATTCAATAGCCATGTATCCACTCAAGATTTTTTAATAGTCATGAACTAGGGGTAAATCATAAGCCTCAAGGATGTCAACTACTAAAATTTAAATTTAATGTTGGAAACATGGTTCAAAGGAAAGATACATGTGATTATTTATCAACTACCTGACGACGAGGACTAAATATTCTTCCAAATGTAAGACTATTCTTTTAGATTTATCTAGGGTCAATCCTAGTATTTTTCATGTCCCATGGGCATCACATTAGCTAAGGCACTGAGTCAACTAGGAAATTGTGCACATTTTCTCCAAATATTTTAAGATTTAATATAAAGGGTGGGACTTATGGATTTTTACACAACCATATTTGTATGTGTAACATTTGATTTATCATTATATAGTTTACTAGTCAAATATTTGAGAAAAATATCCCTTGATTTTTTTATCTAAGCCATCTCATGAAGAGTAATATTATCTTTTATTTTATTCAAAAACTCTAATATAATGTATCCACTCTTGGTGTGTTGATCAGATTGAGGTTTTTGATCAATCCCTTGAGGAGGATGTGGACTATTATTAACACTTAGGTAAGAGAGAGTGGCCACATTGTTATTTGGAGTCATAGAAGTTGTGGTAGGCTATTTATTATTGTTTCTCATATCATAATTCTCATTCTATAACTTTTAAAATCCATTAAATTTTTATGCTTTATCTTATATCTCATTATCATCCACAATAGGGAATGGAAAATCATAGGTCTAAAATACCTCATAGTGATGGAAGAATTATAGGAACTAGATTTATATGAATTAAATAAATTTGGGAATACCTCATATCTTCCCATCTCCTTTTGAACTATATAAAAAATTGTTATAAATTATATATATTCCAATTAACAATGATGGGTAGTGGTATGGACCCTATGCATGTTTGGTAAAGCTACCTCATAAATATTCATCCCAAGAAATTATCTAGGCTAAGGATATATGTTGTTACCTAACTTGTTGAAGGGTATGTTATATATATTTAATTAAATTTTCCTATTGCCTACCTCTTCTATATTTATCCCAAATAATTTTTGCATATTCATAAAAGTTTTGCTAAGCTTATGCGTCAAGCATTGGATGGCATCCAACATAGTTTTGGTGGAATTAGAAGTTGTCCCTTATGTGGTATAAATGTTGATTAGGACTAAGGTATAATTTGATTGTGTTGATTAAACACATTTGTAGATGGTTTTGAAATATTAGGTTCTATTTATTCACTATAATATATGATTAGTGTTTGGCATAGGATTCAATATTGATAAATTTGGATCAATGTCAGGTATGGTTTATAATTGAGGGTTTAACTACATATCAATGTTAATATAATCAACATAAGAATTTTCAAAGTTATTAATTTTTGGAGGCCTATGTATAAATTCTAATATCATAGTATCTATGGAATTTGTGTAATTTTATCTTCGTAAGGCAAAAGGAGGTCTATATGCATTAATTACATGGTTGTATATATTTTGAAATATTATATTAAAGACTCTAATTAGTTCATTAAAATCCCTTCTCAGGATAGATAAATTTTTATATATAATGTTAGGAATGTTAATTTATATGTATTGTGTTATGAATGTATCATTACATTGAAAACATGGGAAAATTAAACTCTCTAGAATATTACATAACTAGTCATATGCATAATCTTATAGTGGGAATGATAATATCCTACAATAATATCCTCATGATCTATGTTTAAAAACCTTAGATAAATAACGAATCCTTTAATTTGTTCTTCTATAGTTCATCCTCCAGAGTGAGAGAACATAGGAAGATATTTATATGGGTTCCTATGTAGATCATGGATGAAACGAACTATGGCAATGGCTAAACTAGCCAAATTGTCTGTAGTGAAGCATTGAGTTCGGTTACCTTTAGTCCATGAATTTGTCTTAGTAAAACCTCTCCTATGGATGCCTATATCTAATCTAGGTCATTGATAAACCTATAAAGGTGCTAATATAATAAAAAAAATAGAATATGCCCTTGTCAACATTTTTGGAGGATCCAATGTACACAACTCAAGTGAATCTTCCATGATCAAAAATTGTGTTCCCTCCTTCAAGTGTCAGATAAATGATTGATTATATGGTTTTTATGCACACCAATAAAATATTATGATGACATCTCTAAATTTTTTAGATCAATTAAAATATTCAATCCAAGGCATGAGTTATGGGGTATCAATTTTATAAATGACCACATCATGGAATAATAGTGAGTAGATGTGGTTATTTACCTCAGATTGTTTAGATATTATGTGAATCTAAAATATACTTAAGGTGGATGGGTGGACATAACTTAAGGTGTATTTAGTCCAAAATAGTCCAAAATAAGTAAAAAAGGAGGAAAAGGTACGTTAGAAAAAGAGGCACTAACTTAAATGAGTAATAAACCCTATAGGTTGGGTAAATACAAAATAACTAGTATGTGATTTAGTTTTATGTCAGCATAATTTAAAAATATACATAATTAATCATTAAAATAAATAGTTTCAATATACTCAAAAAAAATTATCAAATATATGGTTAGAACTAGATTTCATAGAGCATCCCTAACTCTAAGCATTAAAAAGTGTTGTCACTTGAACTTGCACCGAATGAGGAGATGGGATAAGATTATCCTCATTCAAGTGAAATAATGGAACCATCTTAGGGCTGTGGGTATCCATATTAGGAGGTGGATCTATAGATTAGGGGATAGTTCCCATTGATGTATCAATGAGCTCAAATCCTACTACTAAACTTAGGGATGAAAAGGGATAGATAATGACTTAACGTAAACCTACTCTATGAGGGTGAACACTAAATATTTTTTTCTCTACTCATACCTTTTATATGCCCTTAGAATCAAGAATAAGTTACATATACACTTCACTCAATCAACTCTCTCTCTCACATCAATGTTTTAACATGGGGTCTAGGACATAACATAGGTTAGGAAGACTTAAGTAATAAGAATTCCAAGGCATTCTATTGAATTAGATTTTCACTATATCTACAACCTCACTTGACACTTCTTGTCAAATTGCAAGAAAGAGATCATAAAACACTAGGTATTAATAGGAGTGGCATGTGAAGGTCAATTGAAACCACACGTGCATAAGAATAATGAATATCATTTACACTTAGGTAATCCTTGAATAAGGTAAAATTACTTTTCTTATTTAGTTCAAGGCATAAATTTGGCAATGCTTCACCATACCCAGTACAGAGATACCAACAATGGCTAAAAATGGCTCCATTTATAGAATTTTCAAGGAAGAGAGAGGAAAGAACAACCTCAAAGATCACATACATTTATCAAAATAAAATAGAAGGGTTACATGTGAAACTAATCCTATAAATTTTGGAAGCATCAATGGTAATAAAAAATTATTAGAATAGTTATGTTATAATATTATGAATGAGGAATGAATGAATAATGTCATCCAAACTAGATGTCTTCATAAAACATGATGGTTTTCCCAAGAAATATGTAGATATCATTTGGTTAACTTTGAGGTAACTGCTATCAAGAACTCAAAGTCCTTGTAGTCACTCATAGCTCTCTGGGCCTTGCTTATTCCATTTGGAAGCTATGTTTTATTTTGGACCTCGGTTACATCTATCAAAAATGGCCTATCAAATTTTGTTGAAAACCTATTGTCTCATGTGTTCCCATTTGTTGCTAAAAACTAACTTAGCATTTGACATGTTGACCTTCATCTTGCTTATTAAACATTTGTGACTTGATGTAATGTGAGCCTTTATATCTCACATCATATCACCTATTTGATCTTATCTATGTAAAATCCCATACACCTTTGGATCTTCACTTTGACCTCTCAAAAATGTCTCTACATACACTGAGTAGAATCCTTACATTCATTTTATTATTGACCCCATGCACCATTGGATAAATATGAGTGATCGAGTGAGGATTGTTGATCTGCTTGGGACTCACTATTTAAACACCAATGACTAGCCCATGAACCTAATGTTGACATCTTCAAACCCATCATAAATTCCTTCAGAATATTTTCCTTTGACACTTTTTCCCATGAATATATTTTCTTTCAAAAAAATTTATCCACTTTGTTTTGGCACTTTTATCAAGAGAATTCATTTGGGCTCTTTGCATTGGGTCTTTTCCTTCGACCATTTTTCTTGAAACAAATCCTTCATCCTCTTTTTCCACATTAATTCTCTTAGACTATTAAATGACCCTTTAGTTATCCTAGAAAGGACCCTTGAAAATATTGAAAATACCCTTCCCAAAATGAAAATACCCTTTGGGGAAATTTAAAAGTATAGTTGACTTTCTAAAAATGACCCTTTTAGTTCAAGAAGAATACCTTCAAATATTTTTAAAAGGACCATTCTTCGAAGGGAAAGTAAACTTTGGAAATTTATAAAATGCCCTTCAAAACTTGTAAGATTCACTTTGGAACTTGTAATATGCCCTTCATATTTTTGAAAAGTATCATTTTAGAAATATGTGTAGGGTAGCTACTCAAAGACTTATCCTTTAAGAAAGTTGAAAAGGACCATTCTGAGGAGGGATTATCCTTCAAGAAAATTATTTGGACAATTATCCCAAAGGAATTAGTATTCATCTTCTACTTCTAAAAGTTTATCTTTGATGAATTGTCTAAAAGAATTCAGCACTTGGTAGAAAGAAAAGTCTAAAAGAAATAGACTCTGGTCAAAATGAAGGATCTAAAAGAATTACTTTTTAAATGCTTAGTTAAAAAACCAAAATAGATCTTTTTGACATAAATAACACTTGTGCATTTGTTGTGGGCTTATAGTTTGGAGTACCTCTTTTGAAGAAAATATGCATATTAGCCCTAGCCTAAACGTATAAACTTAGACAACAAAGATTTCAAATAGGGGTGCCCAATTTTTAATTGAAAGGCCAAATTTTGGTCAATAAATTGGTGACTCATAGGGGTATTATTCCTACTATACTAAATAGATGAGTAGCCTAATTATTCCATTAGACATGGAGTCATCTAAGGACTGAAATAAAAAAGAAACTTTGACCATGACTTGAAACCTTGATAACAAAAAGAATTAGTTACTACCTCAGTCACACAAAGGGAAAGGACACACACAATAAGTAAAAAAAATTCACAAGACACAAACATATACATAAGCACTTAGGAGAAGAACAAGACATAATTAAAAGTAAACTAATATGTACATCTAACATGATATGTTTCTCCTTCCTCTTGGATTAAAGGGGAAGCTTTTTAAATCTTTTTCATGACAAGAAACGCCATGTTAGTAACCAGATAACTTGTTAGAGTGATAACTTGGTAAACCCTTCTTGTTTGCCACTTTGATTGGCATGTATTCCAATGTATCAAATTCAAACATGTCCTCAACCTTCATGTATCCATTCTACTCTTTGAGATATGTCATGTGTTAGTTCTTCCTGCTACTGTAGTCTATCAATGGATCATTGGCCGATATCTCATCATCATAAGGTTCATTTGGCTCATGTCCCTCTTGGTATGGATTATGTACCAAATCATTATTTTCTATCCTTTTGATAATATATTTAAATTGATCTCTTGCTTCATCATATCTCTCTTGAGGAAGGGGAATTGGTGTAATATTTGAATTGAGGCAAAAATTATCTAACTCATTCTAAACAAGAATTCCTCCTTGTACATAAGCTCTTGCTAATACCTATTTTTCTCATTCAACCTATCTACCTCTAGCATTTGCTTCTTAAACTCAAACATTATCTCCCTAAAAATATTGGATTGACTAGGAGAAGGATAATTAGGAGAGTTTCTTGAGGGGATTCTATGAACAACATGAGCTTGATTAGAACTATATGAAGGAGCATAATGTCCATACTACTCAACAATGGGATTATACATACCAAATATGTTTTTTTTAATGAACTAGGGCTACTTAACCACTAGATTCAACTTATAATCACCATTGGTATTGATTTAAATGCCTCTAAAATGCTGATTGATTAAAGAACACACCAAGAATTATTCAACTCCTTAGATAAATTATACCATCGAGTGTGACCAAAAAACTATTGTCACTTGAACTTACACCCAATGAGTAGCTGGGACAAGCTTCTTCTCATTCAAGTGAAACAATGGAACCACCTCAGGGTTGTGGGTATCCCTATTAGGACGTGGATCTCTAGATTAGGGGCTAGCTCCCCTTGATGTATCAATGAGCTCAAATCCTAATACTAAGTTTGGGTATGAGAGGGGATAAATAATGACTAAAATTAAACCTACTCTATGGTGATACACTAAAGATATTTTTATCTAATCATACATTTTATATGTACTTGGAACCAAGAACAAGTTACATCTACACTTCAATCAATCAACTCTCTCTCTCTCTCTCTCTCTCTCTCTCACACACACACACACACACACACACACACACACACACACACACACACACACACACACACACACACATTGGTGTTCCAACATTGGGTATATGAGATAGCATAGGCTAGGAAGACATAAGCAATAGTCATTCCAAAACACTCTATTGAATTAGTCGATCACTATATCTACAACCTCACTTGACACTTCATATTGACTTTCAAGAAAGAGATCATAAAATATTAAGTATTAATAAGAGTAACATGTTAAGGTCGATTGAAACCACACTTGCATAGGACTAATGACTATCATTTAGACTTAGTGAAATCCTTGAATGAGGTAAAATTGATTTTATTTATTGGTTCAAGGCATAAATTTAGTAAGGATTCACCATACCCAATAGATAGATACCAATAATGGCCAAAAATGGCTCCATTTATAGAATTTCTAAGAGAGAGGAAAGAATAGTCTTAAAGATCATAGACATCTGTCAAACTAAAATAAAAGTGTTACATGTGAAACTGATCCTATAATGTCTAGAAGTATTAATGGCAATAAAACATTACCATAATATTAATGTTACAATATCATGAATGAGGAATAGATTAACAATGTCCTTCCAACTAGATATCTTCATAAAACATGTTGAGTTTCTTAAGAAAGATGTAGAGATCATTTGATTAACTTTGAGGCATCTAATATCAAACACTCAATGTACTTATAGTCACTCATAACTCTCTAGGCCTTGCTTATTCCATCTAGAAGATACATTTTATTCTGGACCTTAGTTGTATCAGTCAAAAATGGCCTGTCAAATTTCATTGAAAACCTAGGGTCTCATGTGTTCGCATTTGCTGTTATAAATGATTTGGCCTTTGATGTGTTGACCTTCATCTCACCCATTAAACTTTTGTGACCTAATGTAATGTGAGCCTTTAGATCTCACATCATCTCACCCATTCAATCTTATCTATGCAAAATCTCATGAACCTTTGGATCTTCACCTTGGCCTCTCAAAAATGTCTCTACATACACCAAGTGGCATCCTCACATTCATTTGATTATTGAACCTACATGCCATTATATCAATATGAGTGATCAAGCAAGGACCATTGATCTACTTGGGACCCACTATTTAAATGCTAATAGGTAGACCATGACCTTTGCTACGCCCCTAACCTATCACATGTATGAGGATAGTATTAACTAAATTATGGATTATTTATCCCTATTTGACATTATATTACATTTATCTATGCTTTCTTTTGATTAGTAGGTTGGCCTATGGAGTAACCATGGCCTATATAGACTATATATAAGAGGTAGTGGGTAATCATTTATCATCATATTGTGAATTCTACTCTTATTGAAGCTTGTGGAGGTTGCCCCCTCAAAGTGGCTTATCTATTATCATATATTTGGATATATTTTAGTCATATTTGGATATAATTCTACTATTATACTTAATTATTGAAGTAATTTCATTACAAGTGGTATCAGAGCTGTGATTTGGGCAATCTTGTGGGTGAAACACTAAATTTTTAAATTTTGTGATATATAAAAAAAGGTTGTGAATTTCTCTAAAGATTTTTTACTAGAGGTGAAAAATAATCAAATTCATATTCCATTAAAATTTTAGCTCATTTGGATCTGTTTTATAAAATTTATTGCTATTTTATGGTTTTTCATAAAATTGCTTTATAGTGCACAATTCAAAGAATTGTTCTGAGTTGTTTACATTTTTGGAAAGCTTAGAAAAAATTTTATATAGTTTTTTTTTCATATATTTTGATTTGAGGCAAAAATAATTCCAAAATTGCTTGGTCAAAGTTGGGTCAAAAGTGTCAATAAGGGTCGACATTGTAAAACCCTTTTATGGCAGGTCCACAAACTCGAGGCCAAGGAAATGGTGTTGAAACTCCAGGTAAAACTCCTAACAAGGATGAGATGGAGTCAGAAGGGGGATGTAATAGACCCTTTGTACCAGGGTTTTTTGACATAGATCATAAAGTGAGCCAACTTGACTATAGTGTGCAAGGCATTTAGAGTGAGGTGCAAGACATACAATCTAATATGCAATCCATACAAGATAGTTTGGAAGATATCATGATGGCTTTGAACATTAGTCAGTCAAATCATCAATCTAACTCTATTTCACAAACCCACCAGGGTGGTTCTCCTAACTAGTCTACTTCAAATCCAACTCCATGGCCACAGAGGAACCTATTACCAAAGGTGGATATGAACAAATTTGATGGAAAAGATCCACTCAATTGGCTCAACCAAATGGAGAGTCTTTTTTGACCTACATCAGATTCCAAGTGGCTAGAAGGTTACCATGGCATCCTTGTATCTTGAACCTAATCAATTCATTTGGTATTGATGGTTGTGTGCTCAAAAGAAAAAGATGACTCTCAATGTCACTTAGTCAATTTTTACAGAGGAGTTACAATTACACTATGGCAATAGTGTGACAGAGAATTACTTTAGCCAACTGGTAAAATTATGACAAACTAACTCCATCATGGATTATATTCATCATTTTTAGAACCTATCCTTACGTGTGGAGACAATTTCTGAAGCAAACTTGAATGACCTATTTTTGGGTGGACTCAAGGACCACATTCAACATGAGGTATGCATGTTTAATCCACTTAATATTTCTGAATCTATTATCCTAGCACGTAGAGTTGAGGAAAAATTCATAGCCAACAAGAAGTAGCCATTCACTCACTTCAAAGATTGTAGCATATCATCACCAACATTTCATCCACCTACTAGATTGACCCCTCAATAAATTGAAGAGAAGCATGCAAAAGGATTATGTTTTGGTTATGATAGCAAGTGGAGTAAAAGACATAGATGTGCTGAGAAGTTATTCTACATTGAGGGACCAAATGAAGATGAAGAAGTAGATGATGCTTCCAATGATGATGAGGAAGATATAGAGGAGGTACCTAAATATTCCCAACCTACAATCTCTTGTCATGCACTTGTAGGTATTATCACTCCACAAACTCTTAAGGTGGTGGGTTTCCTCAAGAAACAGAAGGTGATAGTGTTGATTGATTTAGGGAGCACACATAACTTTATAAACCATAAGATGGCCACTCGATTGAACTGCTTCATCTACCTAGCACTAGAATTTTAGGTCATGATTGCAGATGGTGGTACAATTAATTATTCAAGCAAATGCCATAGTATTAAGCTTACTATGGGTGGGTACAATCTCAACTCTCCTATGTTTGCTATTCCCATGGGTAATATAGACATTGTTTTGGGAGTCTAATGGCTCACAACCTTAGGTATGATTGAGATGAACTTCCAATAACTATTCATGCGCTTTCATTCTAAAGGTAAGAAAATTCAACTACATGGATTACATGCAAAATCTCCACAATTGGTTAGTTCACATCAGATGACCAAGATGCTAAAAAAGGGGGTAGAGGGAATTATTACATGATTATGATCCATATAAGTTTAACCCACACAAGTATCTACACATCCTGATCTATAAATAATTCTTGAAGACCACTCATCTATTTTCAAGGCCATGCCAAAAGGACTACCACCAAAAAGAGAACATGATCATGCCATTCAACTAATTCTAGGTAGTCAACCACCAAATATCAGACCATATAGATATCCATATGCACAAAAGAGTGAAATTGAAAAGATTGTCCATGAGATGTTGGAGGCAGTGATCATTAAGGATAGCTAAAGTGCATATTCATCACCAGTGGTCATGGTGTGGAAGAAGGATGACACATGGAGGATGTGCCCAGATTATAGGGAACTCAATAAGTACACCATCAAAGATAAGTTTCCTATTCCAGTAATTGATGATTTACTTGATGAGTTGCATGGTGCTAATTATTTCACAAAATTGGATCTTCGCTTGGAGTACCATCAAATTAGAATCAAGGATGAAGATGTTCATAAAACTACTTTTAGAACACATGAGGGCCATTATGAGTTTTTGGTAATGCCCTTTGGTCTTACAAATGCACCATCTACTTTTCAGAGCTTGATGAACACTATTTTTAGGCCTTTTTTAAGGAAGTTTGTGCTAGTTTTCTTTGATGACATATTGATTTATAGTCAGACATGGGAAGCACATCTGCAACATGTGAAAAAAGTGTTGATAGTTTTGGAGAAGCACCAACTTTATGCGAAGCCATATAAATGTGCTTTTGGAGTACAAGAGGTAGAGTACCTCAGTCACATTGTTTCCCATGAAGGGGTAAAAGTTGATCCCCAGAAGATCAAAGCAATAATGGAATGGCCCATGCCAAAAAATATCAAAAACCTTTGAGGGTTCCTTGGACTAACAGGTTACTATAGAAGATTTGTGAAAGGTTATGGTAGCATAGCAGCCCCACTCACTGCATTGCTAAAGAAAGATGCTTTCCATTGGAATGATGATGCCACCAAAGCATTTGAGAAATTAAAAGTAACTATGTACACCACTCCAATTTTGGCTACTCCAGACTTCTCACAAACATTCACTATTAAATGTGATGCTTCTGGGTCTAGATTGGGGGAAATACTAATGTAGGAAGGAAGACCCATTGCATTTGAAAGTCATCAATTCAAAGGTAAGAATCTACAAAAACCTATCTATGAGAAAGAAATGATGGCTATTCTTCACGCAGTTAACCAATGGAGGCCTTATCTAATGGGTAGACACTTTAAGGTGAAAACAGATCATGATAGTCTCAAATACTTTTTGGAGCAAAGATTATCATTTGAGGAACAACAAAAATGGGTAACCAAAATGTTGTGTTATGATTCTTAAATCATCTACAAGAAGGGTAAATATAATGTAATAGTAGATGCACTATCTAGATGGGATGCATCCACAGAAGCATTACTTTGTGCAATGTCCATATTGCAAGTATATTGGGTGGATGAAGCTAGGTTAGAATGGGAATAAGACAAGGATACATAGGTTCTGATTCAGAATCTCTAGTAAGGTAATTTATCCTCTGACAAATTTGAATGAAAAGGTAATGTCCTATGCTATAAGGGTAGGTTATACTTGTGCTAAAATTTAGAGCTTAAGCATAAGATTCTTGCAGAGTTGCATGCATCTCCAATTGGGGGACAGTCAGGGTTCTTGAAAACTTATCATATAATTAAGAAATAATTATTTTTGGAAGGACTCAATGGAGATGTAAAAAAGTTTTTGGAAGAATGCTTGATATGCCAATAGAATAAAGGTGAAACAGTTAAGACCCCAGGTTTGTTACAACCGTTAACAATTCCTAGTCAATGGTGGGAGGAGGTTTCTATGGATTTCATCACTGGGTTGCCTTGTTCTGAAGGTAGGAATGTTATTTTGGTCATTTTGGATAAGCTTACAAAATATGCCCATTTTTGGGCTCTCTCACAACCATTTTCAGCACATACAGTAGTGGCTATTTTTATGGAAGCAGTTCTCAAATTACATGGAACCCCAAAAATAATTGTAAGTGATCATGATCCTATTTTCACTAGTAATTTATGGACTGAACTATTTTCTTATTTGGGTACTCAGCTAGCTCATAGCTCATCTTACCACCCCTAATCTAATGGAAAAACTAAAGTGGTTAACAAATGTTTACAGGGGTATCTCCATTGGTTTGTATCAAATAAACAAGAACGTTGGGTTAAATGGCTACCACTTGCAGAATGGTGGTATAACACATATCTCCATACCTCTTCTAAAATGTCTCCATTTCTATCACTATATGGTTACCATCCACCTTCCATCACTTCTTCATTAAAGGTGCACACCAAGGTTCGAGATGTGGAAGAGCACATTCAACATCAGCAAGAGGTTTTGGCTAGTTTGAGAGAGAATTTGGCCTTGACACAAAATAGGATGAAACAACAAGCAGATCAACACCATAGTGAGAAAAATTTTGAGGTGGGTGATTGGGTATTTGTTCATTTGCAGCCTTACAAGTAGATTTACTTGTAGCAATAGAAAAAGGACAAAAAACTTGCTCCTAAGTATTATGGCCCTTATCAAGTTCTACAAAAAATTGGAAGTGTGGCTTAAAAGCTCAAGTTACCTCATTCATCTCACATACACCCAATATTTCATGTTTCTTGTTTGAAGAAGGTCATTGGATAGAAAGTTTCTACCCAAACAGAGCTCCTATAACTAGATGAAGAAGGATGATTTATTTTGGAACCAAAGAAGATCCTCCAAACACGTACTAAGAGGTTAAGAACTAGAGAGATTAGGGAATATTTGATCAAGTGGAAAAACCAAAGTAGTGAAGATGCAACTTGGGAAGGTGAATATTTTCTACAATAACATCTAGAGTTATTCAACGTTGATGACAACATTGGTTTGAAGGGGAAGGGTATGCTACACCCCTAACCTATCACATGTATGAGGATAGTATTAGCTGACTTATGGCTTACTTATCCCTCTTTGACATTATATTACATTTATCTATGCTTTCTTTTGATTAGTAGGTCGGCCTATGGAGTAAGCATGGCCTAGATAGACTATATATAGGAGGTAGTGGGTAGTCATTTATCATCATATTGTGAATTATGCTCATATTGAAGCTTGTGGAGGTTGACCCCTTGAAGTGGCTTATCTATTATCATATATTTGGATATATTTCAGTCATATTTGGATATAATTTTGCTGTTATACTTAATTCTTGAAGTAATTTAATTACAACCTTAAAGTTGACATCTATAGACCCATCATAAATTCCTTTAGGATATTTTCCTTAGACACTTTTTCTTATGGATCTATTTTTTTAGCCACTTTTCTCGAGAGAATTCATTTGGGATCTTTTCATCATGTCCTTTCCTACAAGATTCTTTATTGAAACAAATTCTTCAACCTCTTTTTTCATATTAATTCCTTCAAAATATTGAATGATCCTTCAGTTATCCTAGAAATAACCTTCAAAAATCTTGAAAACACCCTTCCCAAAAGGAAAATACCCTTTAAGGAAATTGAAAATTACCATTGACTTTTTGAAAATAACCTTTTTAGTTTAAGAAGAATACCTTTAGAGATTTTGAAAAGGACCATTATCTGAAGGTAAAGTATCCTTCATAAATCTATAAAATGACCTTTGAAACTTGTAAGATTCCCTTTAGAACTTGTAATATGCCCTTCATATTTTTGAAAAGTATCCTTTCAAAAAAAATGTGTAGGGTAGCTGCTTGAAGTCTTATCCTTTAGGAATGTTGAAAATGATCATTCTGAGGAGGGATTATCCTTTGAGAAAATTGTTCAGACAATTTTATGAAAGTAATTAGTCTTATTCTTCTTCTTCAAAAAATTTGTCTTGGATGAATTCTTTTAAAGAATTTGACACTTGGTAGAAAGAAAAGTCCAAAATAAATAGAATTTGGTCAAAAATGAAGGATCTAAAATAATTAATATGCAAAGGCTTAGCCAAAATACCAAAACAAATCTTTTCAAAATAAATAATACTCGTACATTTTTTGTGGGCTTATAGTTTGGAACACCTCTTTCAAAAAAAATCTACATAATGGACCTATCCTAAATGTGTAAACCTAGATGGCCAAGCTTTCAAATAGGGGTGCCCAATTTTGACCTGAAGGGCCAAAATTTGGTCAAAATAAGTATGATCAATAATTAATAAACATCTATAATAACTCTTTTTTAAATATGAATAATTTTAAATAAATAGACAATAGTTCAACACAAACTTACAAAACAAACTAAAAACTTTCTTTCTTGTAGAAATTGTAAAATTATCCTCCATTTTTAAGGAGGGAAAGACATATACATATATCTTTGGATGGGGATAACTCATCCTCTAAGATTATTATAATTGTATAACGTCTAAACTAAGATTATATTCCAAAAAAACATGCCATGTATTCATGTTTTCTAATATGAATAGATATAATTCTTAATATAGACACAAAATCACTTTAAAAAAATAATAATAACCTAATAATAAAAATAATTTATCAAAATTGAAACCAATCCTTAGTTAAAATGACTAGTTCAACTTGATTCAAATAACTATAGTGTTGATGTGGCCTTTCCATGTATAGTGACTATAACTATAGTTGTAACTAAAGTGTTAGTTGGAATCATAAGAGGCAATGTGATTTGAACTATAATTACAATAGTTGTTGATGGTGAAGTGGAGGTAGTATATCTAGTAGGGTGATAAGTAATGGTCTCATAGCATTATGAACTATAGTGTATCTATAAATAAGTGGAGGTGTTGAAGGTTAACATAATTTAAATAGGTGCTTCCTAAAGTGACTATTAGAGGCCTATATTGCACCCTAGCTGAGAAAAGTATTGTTTTGGTCCCCTACTCAAATATAGTCCAACATGGGAATGACCCTAGGATATGGGTTACCTAATCTTGGGTCAGACCTCTAGGATTTTTAATGAGGCTAGCTCCTATGATGTATCACTTATCTCATTTACACTAAAACCTACTAATTGATGGGGTGAAAAGGGAGATAAAGATAATTGAAATGGAAATCTAAGCTAATGTTGGTGTTGTACCTAAATTGACTGGTCATCCACTCTATTTTAAATATTAAAAACACTAATAAGACAAGAAAAATATAGAATCTACAACTCCAAAAGTTTTTTATATATAAATATTTCATGTAGAGGTTCACCAAGTGATTAAAACCAAAGGTAAATGATAAAGAGGCATGATTTAGATCACTAACCAATTAATGTATCCATATGCTAGTTTCAATAAATTGACATCAAACACTAAACATGATTTTCATAATAAGATAAACTAGTAGCTAGGTGAGATCAAGACTTGACAAGGGAGATATTTCTACCACATATACAAATCAAACTGACATTAACACACTATACCATAACCATGAAATCTTAACATGGTCTTCTGTTTATCTCAAGAGGTTATAAAATTCAATCTCAATATATTCTAGTCATACCCAAGACAGGGATCCATTCCAAGGCTTAAAATCCTATATATATATATAGCATAATGGGAATGAGAGAGATGGGGAACATTCATGGGAGAATGGAGGAGTCATTAATGATCAATAAATGTGGTATAAATTCATTGATTTTTTTCTATAGACATGCCTTCTTCTAATCAGGACTAATCATTTATCAAGAATCTAACCTTCATTTACTCCAATAGGATTCAAGTTCATCTCATTGGCTAAGAGATCCACTAGAAGAAAAGGGTTTATTTTACATGATGATTCATGACTAAGTTTGTTGGAGAAAATATCTTTAATATCTCAACAAAATTTAATACTCCAACTACTTCTCTAACCACAAGATATATTTGCTTTGATCTCCCATGCCACCTTTCACTTACTTTTGTTGTAAGGACAAAGTCCTCATGTCCATGAACATGATAGAGCCATTCCATGTCTGCTTTGGGTGGCTATTTTTCATATCTATATCTTTGACTAAATATGAGACACTTTAAACCTACCCCTACTCCAACTTGAACATAGGTCTTTTCTATAGATCAAAAACCAAACTCCTTTATTGGTTTTCCTATAGCTATTATATCGATGTAGACCTATAGAATATATATCCTTGTTCTTAATATTTATTAGTTATAAATAGACCTATCTTACCTTTGTACCCTATCAAAGATGAGAACTCATTATATGCATGGATCCTTCTTTAAAGAGAAATGATCATAGTCATGAAACAATACTACAACACCAAAATATGGGCTATGTAAGTTATATATCTTTGAACCAAAAGTCAAAACTGTGCTTTAATAGTGATGGAACATCATCATTGATAACATTTAATTATATAACTATATCTTCACAATGTATTTTGACTAAACTCCAATGGTGACACATGCCCTTTAAAAACCTACCCTAGTTTGAATTGAAATTGTATTTCAACATTTACTTGATAAATCACAACTTTAACTTCTAATTTTAGCCATTAATCTTAATTTGGGCTTCTCATATTGTGTTTTTGTCAACTCCACATTTGTCCTTAGGATACTACTATTAGTTTATTTGCTTCTTCACTTGCATCATATGGTAGCCTCAAATTTTTATAAGCCCTTTTATTTTCTGACCTCATGCACACCATTGATCTCCTTAGTCTAATTGAACACACTTCATCGATCTCCTTCTTCTTGATCAACCACACACCATTGATCTACTTATTCATTGAGATGATGCCATTTATTAGCAATGTATTTGATATCAATATATTTTGTCCTTTTGAATTGATTTTCACCATTGATCTTGGGCAACATGATCAAACACATGATGTTGGATCTTCAAGACCCACTGAGCTTTGTAGTCACCACCTGCCATTGATCTACTTAGTATGATGGATTGTACACCATTAGATCTTCAAGACCCACTGACATTGTTAGTCTCCCACTCACCATTGAACATTGATATAATATCTTATAATATTGACACTTTTTACCTATATGTTCATCCTAGGAACACTTAAATTTAAATGACTACTTGATAAATCTTGAACTTGACGTCTGTACACCAATCCTAGACTATCAATTCAACTTTAAATGCTTGTAACTTGAGATAGAAAGCTCATCAAGTCATAAAATTTGTAGAGGATAATTTAGTAATGAAATAATTCATGCCCATGCATTTATTTTCCTTTGTTTGGCTTCCCAATTTCACTTATTAAATACATAATCAAGATGATCCATCCATTTCTACATGATATCATGTGAGGGTCTGGATATTCAAAGCTTTCTCTTGCCATATTTTGATCATTTATGGATCAAAAACTCTACTTATCTTCTATATTTAGGTAAAATATTGGTATATGGTCCAAAATGGCCAATAGTGACAAACTCCCCTTCTGCCTATAGGCATTTATATTCTACCATGTTTGCATCAGAGTCTAGATTTATAGTCTCAAAATCAATAACAAAATTTCAAAAACATTAGGACTTTATCCATTAATTTTTTATGCATGGCCATGGAATATTTGAATGTTTCATGAAGGGTCTCTATTTGAGCCACTTTTTACCTATAAAATGTGATTATCTATAATATTTTCTTATTTTCTCTCTAGATGGTGATTTCCACCTCTACTTTAAAAATATCAATTGCAACCTATAGTGAATTTTCAAAGAAAATCTTAGTGATTATTCTCCCTGAGTTGTGCCTACTATAGTGATCCTTATTTATCTAAGGACTTGAATGGTCTTCTATTCTTTATTATCAATTTTTTTCACTAACCCTTGTATCTCTTGGTGTTATTCAATCAAATAAGCCATTTTATACTTACATGATTCTGTGTCATAGTCACATAAGGTATGAGCATTAGATTGAGGTGCTGGTAGGTCTCCATTCTAGTTTTTTTTACCAATTAATGTTACCTTGGCATCCCAATATTTCATTGTCAACTGAAAATTGACATCCCCACATAGTGTTTGAGATTGAGCTCTTGTGGTTCTGATCATGCTCACGATATGGTACAAATTTATGGTAGAGCTTTGTACATTATCAATAATATCCTTAGGAGCCTCAATTACTATAATCTATTTTCATACTGATTTAATACCATGAACATTTATTTTATAACTCCGTGTATAAAATCCACCAATGTGAAAGGGTATTCTTACAATTCATCTTAGTATCCAAGATTGGTCTTCCTCTTCTTGGTTAATGAAAATAATTATTCTTAATTCTCAAACCCAATAGTTTATTTTTTGATCAAACTACATAATTTTTTTTGGTTTCTTAGTGATGAGTAGGTCCTACCTCATATATTATACTTTTTATAACAATTCAATCCCAGTAGGGAACACCATCATAATTTTTTTAGTGGCTTGGGTTTGAGATGAGGAAGCAAAAGGTGGAGGATTACCTAGGGATCTTATTATTGAAGATGGAGGGGTAGCCATGGATGATGAATTGGAAGGTTTAGGTGGCTTATTTAAGGTAGCTAGATCATTTCTCCAAACCATGTTATTTATTTATGGAGGAGTCCTAATAATGTATTTAGTAGTATATGGGGTTTTGTAAATAGAGGCCACTGAGGACTAATTTTTTTTGTCCTTAGCTAGAGGTACCCCTAATTGAATAGATGGCCTTATTGACATAGAATGAGGGGAAAAAATAGATTTAGATATAAAATATTCAAAATGTAAATTAGTACCCTTGGTTTCTTGTTTAGTGATCAAAATACATGGATGAATTGGTGTAGCTAGGGAGTATGAATGTGACAGAAAATAATCTATGTAACTAGTAGTAAAAAAATAAAAATAATGGACACCAAAACTTGTCTTGATAAGAACACTATCAATTAGAAAATTTGATCCTTGTTTTTTTGTAGTGAAATCATCTAAAACCTTTATTATACTTGGCTCTATAACTGTAAAAGGCATTGTACTAGGATCACCCATAGGAACAATGTCAATCACTTTATAATCCATTTAAGAATCATGCGCCACCTTAGGGATATCCTCCATGGTAATATATTAATTAGTGGAAATACCTATGCTTATAACCTCTATTTCTTATGATTATTTAATGTCTAGAGCATGTAATGAGGAACTAGAAGGATTATCCTTCGTCTATTCTAGAATTCCTTATTTTATAATATTGTCTAGTATAATCACCTTTTGTAGTTTATCTTCCTTATCAAGATCTTCCCCTATCTTAGTATCTAATGGGCCAAATGTAGCACCTATATACTTTATAGTCCTATCTTATTCTTTAGTAACTATAGGAACGTAGAAAGAAGGTGGGAGAGTTATTTTCTTTTACTTATAACTAGATATTATATACAAGGGAATGTGAAGCTGATTTAAACATCAATCTTAAATCAAAGAAGATAAATCACACTTACCCTTCCACTTATTGGTACATTTAGACAATTGGGGTCATGACCAATATGGATTTACTAGACCTAACCAAGGGTTTCATTACCACAATATTATCACTAGAGAGGGTTCTAAATCCTCTATTCAAATAACACCATGTAATAACCCTAGTTAGGTCCTATGTTTTCTATATTCACAAAGTAAGTACAAAGTAAAGTAAAATATAACCTAGTGCACACCAAATCATGTACCACAAAATGGGGGTAATAAACATAAAATTAAACATGCATAGAAGATCTCTACTTAAGCTAATGTAGAGTAAATCCTAATGTATAGAGAGATAAGCATATAATATAACAAATGAAAATTTATCAACTTTAATGAGGATGAATAAGAGATAGGATTACTTACCTTTGAATATGAACCCATCAAACCTCAATCTCTTCCTTGGCCAAGGTGATTCACAAGAGGTTCTTGTGGTAAGTAAAGATAAAAAAGATAGGTCAAATCTAGATTACATGACTTTTGTATGCATCTAAAAGACTTCTCCAAAAGTGAAGATTTCTATTTCTAACTATATTATTTATATCGTAATCAATGATCCTAAATTATAATGGTGGATAAGCAAATTCATAATATATGATGTTATTATTCTTGTCTCTCTAATAAATGGTGAAAAGGATGTGTATATTTATCTAGATCTAACCCTAAACCATTTTGAAATTTTAGCCAATAGAGCTGGCCCAATTGACCCTACATCATTAATTAATATTATTAATTTAGGTCCTAGACTAGGTCAACTAAGGCCAATAGAGTCCCATAACTTGATAATATATTTTAAGTATAGGGTTAGCCTAGGTCATCATTATTCAGTAAAATGTCAAAAAGAGTTTTTGGCATAGGTAGGGGTTATTTAAGGTAGTGAATTGATTGGAGGAATGTGTAAGGGAGATTTAAAATATTAGGAAAGTGTATAGGATATGTCTATTTTTATTACAAGTGGTGGTATAGGGGACAAAAATATTGTGAAGAACCAATGGTACGCTCAACCATTTTCCTAGTGTACCCTTTAAGGCATGCACTCAAAGAGATTGAAACTCAAAAATTTAATATAAGAGATACAACATCAATAATTTATAAATTTTTAAAATATTCTGTGTATACATATTCCCCACTTGAATTACATCATGTATCACTCAAGTTTAACATGGGATGGTACTTCAAAAAAATAACATAACAACACACTATTGGAAGTATATCTACTAAGAGGGGGTGAATTAGTTTTATTAAAAAAATCCTCCAATTTCACTTAAAATTCATGAATAATTCATTCACTTACATACATCAATTAATTCATACATAATCTTCTATGAAAGTAAATAATATAAGGACATGAGATATACATGGAAAACCCTATAAGGGAAGAAAAACCATTGATGCATAACATGTAATAATATCCTATAAGAAATTAATCAACATTTTAGTAATCCAATAACCCCATAAGGAGCACCAACCCCTCACTTAGTCAAGAACCAACTCAACTAGTGCACTTAGTAAGCTTGAACCTGTAAGGAGGCTCCAACCCCCTAGGAAAACAAGCACCAACTCAGCTACCTTCAGTCTCTAATCACCCTCAGACACTTTTTTCTTACTCAACTAAATATGGCATCTTGTATTTACTATTATCACACTTCTTTCTCTCACAAATATCCTATTAGGCCTTCTTTCTCAATTAGCCCTCTCCTTTGCAAAAATAAGTCAATTAACCTTGCTCAACACCTAGACAAACATAGTTATATACTCATGGAATATTAATATCAATTATATAATTATCTTTAATCCCTTTAAATATTATCCAAAACTCTATATCCTTTTCTCAATAGCTCAATATTCTAACTCATCAAAATAGGCTTATTAGGCCTTGACTTTATACTTGATTCTTTATCATACACATATTGGTTGGCCAAGGACATAACCATACTTTTATTATGATTGAAATAGATCACTAAAAACGTTTAAAAAGTGAAAAAAACATAACATAGGTTGGTCATTAACCTTAAGGTCTAAAACCACCATGAGGCCTAATAGATACCTAATACAATTAGGGATTCTTTAAGCGCATGTTTCATTTAGACCTCCTTTGTACACTTTAAACCTTCACCAATAGATTAAAAACTTCATATGTAAATTTATTATACCCATCATAATATCTCATTTTTTACCCAAAAACATTTGTCTCTTTTCACTTGTTGAACCATCTAATTAGGTCTACTTGCTAACATGCCTTCTAACTACTAAAAAGTCTATCTTGTAAGAATGAACCAAATGCATAATTTTGACACATAATCCATAAAAAAAATATATTAATATTATATTTATTATTTTAAATACTTCCCAAAATTATTTTTTTCATCACACAATCCAAAAGACCTCAAGAACACTACTATAAATGGCTTACTCAGAACTACCAATCACTATCAATAAATAATCAAAAACATTTAACTCTCCATAGTTGACTAGGGACTTAAAATGAGTAAAAATACATTAAAATGATCCTATAAGACCTTTATAACACCTTAAACATCATTTTATCTTCCAATTTAGTGAAAAATGACTCAGGAACATCATTTTCACACACAAAAAGTTGCCTATAGTACCAAAAACAAAGTCAAGGAAATCAAGTCATATAAAACCTATGGAAACACTTATGTGATATTATAATGGGTTTGTGTGAAAATTAAATATAATTATATCATCTACATAAAGTTATATTTCATGGTCATATATCAATATTGGTCTTACAAACCAATTCTCACTATTTCAATCTATAAAGACTTTACTTTGTTAGATAGACCAGTTTGATGACAACTTTTTGCTTGAGTATAGGAATCATCTTTAAATATAGGAAGGATAGATATTTAATAATTTCCACATGAAATAGGATCCATCCCTTGTCCTCTACAACAAATCCTTAATTGTATTCTCATTCTCACCTAGTTTTTTCAAATTTTTGCTCATTAGGCATGTTTAGTGATAGGATAACTTCCATGACTAGTTTAGTACATTTTTGGTCTAAAAATAATCATAATATTCATGGTAATAAAATATAATTCTTACTCATTATCCTCCATCCATGTTCATTATTTGACCTAGTTAACCTTAACTGCTACATCAAAATTCCTAAAAACAAGAGTTTATTATAGCTTCTGCTCACTATCAACACAAACCAAAACCATCTGATTAAACCTTAAAGATCCATTTACATGTTCCAAACATAAAAATAGGTCGAAAAGAACACGTTTATACATAACCAATTATATATTTCTTATCAAGTCATTATAAGGGTTTTGACTAGTTTCATTTATTAGCAATCATTCATAAATGAGTGCACCTTATATTCAAAAATAATGAAAAAAACAAAGATAGGGACCTTCCCCAACTTCCATGAAGTTATTAAGATCTCATGAAAAGTTTGAATGTGAAAATGAGTATAATAAATATTTTCTTGAGTCTACAACACCCCATTTTGTGCATATAGGGAACCTTATCATATATTTTCATTGTTTATCCTTTAGATATTGAATTAAAAATTTGTTCACATAACTAAAATTACCTGTCACACCTTTTTAAATTCTCTAAAGAGATAAGACATCCTTGGAAATGATCTTGACCCCTCAATAGGACACTATAGGCCACTTTACATACTAGGCCTTATACTACTAGTCATACTTTACATTCCACCCTCATGTCATATTAACTAATATCATACTCATACACTACCAAACTTGATCACATAGGTCTCAAGTGGATCAATTCATCATGCTACCAGACATTTTCCAATTCACTATGTCTTTCAAGTAAAGATTAAGCCTCAACACTAGACCTTGAAACTCATCAATAAGATTTTTATCTCTTGATCATTTTTAACATAGATTAGGACACTTTGTAATACCTTTAATGACCTAACTCAAAAATCTTTACCATGTATCTTTAATATATATTCTTCATAGAGCTAGACTAGGCTACTCAAGATACCTAGTACTCAGAGTTGGGACACAAGCAAGCTATATCTTAATGATATCATTCTTCAAAAATGATTATATGAAGACAAAACTAATATTAACAGACTTATGAGCTTTTTCATATGAAAATATTATACCAAGACCTCAAACATAATACAAGAACTTGTTGACCCATGTGCTTACCTTGTATGCTCCTCAGTACTTAATGCTCAATCAAGATGTTTCTTTTGTATCTTGAACATTATCTTGACATATCATAAAAATTCAAAAAGAATACCAAGTTTCCTTCAAATGTTCTCTCAATAGAGAGATAAAAATTCTTTGTCACACACCACTTCAATAATCATGACATTAAATCTAACTTTTGACATGAATGACATTCAACTTAACTTTGACATCAATGATAAAATTGATGCCTTAATAATAAAAATAGGAACATACCTCCAAAATATCCCCCTTTATAATTGATAGAAAACACTCCTAATCATAGAAGATCATTCTCTTTCTTTTAAGCTGGACCCTCTTCAATAATTGATCTTTGAAATAGGAAATTTCTCCCCCTTTTACATTAATGATAAAGTTTCATCTTCTTGGCAGATATTTGATCTTTGGACCTAGGGAAACATACATTTTATCTCAGACAAACTCGTCAATAATTTATATTAAAAAATTTAACATGGACCAGGCTCACATACCTACTCATGAGACATGATTGGCTCTTTTTGTCTTCATGAAATTTTAAGACATTTTCAAAACACTGACTTGGTTTGATTAAGTCATCATGAAAATTTGTTTTGAGTTGTCTCTTGTGGTAATATTTTGAGTAAACTTATTTACTAAACCCTAAAGTTGAAAGTCTCTTAAGACCAAAAAAAACCCCTATGACTAAGAATCTTTCATGATTCTTGATAACTAGATGAGTGTCTCTATGAAGCTTGATAGATTCACCTTTGCTCTAGAGAGATAGAACAACATACATTTAGGAGGTTCCCAAATCTCCATGTCCTTACAAGATTGATCCTCATTCTTGATCCTCTTATTGTTGATTAGTCCTTCTAACTTGACCTCCTCAATCTTTATTTGAGAAATATTTTGGCTTGATTTATTAGTCTTGACCCCTTCATCAATAATCTAAGTAGATAAAGAAAATTATTTTATTTCCTTTGTACCTTGATTTTGCTCTATCATGGTACATAGTCCACTTGAACTTGTAGACTAGTCATCAACCTTAGCTACCTTGGGTTTCCACATAATATTTTGTCTTTTTTCTTGTCTTCTAGAAGCCTTAAATTTCTTATCTTGTCTTTAGAAGTGATGCTTACAATATTTTTAAATATGACCAAACTTATGACAATTGAAACATAATATCCATCTAAATGGAAATAAATCATGACCCATATCTCTTGGCTAATGTTTCTCCTCTTATTTCCATGAAAATTCATTCTTAAAGGGCATTTTATAAGGCCTTTATCTATGAAAAAATAGGTTACATGAATAACAATAGCCATTGATAGTATTAACATACCTTATGTTATTAGGTTGCTTGGTAGTATTGGCCTTTATTCTATTAGCACCCTAATTATTTGGTTGATATTTAACTTGTTTGATCATATCAATGTTCTTCTCTTGATCTCTAATGAATCCTAGGGTTATTTTGTCATTAGTATCCTTTCAGCTACGTAGAATATTATCTAGATCATTGGTATTCTTTTCAATACTCACAAATGAATTATGCTTGTTTCAATTTATCTCTCAAGGAGTTCACTTTAGATACATAACTTACACATTCTTCTTCTTTTTCTTCTAGGCCTACAATCATAATTTCAAGTTGACCCTCTACCTATTTGAATATTTCTTCTTGTTCCTTGGAGTTATTACTTAGTCTAGATTCAAACAAATTGATTTTATCTTCATAATATTTGATAATAGATCTCATCACCTTATTATTATTTTTTACCATCTTAAATTCTTTTCAAGTATTTATCAACTGAGCCTCAGATCCACCTCATCTCCTTCTCCATCTGAATCACCAAAAACACCTCCAATACATATGGATTTTTAGAGATTTGAGCATATTATTTCTTAATCCATGAAGAGAACCTCATTGACATTAGGACCATCACATTCATTATCACTTTATAAATCACTTCTCTCACTCTCATTAGATGAGCTATAATCTTCCTTGGTGTAAAGACTCCTTTTGTTTTTGAATAATTTTTCTTGTTGTTATATCTTCTAAAATTTTTATTGGTCTTATCAAATTTATAGGACTTTTTAAATCATAATCATGATCTTCATCATGCTTTCCATCATCCTTTATCTTATTATTATAAGGACATGTTTTGGAAAAGTATCAAACTTCTCCATAATTGAAGCATTTAAAAGGCAACTTGTCCTTGTATTTACCTAAACCTATCTTCAACTTTCTTATAAACATAACTATCAACTCATCATCATCATCAATATAAGATTCATCATTATCTTTGAATTTATTACCTTGTGAATTCTTTTTTGTCTTAAATGTAGTTTCCTTTTTTGTAGGTCATCCTTCACTTCTCCTCATATAATAGGATATTAGGGTTACATGAAGTCCATACATCTCTATCTTATCTATATCTTACATTTCTTCATTGACACATACCTTAGAATTAAATTTGGTAGTTAGAGACCTTAATACCTTTTGAACAACAATAGTCTCTTTTAATTTTTCTCTTAAACCTCTTATGATGTTGATCACTTCATCAAACCTCAACAAGTAGGTTGAAATGATCTGATCTTCATTCATTTTTAGACTTTCAAATTATCTTCTATAGGTTTCCCACTTGGAAAATTTCACCTCAGAATATCCTTCATGAGTATTTTTCAAATTACCCACATTTATTTTTTAGATATACAATGCATTACCTTCATAATTTTTACCTTTGATATGCCACACATAATTCCATTGATTGCTTTAGAGTTATTGTCAATAGCCTTCTTACCTATTGCATTTGTAAGAGGAATATGGGGTGTAGTATACCAATCCAATAATAATTTAAAAACATCATGACTTTTATAAATCAAATATTTCCTCATCCTAACACTCCAAAAGGAATAATAAATATGGATATTTTCTTTTAGAAAAACCACCTTGTGCTTGACTACCATCTTAACCTTTTTAGAATATCCTTTATGTTACTATACCTCATTAAAAGTAAATGATATAATACCAAATGTTGGAAGTACAAATAATAATAGTTGGTGTGAATAATTTATGTTAAAATAGTCCTCTAATTTCACTTAGGATTCATGAATCATTTATTCACTTACATACATCAATTAATGCATACTCAAGCATCTATGAAAGAAAATAATATAAAGACATGAGATATATGTGGGAAACCCTCTAGGGGAAGAAAAAAACTAATTAAAAACTTTTAATACTATCCTATAATAAATTAATCAAAATTTTAGTGAGGCAACAACCCCATAAGGAGCACCAACCCCTCACTTAGTCAAGCACCATCTCAACTAGTGCATTTAGCGAGATTCAACTTGGAAGGAGGCTCCAACCCCATAGGTAACCAAGAAATAACTCAGATACCTTTAATATATAATCACCCTTGTACATGTGTTTCTTAATCAACTAGATATTACCTCATAAGTTTTCTCTTCTCACACTTCTTTCTCTCTCAAATAACCTATTAGGATTTCTAGATTAATTAGCCCTCCTTGGCAGAAATAGGTCAATTAACCTTGCTCAAAACCTAAAAAAAAATAGTTATATAGTATTTTAATACTCATATTCTTATATTAAATCCCTTAACCTATTCTCCAAAAATCTATATCTTTCGTTCAATAGCTCAATATTCTAACTAGTCAAAATAGGCTTATTATGCCTTGACTTTATACTTGATTCTTTATCATACTCATATTGGTGAGCCAAGGAACTTGGAATAATTGGATTATTATTTAAATATATCACTAAAAATGTTTAAAAATTTAAACAAACATTACATATGTCGTTCATTACCCTTAAGGGCTAAAACCACTATTAGGCCTAATAAGGACTTAATACAATTAGGCCTTCCTTAAGCACACATTTCACTTAGACCTCATTTCAACACTTTGAGAATTAAAAAAATAATTAAAATTTTCATATGTCACTTTAATATACCCATCCTAATATCTCATTATTTCACGAACACCATTTGGCTCTTTTCACTCCTTGAACCATCCAATTAGGTCTACTCACCAATAGGCCTTATAATTGCCAGAAGGTCTGTCTTGTAAATCTAAACTATATACATAATTTTGACACATAAAACATACATAAAATCATATTAATATGATATTTATGATTTAAAATACCTATCTATATTATTTTTTTCATCACACAAGCCAAAAATCCTCAAGAACACTCTTG
This sequence comes from Torreya grandis, assembly GCA_037957365.1. Classification (NCBI taxonomy): domain Eukaryota; kingdom Viridiplantae; phylum Streptophyta; class Pinopsida; order Cupressales; family Taxaceae; genus Torreya; species Torreya grandis. The sequence continues at coordinate 1,854,366 of JARHVA010002379.1, read as the reverse complement.
CAAATGGCTTACTCACAACCACCAAACACTATCAATAAATAGTAAAAAGCATTTAACTCTCTATAGCTGAAAAGGGACTCAAAATTAGGAAAAATAAATTATAATTATATTATAATACCTATATAATACCTTAAATATTTTTTTATGGTCCATCTTATTTCAAAATGACTTAGGAACATCATTTTCACACACGTAGAGAAAGTTACATGTAGAATCAAAAACATAGTCAAGAAAATCAAGTCATAAAACACCTGTGGGAGAACTTTTGGTATGTTAGAATGGGTTTTTTTGAAAATTTATAATCCTTATATAATATTTAAAAATTTATATTTCATGGTCATATATACATATTGGTCTTACATGCCAATCTCATTATTTCATTCTACACATACTTCACTATGTTAGATAGACCAATTTGATCACAAATTTTTGCTTGAGTATAGGCATCATCAACACTTATAAACTAAGGGTATAGGATGAATATGTCTCAAATAATGTCCCAATGCAATAGGATCCATCCCTAGTCATCTGAAACCAATCCCTAATCTCATTCTCATTCTCACCTAATTTTCTCACTATTATGTTTATTAGACCTATTTAGTGATAGACTAACTTCCATGACTAGTTTAACACATGTTTTCTTTGAAACATTATAAAATAATTTAATGGTAATAAAATATAAGTCTTACACATCATCATCCATCCATTTTCATATTTTTACCTAGTCAACCCTACCTACTGCATCAAAATTCCTAGGAATAAGGGTTTTCCTATAACGTCTACTCACTATCAAGACAAACCAAAACCATCTAATGAAATCTTGAATAATACTTTTCATGTTATAAAAAAATAGGTTAATAGTACCATTATGATACATAAATTATTATATATATCTTATCATGTCATTATAAGGGTTTTGACTAGTTTCACTTCTTAGAAATTGTTCATAAAGGATTTACCCTAATCTTCAAAACCAATGCCAAGAAAATAAAGATAAGGACCTTTCCTAACTTCCATGAAGTTCTCAATCTCTCATGAAATTTTTTAACATGACAACTAGTATAATAAAATTTTCACATGCCAATTAGTATAATAAATCTCTCCTCGAGTCTGCAACACCCCATTTTGTGCACATAGAGAACCTTATCATAGGTTTTCATGCCTTCTCCTTTAGGTATTGACTTAATTTTTTTTTCATATAATTAAAATGATATATAACACATATTTAAATTCTCTTAAGATATCAATCATCCTTGGAAATGATATTTACCCCTTATTATGTCATTATTGGTCACCTTGTATACTAGGCCTTATACTACTAGACATACTTAGACTATGATCATGCCTTGAGACCTATTGAAATATCTTAAACACTCTACTATCATGTAATATAACCTCATATCCTACTCATAAACTACTAATATTACTCACATAGGTCTTAAATGGCGTAACTCATCATGTTGTCAGACCTATGCCAATTTACTAGGTCTTTCAAGTAAAGATTAAGCCTCAACATTAGAAATTGAAACTCATTAGTAATATTTTTGTTTCTTTATCATTTTGAACATATCTTAGGACACTTTATCATGCCTTTAATAACCCAAATCACAAATATTTTCCATGCATCGTGCATACATCTTCTTCATAAAGTTAGATGAGGTTACTCAAGATACCTAGTACTCAGAGTTGGGACACAAACATGCTAGATCTTATTTATATCATTATTCAAACATGATTATATAAATACAAAGTTACTATCAATAAACTCATGATCTTTTCCATATGACAATATTGTACCAAGATCTCATATATATTACAATGACTTGTTAACCCATGTACTAACCTTGTATGCTCCTTAGTACTTAGATCTTAATCGAGATGCTTCCCTTGTACCTTGAACATGATATTGACATGTCACAAAACCTCATAAATAATACTAGGTTTCCTTCAAATTTTCTCTCAATAGAGAGATAAAACTTCTTTGCCAAACACCACTTCACCAATCATTACATCAACTCTAAATTTTGACATGAAGGACATTCAACTTAAATTTGACATCAATGACAACATCAATGCCTTAATGCCAACACTAAGAACATACCTAAACACACACAACACTGCAAATAGATAATTTGTAGTGGTAATTGAATAAGATAAATGAAAAGACATAACTAAAAAATACATACCTTTACTTACATTATTTATATAAAAGAGGAAGGAAGTGAGATAAATGTGAAGGTGTTGAATGTAGGAAAAATTAGGTGAACCTATAAAAAGTATCAAAATTTTGTAATTTTTGAAAATATACATGTAATATGTGAAAAGATTATATACAATGTCAAGATTCTAGAACATCTTGTGGTTTAGAAAAAAGTTATAGTATACATAAAGTTGTGGTTGAAAAATGGAATATGATTGTAAATATATAATAGGTAAATAATTTTAAATAGTATCTATATATAGGTTAAAAATTAATTCATTTTTTATTTTACTATTATGATAAAATATTTCTCTGAGAGACCCAATTTGAGCTTAGAGAGTGATCATGATGAGGAGACAACATCTATGATGTGAAGGATGTATAGCAGGTGTAGTAGGTGCAATGTAGGTAAGTGAAGCATTAATTTCAAAATTTTAAGTAATTTTAATTGAAATTAAGGTACATATAGGAAAATATATGTTAGGAAAATTATGGATACTGAAAATGACCCTAGGAATTTTTTAGGTAGTAGGGGTAGAATGGGATACTAGGTAGGAGAAGATCTAAACAATAAATACCCAAGGAAATTATGGTAAATGGTCAAAAATTCATTCCTATCAACTCAATTTTCAAGGTGAGATACATCTAAGGAGTTGACTATGTAGTAGTGGGCTAATGTAATATCACTAAAGATAGTTGACTACATAGTATAGGGTCAATCCAGTTAGAAACAAGGAAATGAATGGCCTAATACCTCCTGACCAATGTAGTTCATACTTTATGGCTGATATAGTTTATGTAATGAGGCTGTTTATGTAGGAAAAGGATGATGTAGTATGATAAAACTAGGAAAGGAGCTAATTTATTATCAAATACTTTGATCATTTCTATAAGAATGGGACAATTGTGTAACAAAAGACTGATGTAGTATGGAAAGAATGTGATAGGTAAAACTTAGTTTTAAATAAGATGATTATGTAGGAAAAATGCAAAATAATACAAACAAGCTAATGAAGTAGTTAATTTGTAGTTTTTTTAATAATATTTAAGAATATATTTTATTATTATAACATCAAGATCTAATACATTATCTATTATTTGATATTTTATAGAGATTATATATATTTTGGTGTCTAGTGGATGCATTTTGGCTACCAAATTTATTGAATCATATGTTAGATGTGTATATAGATTGATTACTTGCATTTGGTTTTTAAGGCATCATGGATATGAGATAGATCCCTCTAATTGTTGATCTCATTGTCATGTTCCTAAGAGCATGATAATAGTTGACCAACACTTTCTAATGGGAGGTGGATGGGGATACTATAGAGGTGGTGGTCACCTTGGAATATCTCCATGCCTTTCTTAGACTTCCTATTGATAGGAATCTAATGATATGTGATACATAAAATTCAAAGGATGAGTGTTGAAATCTGGCTTAATCAATGACATGATCAGATAAGATATATCTTGGGTTATTTGTTAGCTTATTTAATGTTTATATCATGAACATTATAGATATCTAGAATGATATGATAGGGATTATTATAACCTAATTGTTGTATCACAAGTTAAATGATAAGGTATTACTTCACATGATAGCCTTGTGCAAATCCATCTTAGATCAGGGTGCATTATATGATCTTGGTTCTATCAAGTGGCTCTATCTCATGCGTGATATGTATGAGATATTAACTCAAGGGTAGAATATGATGATCCCTATCATTATATTGAGTACATGGATCTATGAGAGATTCCCTATGTACTAAATGATTGGGTTTCCCCATGCAGTCAATGATAGGTTACCTTGGGTTATAAGTTATAGGTAGGACCATGTAGACCATGTTATGCCCTATATTCTAGATTTTCATATTTTCACATGAGGGTAAATAGTGTGGTAAATTTACACTCATATTACTACCATATGGACACCTTGGTAAACTAGTTCTATAGGTTTGGTATGTTTATAGATAATTGGCCACTATAGTTCATGGGTGGAACCACATCTAGTGGTTTGTGTACCTAGATATTTGGGGCTACCACATCTATTAGCCCATCTAATAGTGCATGATTATTAGACATGACATGTTAGATATCCAAGAAGGAGGGGAGGTACATGGCTGTTAGTCAAGATACTTGTGATTATGCCTCAACAAGTGAGACCATGGGCTAATCAGACATGTTATTAGGAAAAAGTAAGGTGTCGAGGAGATGATGCCATGGGTGTAGATGTAGAAAGTGTGGGAGTATAGAAAAGACCACAATATAGGTGAAAATGGATGTTTTGAGCTCATTAGAGATGGAAAGATTATTGATGAGAGGATACATAGGCACTATCAATTAGATAAGGGGATCCTTCAGTGGCTCTAGGATATAAATGGTCTATAGAGAGGCCATTATAGAGGGGGTCACTATGGGATCAGGTGGTGCCTCCTAATTTTGCATGCATATAGAGTTTATTGATAGAGGAGGTGCTCAACAAGTGAGTATATGGGGAGACTTTGGCTAGTGATATGAGAATTGGTGATAAATGTTTTTATTTGGTTTAAGTTTTTGATATAGAACACTATTTTCATTATTGTTTATGATAAATAGATGATTTAAAATATTAATACATGAGATCTGATATATACTTGGTCTTTGGTTTTATAGATACTACTACTATAAAGGATATCAAATGGGGATTATTACTTATGTCTAAACACATGGTGACTAATATATAGTTTTAGGCATGAGGTGATGGTTTATATCCACCTACAGGGGTAGGAGCTAGAGAGGCTCAGGGTTGGTAGGATTTAGTATAGGAGTGATCTATGAATATGGTGACTACTATACAACTAGGGTAGGTATAGGTCCAAGTGGACAACCTATAGGGTTAGGTTATTGTCTTGAGATCCCAAAATACCTTTTACAACACACTGTTTATAAGGGCCAATCATAAGCATCCATGGGTAGCATGACTAAGCCATACGATAGGCATGGTGGAGCATAACCTTTTTACATTTGTTATTATATTTTGTATTTGTATTCTATCAAACTCATGATATATATTTATATATATTTTTTATTTATCTATGATTTTTACTTGTATTTGTATATGGATGGATGTATTTCATTTTTATCACATGTATTTTACTTTCATTTTATATTTCATGGGTAATATTTTATGTATGTTTTATTTTCTAGCATTATATGATACACATGCATGGTTAAAAATAAAATTAAAATGATTTGGAAAAGTATAAATAATCATAAAATGTAATACACACTATATCATGATGAGAAATGTGTAAAACCAAAATATGAATAAATATATGAAACCAAAAATGGTAAAGTAATAGGTAATTAGTGTTTTCAAACCATTTATAGGTAAAATTTGAAACAAATTAAAAGAAAATATACATCATAATATATCAAGTTGGGAAGTATGAATATTTGTAATAAAGTGGAAAACAAATGAAAACCAATGGTATGCAAATAAATGCATAAGAAATTTAATCAATCATACTAGTTAAAGATGGGAAGTATGAAAATAAAAACAAAATGTCTCTATAAATAAAATTAATCATACTAAATCAATATGGGAAGTATGATAAATTTAATAAAATGGTTGTAAATATACATGCAATTCTAAAATAAGAATATATAAGTGAGGTGCTTATGAAGTAAGCATAAAGCATACTACATCAAGATGGGAAGTATGTCAGTGATGTGTAAACCATAATCTAACACAAATTATCTCAAATTTGAAGAATGTAATTTTATTTTGACCTGGTTATAGTATGAACTCAGTATTAGAGTATTTTTTGAGGAGGGGCTAGTCCTATCATGGTTTTGCACTAAAACTAATAACGGGAACACCAATGAGGTGGAAACATCTATAGGAATAATTTAAAATATGTTGTTAATATGGTAATTTATGAAGAGATCCCAATCCTGTATGTGGTTTTAAACTATAATTCACAAGGGGGACACCAATGAGGTAAATGGTAAATAAGGGAAACAATAAGGAAATGTTTTATTATGGTCATTTATGAGGAGATCTTGCTCCTATCCATAGTCTTACACTGTAACTCATAAAGGGAAACTTGGGGGGAATGATCAGTTAACCAAAAAAATATTTATCAAGGGGAAATATTAGGATTGTTTTAATGAAATAGGGAATGTAAAAATCATGACATATGCATCTATGAGAAAACCTTAGGAAAAATGAGGCATAATAGGTACAAAAAAGAGACACTAACACTCTAGTGACCATCAAAATACAAAGGATACCTTGTCACAATAAGAAAAAAGTTGTATATTCAAATAGGTGAGATACTAATATCAAGTCATGATGGGTATATGAATAAAAAAATTAAAATGAACCAACCTTCCCACAACATGTTCCTCATTCTAAAGACCTTCTATAGATTCATCAATCTACTAAGAAGATTAGGTACTTATGTGAGAAATTAGGTATCAGTTATAGATTATTTTGTTCTCTTATCTTAGTTTACTAGCTTAGTATACCCTAATGGAAATATCACTATCATGAGGTAGATAAAAATAGAGAAGAATAATAATGTGCATAGAAGTTACATGTAGAGAAGGAATAAGCCACCCAACAAGCTACATAGGAAGAGATGAATAAGAAAAAGGAGGAAGTCAAAAGAAAGTAGGCTGAAGATGATGTAAAATAACTCAATCTAGTAGTAGAAGCCATGGAAAATAATCAAAATTCACATAAGTAACCATATGTAAAAGCAACACAAATAGAATAATAAGAAGCACTAACTACAGCTATGATTGGTCCTCAACTCCTAGAATTGTCCTTGGGAGGAGTTTAGCTTTGGGATGTCCCTACTATTGGTGCTCAATGCACCAATTTTTCTCTTCGACTTGAAACAATGCCATGACCATACCCTTTAGTTATTCTAATCACATTGGATACACTCCAACTCAAGAAGGAATCTTCATTAGACATCTCTAGACTCTTGTTAAAGAAATAACTTGAGGGTGTAGTAGAATTTTAGGAGTCAATTGTGTAGAAGGATGCCTTTCAGAAGTTGAAAATCGATCAATCCAAGGTAAAAAACATTGAAATGAATGCTCACTTCCATGAATCTACCACTATCATCCAAGATGCCTACCCAAATTTGGTCACTCAAGCAATCAGGGACTAAGTCATGTTCGATTAGAATATACTCAAAACTAGTCTCTGAGTTAACTAAGGATTAGTTTGCAGCCCAAAAACTCCACACAGTCATTACATTAGGCCAATATGTGAGAATTGAGGATACAACACTCATCACTTTTCTATAGGATTATCAAACCATGTTGTATATTATTTCCCTACAAGCATAATAGATGCACATAACTTGTTGGACTAGAAGTAGTAATTGGATGATTATTTAACCAATTCTAGTGTGGACTTCACCATGACACAACCACCAAGGAAACTATGGGTAGACACACTACCTAAATGGATGATAAAGACAAAGAAATTTATCACTTTGTCACTTCTAATGACAACATAAATGACATCCTCAATTCATAGAGTTAGCTTCTATGTTATTCCATTGCTAGTCTACAAGATCAACATCATGAAAATAAACTAGAGTAGGTGAATGGTGAAATTCATGCTAGTTTTACCAACACCAAGGAAGATATGAGCATCACTAATTACATAGATCTCAAGTATATCATTGGATACCATGCACTATTATATACCCTACTATGCAGGATCTAGGAAGTCATACTCAAATGGTATGTTTATAAGACTGATCTGTCACCTTTTTATAGTGATGTTTCCCAGATTCTCAATAAGACTATGTAAAATCCATTATTAGAGCTCAAGAATATTATCACTTAGTGTAAGGATGTGAAATTCAAAGCTAAGGATTCTTCTAGTCAGTCATTGTCTATGTCTATTCTACCTCTATCAAGGGTTTAAGTACTATGTAGAGTATGATTTTGTCAAATAAAAATTTTGTATTGGGGATGACTTATTAAGATAAAGGAAAACCACTTGTTTATGATAACCTATTAAAAACTTGAATGGGTGGTAGGTTGGTATTCTACTTAGTTGAAAACCCAAAAAGGTAGTAAATTACTACACAAGATATGAAAATTGGAAATAGTACCTTAAGTGATTACTGTGACTCTTAATGGTCTAATCAATTCTTCAACACTCTATTCACTTGTAAAATTTTATCATATATTATGATATTATCTCAAGATGAGACAACATTTTTAGTCCAAGAAAGTGTTGGGAGAAGAAATTGAATTGTAAAGTTGCACAAGATATTTGTCTGATATCCATGCATTATGTATTCATTTTGTCATGTATATGTCTATTTTTTCCTAACTCCATAACATTTAATAGGTTATAATATGAACATACTCTAATTTTAGTATCAAGTATGAGAAGAATATGAATAGTCATATACTACAAATGTCTATATACTTTTGTTTGTATGAAGAATAAAGTTTCGCTTTTTGAAGATATCAATAGAAACTATTTAGTTATGGTTACCTGTGTGGTTTCTTACTTTGTTCCTTTCATGCATTCTCATTATAATGTTTTATTACTTTCTATCTAATTTAATTTTAACACTCTATTCATGTTAATTAATTAATGGTTGTTCTTACTTCACCCTTAATTCATAATAATTCATCCTTTCTATGATTTTATTATCTAACCTTTTCTATGAATAAAATGGAATATCATGCACACTAAAGTATAACCTATCTATCCTCATCATTAGAATGTTTTTATTCTTCAAGTACCTATTCTAGCATGTATGAAAATTAAAATTGACCTACCTTCCCATAATGTGTTCCCTATTCTTCATGAAACCTTACATATTCATTAGTCTATTATGAAGATTATGTACTTACATGAGAAAGTAGGTATCACTATAGAATATTTTGAATTATCCTATCCAAATATAATGACATACAATAGCCCAATGGACCTTATCTCTATCATGAGGTCAACTATGGATTTTCAGCTTCAATTGGAGATAGGAGATGTGATATGAATCATGTATTTTCGTGTGATGTTGACTTTTGGCTTTGTATGTGGCTTTTTGGTTATTGAATTTTATTTAAAATGATTTGAATTTTAAATTTTGATGTTTTATTTATTCCTCCTTCATATGAATTCAGAGAACCAAAAATGGGTGTTAAAGATGATTATCATTTGAAAACTTTAGACTTCATTGCTAAGAAAGAGAACTTAGAGAGCATGGTGTCTAAGAGTCTTGTTTATTCATGTGAAATAAAAGTTTTATATTTAATTTGACCTTGTTTTAGCCAAAGTGGAATTAAAGGAAAGAAAATCAAGGGGAATGAACATGAAATAATTTGAATTACTTCAAATAAAAAAAGTGACAAAGGTGAAAAGGGAGATAATGATAGGTAAGTTTTATTCATTATCATAATAATGTATGAATGTGTATGGAAACATGATAACATAGTTTTTTGTGCAAGTTTTAGCTACAAAATAAATAAAAACCAAAACTAAGAATGAAGGATCACAAACTTGTAACCATTTATTAGCATTCTAGAAAAAGAACACTTGGTAAAATAAAAATAGTGATTTTATGAGGAGGGCCTAGTCCTATGCATGGTCTTACACTATAAAACATAAATTAAAATCCTAAGAGGGTGAATAAATAATGTGAAAAATAAAATTAATAAAGATGGTATTTGTTAGGAAGGCTTGGTCCTATCCATGGTCTTACACTAAAACTCACAAAAGGGAAACCCAAGAGGGTGTAAAAATCAATAGAAAATAATAAGTTAATAAAATGAAAAGGAAGTCATGACTAATATTGGGTCCTATCCATTATTTTAAAATGCAAATCACGAGAAAAATAAACTAAAGGACCAAGAGAAGGAACTAAGGTTTATGGAAAGAGAAACTGTTGTAGAGGGTGAGACCCATATAGGAAGATGATAAAAACTGTTAGTATGATAGTATATATAAATATGATAAGAATATAAATATCTAAGAACAATAATTTTTCAAGAATTGTGAATTGGTGGGCTATTTGAAAATAAAGCCTTCATTAGTCTAGAGGTGATAGTTTCTAAGACCAAGAATATATTTAACTAAATAATGGCCCCACCATTTTTGGGTGTATTTTCCTTCTTTATCATGGGTATAATCTAATTTAAGGACTAGATCACTGATATTGAAAGGAAAACTTTAACTTTTTTGTTATGTTTCTTGGTGATATGAGACTTGTATTGGCTATTGTGTTGTATAGCATCTAAGTCATGTTCATCAAGAATATTGAGAGCATGAAGGTGAGCTTCACATAATTCCCTATTAGGTATGATATCATTAAGATATATACATAAGGATGTAAGCTCAAATTATAATGGGAAGATAGACTCAAAACCATAGAATATCAATATGGTGTTACCATAGTGTTAGTATGAAGTCTAGTGTGATAGGCCCAAAGCAAAAGATATAAATTAAGGTGCCAATCTGTGTAGGATTCATGAATGGTATTTTGGAAGATTTTATTGAGGATTTTATTTATAGCCTCATATTAGACATTTCATTATGGATGTTAGGGTGTGTAAAAATTATGGACTATTTTGAATTTAGCACATAAATGTTCCACATCCTTATTCTTGAAATTTCCACCATTATAAGAGATGATAGTATAGGGAACTTCAAAATGATTTGAATAAGGATGAACTTATAAATATTATTTCTCATGATGTTGATAAGAGGCATGGTTTCTACCCATTTGGTAAAGTATTCAGTAGCTATAATGATAAAAACATACCCATCCTATGATCCAAGTAGTTTGCTAATGAGATATAATCTCCACATGGAAAATGGCCAAGCAAATTCCACATTTTGGATCTTGATTGGTGGAAGATGGATTAGATCATCACGAAGTTAACAAGGAATAATTTTTTTAATAAACTCAATAGCATCCTTCTTAGTAGTAGACCAAAAGTAACCAATACATAAACATTTTCATGTTGTATCATGTTCACTACAATGACCACCATAAATGCCCCCATGTGTTTGTTCGTTCAAGGAGAGGATGTACCTCTTATTTCATTGTAAAGTGGAGTAAGGTACCTTAAACTTTATGATAGTAAAGGGTGTTTTACCAAAATAAATATTTAAGGATTCTTTTTGAAATTAAGTCTTTTCACAAAAATCTATATCCAAAGAATAAGTTTGATACTCAGGGAGTTAGATAATGTCTTTATACCATGGGCTATGTCAAATGATGATAACCTCAATATGAAAAATAAGTGAATATTATTATTAGATATAGGATGGGTACTTTCTTATTTAAATAATAAATTTAGAATCAGTGAGAAATTAGTGTGGATGAAATGAGAATGTCGAAGAAGTAAGAGAATCATTGATAGAGTTTTGATCTCTTGGAATGGGATAGATAGTAAAATAAGCAAAATCTTTGGTTATAATATTATCCAGATAATGATAAGTGATAATATTTTCACTTTTACTTTGATAAATGAGTTAGGAGACAACTAAAGTATGTAAATAAGCAATGTCTAAGTCAATTATAACTTTCATGCATAAGATTAATGATTCATATTCCACCATGTTATTAGTGACATCAAACGTAAGCTGGAATACCAAAGGGATGATTTTACCAAGAGGACTAGTGAGTATACAACCTAAACTAGCTTCTTGAAAACATTTAGTTATTAATCATGAAATATATTGAGGGGGCATGAATCAATATATTATATATCTTTTACTTAATGTGATTTATTTTATTTAACCAATTAATCACACATTAAAGATATTAAATAAAACCAAAATAATATTATGCACTACATGAGAGAGAGAGAGAGGGAGAGAGAGAGAGAGAGAGAGAGAGAGAGAGAGAGAGAGATTTTTACATAGAAATCTAAAGTGGGAAAAACCATAGAGAACAATCTCAAGTATATGAATGAGCACCAACTTGAATAATAAAGTTTTCAAGAACCAACCCCTTTTTTGAGCACCAACCACTTTGACAAACACCAACATAGCAACTATTTATGATCACCAACCCATAAGAGCACCAACCCCTTGCAAAGATTTATGATCACCAACCCATAGGAGCACCAACCCCTCTTATGTATAAAACATAACTATCTCTCAGTTTTTATTACTTAATAAATGATATAACTCTACAATATCTCCTACTTTATTTTCATTGAAAACAAAAACAAACCATGAACTCTCTTACATATTAAAAATGGCCTCTCAAGCCTTTATTTACAACTTTACAAATGACCTTTGGCATTAACCCTTTGTGACCCTTCAATCCTCATGGAAAATGGTGCCAAACTTGCATGACCCTTCATATATTTGCATTTTAAAAGTTATATGACTAACCTTCATAGGCAAATGCATCCTTTCCTATTTTGTCTTTATCTTGGTGACTTTTCATATTCCTCAAAATGTCTCTTCATGGAAAAAAGTGTCATACCCTCTTTTGCCTTCACATGGTGACTCTTGGAATTCCTCAAGGTGAATCTTCATGAGAAAATGCATCTCATTCCTCTTTTGTCTTTATCCCATGACTCTTTGACTTCTCCATGGGCCCTCTTTTGACTTATATGTAGCCAAAAATATATTCATTAATATTAAATAAATATTAACACACATTAGCTAAGATATGAATATTAAAAACACCATTAAATGCAATGGGGCCTTTATCACCAATAATGTTAGAACTTTGATATAAATGACAATATTTCTAATAATCTCCCCTTTTGTCATTGATGAAAACCTCAAACTGAAACTACCACATCCTAAAACTTCCACATACTACCATGTAAAAAACATATAGTTACTCCCCCTTATTGTAGTAACATGTACCTGTTCCATGTTACTATTTCTACATCTATACCTATACATGTACCTATTTCTATTCTTCTCCCCCTTTGACATCAATGGCTAAGGGCCTACCTAGTGTTAACACTTAGCTCCCCCTCAACTGATGTTGATCTTCAATGCAATGAAGTAAAATATATTACTCCCAACTTCTCTCACATATACTCAAATGTGTCTTTTGGTAGTGCCTTTGTGAAAATATCTATAATTTACTCTATAGTACTGATATATTCCATCTTAACATGTTGATTTGTAACCTTCTCCCTCAATAAGTGATGTTTGATGGGATTATGTTTTGTTCTTGAATGCATCACTACATTATTTGAAATATTAATAGCACTTGTGTTGTCACCAAAAATAGAAATAGGTTCATCATATTTTACTTTGATATCTTTTAAAGTTTGCTTCATCCAAATCACTTGAGTAAAACAAAATAACACTGCAATATATTCTACTTTAGCTATAGAAAGTGATGCTAATTTTTTCTTTTTACTTAGCCATGATACTAAGCTATCACGAAGGAAAAAATCTCCTCCAATTTTACTCTTTTTTCATCCAAGAACCCTACCCAATCTAAATCTATATAATCAATCAAAGTGAGATCTCTACCTTTGGGACACCACAATCCATAATCCAATATCCCTTTGATATATCTGAATATTCTTTTCACCAACTGAACATGACTATCTTTTCTTGTTGATTGATATCTTCCAACCATACCTACTACATGCATGATGTCTAACCTTGATGTTGTCAAATATAAAAGACTACCAATCATAGATCTATACAAAGATTGATCTACAATAGGTGAATATTCATCCTTACCTTATTTCCTATACACATTGGTGTGCCAACTAGTGCACAATCCTCAAAACAAATTTTTTTCAATATTTCTTTGGCATATTTACTTTCAGATATGAAAATTATTTTATTTGAGTGAAATATTTGCAATCTTAAAAAAAATGACAATTCTCCAAGCATAGACATCTCAAATTATTTTTGCATATTATCAAAAAGTTATTTTGTCATCTTTTCAATATTTCCTTAAAAAATGATGTCATAAGCATATACCACAATAATAAATTGATGCTCACATTATATTTTGATGTAGAGATTATATCATCAAATCCTCTCTTGAAACTTTGATCTTGTGGTACTTATCAAGTCTTACATACCAAGCTCTTGGAACTTGTTTCAATCCATACAATGCTTTCTTCAATCTTCATACATGGCTACCAATATTTGAGAGAATAAATCCCTCAATTTTTTCAATGGAGACCTCTTCTTATATATTCTGATTTAGGAAGGTATATTTGACATCCATCTAAAAAACTTTAAAAATTTTAAATACTGCATATGCAAGAAACATTTTAATAGCCTCTAGCCTTGCTACTGGTGATTTTTTATTTCAAAATATATTACCTCAATCTGAGCATATCCTTTACATACTAATCTTGATTTATTCTTGGTCATTTCTCCATTTTCATTAAACTTATTTCTATAAACCCATTTTGTTCCTATCACATTGTGATCTTTTGGTATAGGCACTAATTTCCAAGTATCATTCTTTTTCATCTAATTTAATTATTCATCCATTACCTTAACCTAATGCTTATTATGTCTAGATTCTAAAAAAATTATAAGATAAATTTTAGATAGTAAATAAAAACTAACTTGCTCAAATTCACTTACCATCATTCTTCTGGTGTGAATTCCTTCATTTATGTCTGTGATGATGTCACTTTCATTATGATTTATCTAAACATATTTGGATGGATTTGTGGTGTCATTTTTCACCTTCTCATCTTCATCTAATTCTTCAAAATCTTCCTCTTTAATGATTTTAGGAATTTCTAATGGATCACTGATTCTTTATGTTCCATCTTCTATCCTGACACTTACACTTTCAACAATTTTCTTGGTTCTTTTTTTATACATTTATTAGATTTAATTTTTCAAGAATAAATAAGAAATATACCTTCATCTACTCTGAATTCAAACTTACCAAGTTTTTCATCAGTTCTCTTTATGAAGCATCTGCTACCAAAAACTCTAAAATAATCAACTATTGTTGGTTTGTCTTTCCATAGCTCATAAGAAGTCTTGTCACTATTGAGTCTCAATAATGATCTATTTTAAATATGCACTACTATAGAAATTTCCTCTCTCCAATATTTATCTAGTATCTTAGATTAATTTAGCATTGTCCTCACCATCTCCTGAACTATTTTGTTTCTTTGTTCAACTACTCCATTTTTCTATGGAGTTCTGGTTACTAAATAATGTCTCTTTATTCCATGGTCTTCAAAAAACTCAATAAATTGATCTAACATGAATTCTCCTCCTTGTTATGATCTTAGACACTTAATCTTCAAACTAGTTTCATTCTTAACTAATGCTTTGAATGCTTTGAAATGTCTAAAATCTTCTAATTTTTTCTTTAAAAACATTACCCAAGTCATACATGAAAAATCATTAATAATCAACATGAAATATTTATCACCTTGAGTAATTTGAGTTCTCATAGGTCCACATAGATCAGTGTTAACAAGCTCTAACATCTGAGTGGTTGAGTACTCTTTTGTTTTGAACTACCTTCTAGCCTACTTCCCATGTTGACAAGGTTCACAAACTGTGTCGAATGGCTTTGTAATCTTTGCAAGATTTTTGACTTCTAGTTTCTTGATGATGTTGACAATATTTTCAAAATTTATGTATCCCATTCTCCTGTGCCATATCCAAATTTCTTCAATTTGACTCAAACAACATCTTTGACCTTTGATGTCTGATAATATATACAAATTATTGCCTATTCTCTGAGCATCTACAACCAACACATCTAAATATTTTCTATTAATCTCATAGCCTTGTACATAAAAATTTAGTGTGTGCTCCTAATCACACATTTAACTTACACTCAAAAGATTATGCTAAAGACCTTATACATACAAAACATTATTAGTTTTAGTTCTACCATTATCCAAACTTAGTGTACCTTTTTTGGCAATTCTAGTAGTAGTATTATCTCTGAATTTCACTGTGCCACCATTGATCCTCTTAAAAGTTATGAAATTTCTTTTATCTCCTATCATATGCCTCAAATTTTCACTATCAATTAACCATGGCTTTTATTCATTTCTTGCATGCAAATATGTCTATACCAACATAGATTTTTTAGGTTGTTTTTTCTGCCATGAACCTATCTAAACTTTCTTCTTGATGAATGGAGCCTTGAAACTCTGGTCCTTCTTGATTGACTTGAACATGATTTTAAAGTACCAAGTTATGTGTTTGAAGTTATTTCACTTGTAACATATTATGGCCTCTTCATTAAATCTTGATAGAGGAACAAAATAATTATGGCTTTTGCTTGACTTTGCTTGACTTTCCTTCTCCTTAAATCTAAAATTTTAGCCCTTTTTTGACATTCTATTTTCTTATGACCATATCCAATACAATAAAAATAGTAACTATAAAAATAGGACCTATTTGTGTATCTCTAACCTGATTACCTTTTTATAGTTATGTTCTTTCCAACCTTATTTGTTTGAGATGTCCTCTATATTTTTAACTTCTTCCCTTTTTATTTCTTCTTTTGAAAGAGCTTCAACATAGCTCTTTCCTTTTTCCTTGTCTATGAAAGTAGTGGCCTCCACACTCTCTTTTTAAAATCTGATACCTATCTTATCTGACATTGATCTTTGAATTTATAATACTTTATTCAACATATTAGTGCTATTTTCAAATTTTGAATCATTGGTTGCTCTGTCATTGATTACTTTATTTGTTTGCTTAAGATCTAATTTTAAAGAAGCAATTTCAATAACATATGTTTCACATTATTTACTTAGTTTTTGTAACTATAACATTAGATCTTCTTCATTCTTTTTGTTTTCTTCATGTATGGCCATGAATAGAATCTCTTCTTCTTTTGAATCACTAACTCCACTATCTTCAGTTAAGCTAGGACTTTTAGAATACAAAATCTTCTTCTCAAATCCCTTCTAGAATTTTCCTTTAAAATTCTTCTTGTATGTAGACTTTCCTTCCTCATTGTCACCATTACCCTATTTGGGAATGTAGCTACAAATATATAATCTTTCCATAATTAAAACATTTGAAAGGTAATTTTCCTTGATATTTACTTGTGCCCTTTTTTGGCTTGTAAATGAATAAAGCTCCATTGTCCTCTTCATCATTTCTAGAACTATCAATTTATTATTGAATCTTAGCCTTATCTTTCTTTGATGTCTTGAAAGGAACTTCTCTCTTTGAGGGTTTCTCTTCTTCGATCTACATCTCATATGCCGTAAGAATCTTGGCTAAATTATTCAACTCTTCAATTGCTAAAACTTGCTTCATATCTCAATGGTAGAGATCTCAAAAAAATTTGAACCTTAATTGATTCTTCTAACTTTTCTCCAAGACATTGAATCTGATTAACTATTTGATCAACTTGTAAAAGATAACTTGCTATATTTTCTCCCTCTTCCATGTTCAAACTCTCAAACTATCTTCTAAAAGTCTAAAGTTTAGCTTGCTGAACCTTTCCATCACCTTTGTAAATATTCTCAAGTTTTACCCAAGTTCCGTGAGTAGATTTACATTTCATAACTTAAATAAATTTTGACTCACATAAACCACATAAAATATTATTTAAATATTTAGCATTATTTTCTCTTGCCTTCTTTTCCACTAGAGTAGTTACATGTGTTTTTGGCTCTTCCTATTCCTCCACCATTGCTTTTCAAATGTCTAATCTAAGGGCCATCAAATAAGTCTTCATCCTTATGCTCCAAAAATCATAATTTTTCCCATAAAAAAAAGTTTCCTTATTTATATAAAAACCTTCATGTGATCCAACCATCGTGCTTTCCTGATCTACCTGAAAGTTATAAAACTTTTTCCAAAGTAACCTACTTTGATACCAATTATTAAGCATGAAATATACTGAGAGGGGGGTGAATAAGTATATTATATATCTTTTACTTAATGTGATTTATTTTCTTTAACCACTTAATCACACATTTAAGATATGCAATAAAACTAAAAAAATGATATGCACCACACAATAGAGGAGAGAGAGACACCAAATTTTTATGTGCAAACCTAAAGTGGGAAAAACCATGGAGGATAATCTAAAGTATATGAATGAGAATCAAATCAAATTATAAAGTTCGTAAGCACCAAATTGTAGGAGCATAAACCCCTTTCTCAAGTAGCAACATAGTAACTATTTGTGAGTACCAACTCATAGGAGCACCAACCCCTCTTGTGTATAAAACACAACTTTCTCTTAATAGTGCTTACTCAAAAAATGATAGAACTCTAAAATATCTCTTGGTTTTCTCTCTTTGAAAAAAAAATATAAACCATACACTCTCTTGCATATTACAAATGGCTTCTCAAACCTTTATTTATAGCTTTCCAAATGACCTTTGTAATTCACCCTTTGTGACCCTTCAATCCTCATGGAAAATGGTACAAAACTTGAATGACCCTTCGTATCCTTGCATTTGAAAAGTTATATGGTGACCCTTCATAAGTAAATTCATCCTTTTTTCTTTTTTCTTTATCTTGGTGACTTTTCATATTCCTCAAAGTGTCCTTTCATGGAAAAATGTGCCATACCCTCTTTTGTATTCACATGGTGACTTTTGGAATTCCTGAAGATGACTCTTCATGAGAAAATGTATCCCATTCCTCTTTTGTCTTTATCCCATGACTCTTTGACTTCTCCATCGACCCTCTTTTGACTTATATGCAACCAAAAATATATTCATTAATATTAAATAAATATTAACACACATTAGCCAAGATATAAATATTAAAAACACCATTAAATAAAATGGGGCCTATATCACCAATAATTATAGACCATTGGCATTAATGAAAATATTTCCAAAATTGGCACCATCAAAATAAAGAGTCTAGGTGTCTTCATATAAATCAAAATTAAGTTCAATAATTTATTAAATAACTACTTTAGATTTAGAAGTATCAATAATGACATATGAATCTTCTTGAATACTTACTTATAAATTAATATTGAAGTTATGAAATTAATCTTTAAGAGAGATAGCTTGGTTGAGACCTACAATGTATAGTATGTTATTGTCAAGGATACTATCTTGAAGATGATTGGTAGTGGGTATGGGTGCCATTAAAAGTTGGTCAGCAATGTATTATGCTTTGAAAACTTTTTGATTCATGATGTGGAGGTCAAATTCCATCAAAAGAACAATCAACTTGCTAATTTTATCTCCATGGAGAAAGGATTTAGATAAAAAATGATGAGGTGGGTCAAAATGAACTATGATATAAACTATTTGTTAGATCATGTAATAATGAAGATTTTTAGCTATAAAATATATAGCAAAGAAATCACATTATACTTTTGTATAATTCTTTTCATAATCTATGAGGCCTCAACTAATATTTTACATAACATAATCTCTTCCAGTATCATCTTATTGGGTAAGAATTGCCCCAACTTATACAAGTGTAGAATAAGTGTAAAAAATTAAAGGATAGTAAATCAAAGGTGGATGAACAGTAGGTGGATGTAGAAATTATTATTTCATGTTGTTAAATTACTTATGACAAGGATTATTCCATTCTAAATCATTGCCTTTCTTAAGAAGTGAATTAAAAAAATAAATGTGATAAGCCATTTTAGGGACAAAACATCAAATTGCCCCAAGCTTGCCAAGGTAAGTATGAATGTCTAAAATGGAATAAGGAATAGGCATGTTGATAATGTTTATATTGGTATTATTGACATAAAAAATATGAAGAGATAATAATAACCCTAGAAATTTACTATATTTAATACTAAATACACATTCGTAGAGTTAAGTCTAACTTTATATTTGATGAGTCAATCAAAGATGATGGAAATATCAGAAAGATGAGTTTTAAAACATTTAGATTTGGTAATGATATCATCCATATAGGTTTCAATAATATTATGGATAATTTCATGAAAAATGTGGGTCATAGCTCATTGATAAGTAGCTCCAGAAGTTTTAAGGCCAAAGAACATTTTAATATAGAATTAGGTGACCCATTCCATGGTGAAAGTTGTCTTATGTTGTCTTTGGTGGTGATGTGAATTTTATTGTAGCCTAAAAAACCATCCATGATGGAAAAAATTTAATATCCAACAATTGAATCAATAATGGCATCTATCAAAGATAATGAAAAATTATCCTTGGGACAAGCGAGATTGAGGTTATGAAAATATATTCAAATGTGAATGACCATGGTGAATTTATTAAGAATGGGGATAATGTTTGAGACTGATTCATAATAGTCCATAGGTTTGATAAATTCAACATATAACAATTTAATAATTTATTTATGGCATAAGGTGGAAACCTTAGGGGGAATTTCCATTAATTTTTTTTAATGCATTTGGCATCATAATATGTGATGATGTTATGTACCATGATACTAGGATCAATACCAGGCATGTCCTCATATGAACAAGCAAAAGTCTCATGATATTTACTGAATAATAAGCTAAATTTGTCATGTTCAGTTTATGTGGGTTCTCTAAAAACTATTATAGGTTGAGGATATGAGGGTGTGCCATATTCAATCATGTAGTTTCTTTAATAAGAATACAATTTTCATCTTGAAAATGATATAGGGCATTTAGGAAGAGAAGAAATGGGATTGTATTTAGGATAATTACTAGCAATTAATTTTTTACAATGAGGGGCAATGCATTTGAAATTCCCATGTTTGTGATGTTGTCGAGGAAGTTAAGGTTCTTAGGCATGGAACAATTCAAGGATGTATTCATCAATAGGCAACATAGGTATAGACCCATAATATTCCACACCTAATTCAATATCAATGAATTTTTAACCATGATGATCATATTTAAAATGTATCTAATGTACATATGTGGCTTTAGCATTGAGAGTGATATTAGGAGTAGTTACAACTATAAAGCAAGGTTAATCACATTCAATTGGTTTATCTTTGGAATCATTGACTGAAATAAGATCATATAGAATAATCAATGTGATAGGAGGTGTAAAATATTCCAGATGTTCCAAAGATGTGAGGTGTAATATTTTTTCAACTAGCCTAATAGTATCGAGAAGTTAATAATTAACTAGAGGTACATGCCTCTAGGTCTTTAATTGAGATCTATGGAAATAGTATGAACATTATGATTAAAATCATGTATTTGGGTTAAATTTTTTTAATAATGTTAAACATCCAAATCTTTAAATTGAGATTGGGCCATAATGTAATTATCATCATAATTTGGAAAATAGTACATGTTTGTGACTCAAAAGGCACTTCAGAAGGGAAGACACCTAAATAGTTAAATTTAAATGGTGACATAATCCAAGGGTCTTGAAGTTTTTTAGCTAATCCATAGTCATTACACCTGAAATCATATTTTATATAGCACGCTTCATGTGCATTACATAGAGGAGGGAAATTTGTGATCTCATCGATAAGAGGGATGGTATGATTATGAGGTAATAAGGAAGGAGGAAGCCACTCAAAAATTTAAGGAGGTAGTTTGGTAATATTGCATGTATTTTTCAAATTGTTGGGCTCATCATCATTAGAATCATCAAAAGTCATATGTAAATATGGATTTGTATTAATTATTTCATGTAACAAGACACTATTAATTCTAAGAATAGTGGGAATTTGAGATTGAGATTTAGGATTAAGAATTTGAATACTCCATGGGTTAGGATAAACCTCATGTCTATACCATTTACTAATATAGATGAACTTGATACATTAGATTTTTAAGGAGGCAATATCCCTTATGCAACTAGTCCATAGGCATCTTAGGAGTATAATATAATATTATGGTAAATTAAGGACCATAATCTTGATATGTATAGTTTTAGATCTAATAGTAAGAGGGAGAGAAATAAAACAAAGTGAGTTTTGATTGGTTTTTTCAAATCCATGACATGTCAAATGAGTTTTATTGAGATGATCTTTATTATATCCAAGTTTTTGAATGAGCGAAAGAGATGTCACATTAATTCATGACCCTTCATCTACTAAACTTTATGAATGAGGCTTGTATTAATGGATATTTTGATAAAGAGGAGTGGATCATCAGCTTTAAATATTATTTCATCATTTATCATGTCTTCTTTAAGGAACTCTATAGAATATTTTGAATAAGGAAAAATAGATTCAATTTTATGAACTTTTATTGGTTGAGGCTCATGAGAAGATGGTTATTATTCTAAGGGAAGTGGTTATTTGATATCTTGAAGTTATTGCATTAAGAATTTATGATGATAAGGATAGGTGTGAACTAACTCCATGAGAGGAATTTTTCAAGGCATAGAGTTGAGTCCTCTAAGAATTTATAATGTACTTTTGAAGAGGAAGAATTAGCATGACGATCGGGAGGTAAGATATATTTAAAATGAAGAGAAGTGGTTATAAGTATCAAAGGAGGAAATGATTATTCATTGGCATCCAAAGATAAGTTAGTACTAGTAGTATCTTTCAGAATTTCTTCTTATAAAGATGGTTTCTTTTGTTTGGTTACTAGATCTTTGTGAACTAGTTTTCATATATAATAGTCCTTAGCCACATTGATGTATTGGGAATTGGTATAGTATTGATCATAATCAACATCAATCACATATATATCTTTGTTTTCTTGTCGAGGGTTAGATGTAGAGAAATATTTTGGATCATTAGAAGAATAAGATTTGGAAGCTTGTTTCTTTTGAGAAGCATTAATGTAATCTTTATGATGAATTTTGATCATGGAATCATGATTGGATGAATCACCAAGCATAAAATAAATGGAAAATTTTGTAATCCCTCAACATATTTTATGGGAATGACCTATATTAGCATGGAACCAACAAAATTGATTAGGATCATACCATTTTTATGGATTATTAGGGTACATGAATGGTTTAGAGGGAACTAAAATTTATTTCATTTGTTGCATGATTAATGGTATATGAAAAGATTGGGGATTTTCCACTTTCGCTACTCCTAGTTTGGGTTGAAGAGGATTTCTAGTTATCACATTAGTTGAATGTTGGAAATATCCCTTAATGATTTTAGTATTAAGTTCAAACCATTTCATTAATTAGTCTTGATGTTTAGCTTGGTCAAAAGCATCATATAAATTTTGGGTAAAGAAATTTCAAACCTTGTATTAGAATGAAGGTGCTAATTCCATTATAAATAGTTTAAATAAGTTGTCATTAATCATATTTTGATAATCCTTACGCGTTAAATATTTCCATTATTTGATAAAATCATGAGCTGATTTGGTAAGAGATTTCTTAGCATTGATGAAATTACTAAGGCAATTTTCAAGAAGATTAGTGTGTTGAACTTCTTTGACTAAAGGATTGACTAAATCATCTAGTTTCCATATAAAATGTTGGTAAAGTTGGTTATACCATTCTAGTGCATCACCCGTAAATTTTTTAACTAAAATTTTAGTTGTAATGAAAGTATTAGTTTGGATCCACTCTTTATAAAGATTACTAAATGCCTTAAGAAAAGAGGTAGGGTCTTTAGTCCCATCATATTTAATGGTTGGAGATATATTACCAATATAAACATAAATAATGAAACTATCTAAAAATTAATTTTAAATGTGTTGAAACATCTTATTGTGCATGATAGGTTGGGAATGACATTTCCCATGACATCTCTAAGAAGGGGAGGGATAAATTTTGATTATTTTAAGGGAAAAGAATGGGAGGTTGATTAGCCATGTTAATCAAATGATGTTGTATTTGCATCATTTAGGAGGTGTTATATATTTGCATTATGTTCATTTGTTTCACTATTTGTGCAATAATTTGAGTTGTATTAATTGGTGGGTTAGTGTTTGTAGGGGGATACCTCAATTTGGTATTAGGGGGAGGGTTTCTAGGTGGAGGATTTCTTGTGGGGTTATTTGATAGGCTTGTGTCAATCATCCCCACATTATGGTGAGATGTTTGAAGATAGGAATTGTATTTATAAGTATGAAAATGATATCAACCACTAATATTATCTATTTGAGTAATTTGAACCATGTTGCATTCCAAATATGAGGGAGGAGAGGAAGTGATCCAAGAATGAGGATCTTCTTGTGAAGTGAAGGTAGGTAGAAAATGGATTCAAATTATCCAAAAATATTCTAATAGGGGATTTCATGATGATTGAATAAAGAATAAAAAATTAAGAAATAATAAAGGAAAATAGAGATAGAGTAGGCCATATAGAGAAATTTTTTGACCAATAGGTATAAAATTGACTGGGTCGATAGAGTATGTGAAGAAATTTCACAATACATTAAATAAAAGGACACAATCAAGATAGTAAATTATGTGGTATAAAGGATTAAATTGAAATAGGCTAAAAATAAGGAAACTAAATATATGAGAAAGATACAAAATTAAATGGGTCAATAATTTACTTGAAAAGGAGGAAATTGATTAGGTTGATAAGGATACATAGTTAGATAAAATGACTATGTACTAAAGATAAGCAATAATGATAGTATATATTGATAGAGATGATAGTGATATGAAAATAGATAAAGATTTTTCTAGATAACATCTAAATAAATAAAATTAATCACATAAGTAATAGGATTAATAAGATTGATTCAATTGGAACACACAACATAAAACTTTCACCAATGTTGGCTAATGCAAGTTTTGAAATACTAAATATAATGGTCAAAGAGCAAGCAACATCTTAAAAGTAAAAGGTAACTAATTGGTCATTCCTAATGTTACTAATTCATACTATTTTTTAATTTAATGTGATTGGAAGTTGGTTGTAAGAAGGAACTAGAAAGTAATGTAAGGATGGTTTTAGGATGTTTAGGCTGAAATGGATTTGTATTGCTGATGATATTGGATTACTATTGGGGCCTACACCATAACTTCATAATCCTATAATGATAAGGGTGTCAGGTACTTTTCCAATATATAACATTAACCACATGTTTATACTTGGATATAAAACTAATTTATCTTCTCCCTTGGTGATGAAAGCGAAGCAGGTAGGCCTTAGGAAGACAATTATTTAATGTTTTTTGTGAGTAAAGTGATCTCAAAGTGTGTGAAAAAGAGAAAAAAATAGTGTGACTAAATTGGTAAATTGAAAAACCATCTAATTAATCTATGTTTGTTACTCTAACTAAGCAGTCAAGCAACTAAAATTAAAGGTCAATTAATTACTCATAAAGAGAGTTGAATTATTTGATTGTGAAGAGTACTAAATTAGTTCGTATGAAACTATATGAAAATATTACATAAAAAAGTTGATTGGGTCACTAATATTCCATAGAATCAAGATTTGGAGGAACATAGTTTAATATGTTGACTATGTCTTCTAGATAGAAGACATGCTATAAAATTATGTCAATTTAGTTGACCCAATTGGATATAGGGATACAATTTTATAGACTACAAACTTGTGAAAATAGTACTATGAATGAAAATTTTAAATTATATAGAAGGTAAGAATGAACATTGATGGGATTGAAGATTTTTAGATTAAAAAAAATTATGTTATAATTCTCAAGTGCTAATTCAAGAATTCCACTAATATATTTGATTGGCTTGATGGATTTTTCAAAACCTTTGTGCTAAAAAGAAGTTGTGGATAGAGTTGATTGGATCAACTATGTTTGTAGACCTATATGATAAATAAATATAACTACAAATAGAATCAACTGGTTCAACTATGTGTGAAATTTTTTAATTGAATAATAAGACTACATTAAGATGATCGATATAGTCACATTTGGTAGTCTACAAAGACAAAATAGAGTCATTTTGAGATGACTATGTGTTAAACCTATGCCTAGACTGTTATAGCTAAACTAATATGTTTGATATAGTAATTCAAAAATAGAAATATATTACGTGATGACAAAAATGAAAATGTGAAATAAAACCTACAAGGGTTTGATTCATGTCAAGTTCACCAGAATGTATAAAAAGGGAAATGTAACTAATCTATTAAATAATCCTATCTTGGAGAAGATAAATCCTACTTACACTTCTAATTATTTATACATTATATATTTGGGGTCATGACCAAGATGGATCCTCTAACCATAACCAAGGGATATCTTACCATAATAACATCATTAGAGAGGGTTATTAATCTTGTATTCAATCAACACTTTCTAATAAACCTAGCTAACTCCTATATTTTCATAGTCAAAAATTAAATGACAAGTAAATTAAAATCTACTCTAGTGCTCATCAAAGCTTGGGCACAAAGTGGGGGTAATAAACATGCATAAAATATATATACTCAATTCAATGTATAGGAAATACTTATCATGGGATAGAAGTACAAATGAAAATTTATCTACTCTTACAAAGGAGAAACAAAGTTAGGAATACTTACCTTTGAAGGTGATCCCATCAAGCCTCAATATCTCCCCTAGCCAAGGTGATTCACAATATTTTGTTGTGGTATGTAAGGATAACATAGATAAGTTAGATCTAGGATTCAAACTTCTCTATGCATCTAAAAGACTTTTCCACAATATAAGATCTGCATTTCTAATGAAATTATTGAAACCTTAAGTTATGTTCCTCAAGTAGAGTAGTGGATAAGCATATACACAATATATTATTCTTCTTCTTCTCATCCTTATAAATTGTGGAAATGGATGTGTATATTTAGATGAATCTAAGCCTAAAGATTTTTGAATGTTTTGTGGATAGGGTCAACCTAATTGAGTATGTATTGTTAATTGATAAAAATAAATTAGGTCTTGGTCTAGGTCAGTCAGAGCTGACCTAGATTCATACATGTTTTTAAAAAATTTAATATGGGTTAATCCTAGGACAATAGTGTAATGTAAACTAATAAAAGGTGTTTTATACTTAGGAAGTGTCTAAGTAAGGCGGTGAATTATTTTGAGTGTGAAAAAGAGGAGGCAATGATTAGGGAAGTGCATATGATAAGTTTGTGTAGATATCAAGTGGGAGTATAGGGGACAACAATCTTGTGAAGCACTAATGGTCTTCCTACACCTTTCCTAGTGCACCCTTTATTGCATTCACTCAGATAGATTGATACTTGATGGGTTCTTGCAAGAGAAAAAGCACCAATAATTCATAAAGATTGAAAATATTATGCCTATACCCATGGAGCCTCTAATATTTCTCATAATCATTTCCCAATAGGATACTAGAGTTGAATTGCATAGCATGTGAAGGATGTTCCTTGTTAATTGATCTAAAGTAAAAAAATAATTTAAGAAGAGGTTGATTTATGTAAATACCTTAGATTTAGAGGATAAATTATGTAGATCAACTAATTTAATTATTATCAGGTCATTTATGTATCTCTTGGTGAATGATGATAATTGATTGTTTATAATATATGGTTTAATTCCATCAACCTCAAAATAGATTATTGTATAATTATAGAACATGTGTTCTAGTGAAACTAAATAAAAGACTATATCTATGTAATCAATCCTTATATCTAAATTGAATATAGATGGGGCTAGCTCTCTAGATGACAATGTCATCTTAGATTTGTGTATCATTTTGAATATACTTTGAAATTTTACGTCTTTTTAATTGAAACATAATTTACATAATAAGTTAGTTCATATACAATGTAACTTTAAATTTGTTTTCTAGGCTACCTATATCATAAATTTCATTAATCCTGATAATGAAATGCATTAGATCACCCTTATGTGATAATTAATTGTAGACAATATTTTAGTTTCCTATCAAATCCCATTTTTTGAATTTGAATTTCATGGGACTATTTTTCATGTGTCACACTATCGTTGACTTTGGATGCTTAGTCATCTCACTGAGTCATTCATTTTTCCACATTTAGACTTATCATGAAATTGATGCATGCTTACCTTAATTTGTATTATTTCATCTAAAGTGTCGCACATGGATTTTAGTTGCCTAGTTGACTGATTTTTTACTTTGCATTATATACTCTGGGCCTTTGGTCACAATTCAATGAGGTGATAACACAGGGCATGATATTGATTATTATAGTAGTCAAGGCATTCATAATGTCTTTATTCATATATTTAGGTTATGAATCTCTAAGATCCTATCATGTGGAATAGTAATGTTAATATAGTTAATCATAACTTTTGTACTACATTTTTTATGTCTATAGGTTGCAAGTTAATGTGATGATACCACATGGATGGTTTTTGTTGTTATTTCACATGGTTTTTGGGATTTGGTTTTATACCTTTTATATATAGGCTAAGGATGAGTAGGATGGTTCCATTTGGATGGCCCTCACTTATATGGATGGTCATAATGAATTTTTAACTATATATATATATATATATATATATATATATATATATATATATATATAATTGTTTTTCATGGATGAGTGGGATGGTGTCACATGGATGGCCCTTGCTTGTTCACTTTCCTAAATAATTTTGTAAATTTTGATTTGTTTTTTATGCTGGGGGTAAGTAGAATCAAGACATATGGCTTGATCTTGGTTTTCTAGATGCCCACTGAGTAGCTATGGATGAGTAGGATAGAGCCACTTAGAAAAATATGAAAATTTTGGATGCTCAAGATGGTTCAAAATTTGTACATTGAAGATATTAGAATTATGTACACATAATGATGATAAAATAATGGAAGAGTGAGATCAAGATAGGTAGCATAATCTTTGTAACACATATGTTCATAGATAGATAAAGACATGGGATTTTATACATAAATAATGAGTAGATGAGATGAACATAGATGGAAACATATCATTTTATTGGATATTCAAACACTGAAAATATATATCCAATCTTTGATTTAGTAAATGTTAGGAATAAAAGAGTCATGTGGTGAAAAATGATGTCATCCTATAAAGTCAACATGATCTAAAAAGGACTAAAAACTTCAAGCAGTTTCTTTTTAGCTTTGTTCGTCAATAAAATTAAAACATGAGTATAAAAAAAATACCCAATTATATTTATAAGAATAAGTTCAACAATAATGATCATTTAGGTATTTTTGAATAAAGTTCATGATATAAAATTGAAAAAAACAACCAATAGCTTCAAAATTTAAGGTTTTTTAATATGAAATAAGATATAAACATAATTTTTTTAGCTCAAGATGGGTCCTTAATTGAAATATTGAAAAATTGGGTGGGTTGGGTACAAAAAATGGTGACTCAATGGAGAAATACTTTAGATTATTTAAAAATCCATAATCTTGGTTTCCCACATCATGATCAAAAACAAACTTACCAGAAAAGAAATAAATAAATTAGAAAGATGAAAGAAACTTCAACACATCCATGAAACATAGTAATCCTTTTCATTTAACAGATAATGTGTGATTCTTTGAATATTATTTCCACTTATTGTGAGAGTTTTACATAAGATCAAACAAAATATGATGTCTCTTTATCTCCCCCCCCATCCTTTTTTTTTGAATTTAGATTTTAAGCACATGTTTTGGGAATCCAGACATTGCTCTACTTCTATCTAGGCATTCATAACCCTAATAGATATACTTTTGATTACACTCTAATAATTTCTCTACTACAATATATTCATCTATAGCAATAATATATATTAATTGAATCACCATTTTTCCATGAGTTTTATCTTTTATTTATTTTGAACCTTTCTTGGAAGAGAGGTTGGGAACCACCATTGGTTGGGTGTATAGGAATGTAATTTATTAAAGATCATGATTACAATCATATTTTTCCTTCTTAAATGTTTATTATCTTTCAAATAAGTATTAATCATGTAAATGTGTAATTTATCTTTCAAAATGACAAGTACTTCTAAAATTAGCATGAAAAGATCGAAATAACTTATATAGTCTTGGTGAGCTTATTTCATTTAGATAAAACCCAAATTAACCATGGAATGTGTCCTAATTCAAAGATATCAAAGTACACCTAAATAAGTCTTCACAATAACCATCTACGTATCATTCGACCATCCTTTTTATAATATTTGTTTTGAATTTTATGCAAGGAATGTCTTCGGCTACTCTAATTTTAAGCTAATTAGTCTAGAAAGCATGAAATATATTCTAATAAATCATGAAAACTAATATATGAAAGTGATAAATATACCCTAGGAAAGTGGTAAATCTAATTTATAAAATCATGAAATCTAATCTAACCTTATTAATATAGTAGAACTCACTGTGACTCTAAGATGTCTCTAATCAGAACAACCATGAAATAATGTTTTAGGAACTACCATCAAATAGAAAAGTTAAATCATTACCTTGAAGGTATTTAAAGTGAAAATCATTATTAACAAAGATTTGAGATATATGATATAGTCTAATTTACAAATGAGTGAACTTGTTATGTTTTCCTTTATTTTTATGTGATTTATCCCATAGGATCACTAATTTTGATATTTTGAAAACCTTGATTTTTAATCTTTTATTGAACCACCTCTTGATAATGTCCTGATGTTTTCTAAAGTTTTTCAAAGCTTATGTTTGTGTATCCTCCATTAGATAATGTATAGTAACTATAACTATGTTATTTCATCTTTTTCTATATAATCATGCATGAATTGGTAAATTTTAAAATTATGAGTAAAGATAAAAGTAGGTTGGTGTCAGTACACTAATAGGAAGGGTGAACCATTGATAGCTTGTTTGTCTCTTATTCTTTCTACCCATTATGTATAATTTTAAAATACATGCCATTATATGGGTTTTTCTTTAGATGAATTTTTTATGGCATCCATTAAGTTATTATTTGTAAATTCTACCACTCCATTTCCTTGTGGTAGTATTTAGTAGAGAACTTGACAATAATATGATTTTTATAAGCACATTATGTGAACATAGTTGATTTAAAGGCTAGTTCATTATCACATACTAGATAGATGGGGTCCCAACTATGGTTAAGATACTATATTCAATACATTTTATTACATTGTGAGATCTAAAATTATTTGTTGCTACTGCTTCAGTCAATCAAGTACATTAATATATATTAGTATGAAAAAATTATGTCCTATTGAAAAATTGAGATTAATTACTACCACTAAATCTATGACCCATTGTGAAAAATGATACCACTCAATTATATGTCAAAAATCCATTTTTGCATGTACTTATCTTTTTTCAAATACTTTACACTTGTGGTAGTTTTTAACATGGTTGTGGGCATGTTTAAACATGGTAGGATAATAACAACCCATACTCAAAATTTTGTGTGTAGTGGTATTCCTTGAAGGGTGTCCACTTCCAATCTTCTGGTGAAAATTATTGAGGATATCAATAACCTCTTCTTTATATACACATCTAAAATATATGCCTTCATAATTTTTTAGTAGAACACTCCCTTATTTATCAATTAGTGTACTTAATTGAGCCTAAGGGATATTATTTTTTATTTTTTTAATTTAGGAGGGCAAGTGCCTAAGAGTAGATAATGAATAATTTGAGTGTACCATTCAACTTCAACTACTTAAGATTAGTTCATTTGTTCAATATACATGTGTGGATTAATATCAACCATTATTTGGATGATACCTTTCCCTCTTACCATACTAATGGGTCTAATATATAATTTAAATCATACCAATTGGCCATCCACTTTACCCTTTTCTTTCCTAACTTGTTGTGTCTAAGGATAAGCTTGACTATGGGGTCTCAAAGAATTATATATGTATTTTTGTGTAGGATATAATGTATGAATTTATTTATAGCCTTAATAAAATTTTATATCTACTTGTCTATAATGTAATACTTCAATTATAAATATTTTAGATTGGTACTCATACAATCAGTCAAATTTTCACTTTTATTTACCATTTATGCATATACTACCGATATGGTATGTTTTTATGTAAATGAATAAAAAAATAAATCCTTGTTTAAATTTGGGTTGATCAAAATTGTAGCCTAAGAAATGGAATTATTGACATCCTAAAATGATTTCCTTTCCTCTACTATCCATTCTAATTTTTTATCCTACTTCACCATGGTATTTAGTGGTTTGACAATCTCTGCAAATCCTAAGATAAACTTGTGATCAAAATTGGTTTTTACAAAGAAAGAATTAATCTCTTTATTTATGTTTGGATATGGATTTTTTGAAATGGCCCATAATCTCTATGGATGGATATAAATTCTTTCTTTCATGATGGCATGGCCCAATAATTTACCTTATCTGACCCTAAAATTACACTTATTTAGGTTCAAGGACATCCCATATCTATGGAACATATCAAACACTCTTTAAATGTGGTCCACATGGTTAGTTAAGTATTTATAAAATATATTCAAGTAATAAATATAGATGATGATGCATTTTTGAAGAAGTTCCAAAAAATAAAAATCCATGGCCTATTGGAAAGTAACACATGCATTGATTAGTCCAAATGACATTATTTTATATGTAGAAGTTACCCACTTAGTGGTGAAAGCAATATTCATTTTATCATCATTTTAAACCAATACCTAATTGTAACTTGAGAAACCATATAGAAAGGAAATCATATTTAACCCATTCACTATCTAAATTACTTCATCTAGGAAAGGTAAGGGATAATTACTATTTTATGAGTCTCATTTGAGGTTCTTTAGGTCCACAAATTGTATGATTTCTCCATTATTCTTTCTTATAGGGACTAAGTTGTCTACCCAAATAGAATGACTAATGGGAGGTATGATTTTATCCTCTAGCAATTTCTTATCTTATTTCTTAATAAGAGGATCTAGAATATGAGTGAATAGTATTTTTTGTTTTTTAGAAAGGTTTGTGTTCCTCCTTCAGTGGTATAGTGTGTGTGATGACTCTGGGATAAAATTTTTTTAGGTCCTCATAGGTCCAAGAAATCATATCTTTATATTCTATTAGTAAATCCCTTAGCCTTAAAGTTTCCTTTTAAATACAAATTAGTCCAATATTAAATGTCTAGAGTTTCTCATTTATACTTATGTTTTCCTTTTTGAAAAGAGATTAATTGGTCATAGGATATTTTTATTTCTCAACTTGTTAATCCATGTCAAATGCCTATTCTAAGGAGACCATTTATTTGGGAATATTATTTTCTTTCAATTAAAGGATGCCATCATTTTCATTATATTCTTGACTCATTGGATCAAAATTATTTTCATCAATAATCTAAGACTCAAAGGCACAACACTTTACAATGAATTGAATAATTTATAGGTCATCATCGAATACATGAAAGTGATAAACATTATTGGGAACTAAAGGAAATGGTACTAGATTCATAGATAATTTCTATACTTTTTATTGGAGTGGAGGTAAATTAATTGTAGAGGCAAGCAGGAAATCAATTGTCTAATTCTTCTCCTTGAGAACTAATTTTATATCAAAGCCCTCAAATAACTAAATTAGATCCTAGGATATACATTCATACTTATTTAGATATGACATTTTGACTTTATATTGACTTTTAATTTGGTTAATAACTAGTTCTAAGTCTCTAAACATCAAGATCTACTTGGTGTTGTATTTTAGTGTGAATTCAAGCCCTAGGATTAAACCCTCATATTATACATGGTTATTAATGCATGAAAATTATAGATGAAAATTGGTAAGGTATTATTTCCCCTTAGAACTAGTTAGTGTTATACCCACACTAGATCCCTATTTGGACCAAGCACCATCAAAATACAAGGGGTGTAATCATGAAGGACTTTCAAATTCTTGTTCATATTTTTAGGGCTTAGTTGTGAAGGTATAAATTCACACGTGTGATGAAGAGAAGTTTACTCTCTCATTTTTAGAATTATATTTTGTGATCATATTTTAAATTTTAAGTTATTTATGAACCATGATTTGATTTGATGTTCCTTTCGAAGGCAACTACATATGCAAAAAGTTAACGACCATGTATCCATTCAACATGTTTTACCAGTAATGACTTAGGAGTAAATTAAAAGCCTCAAGGATGTAAACTAATAAGATTTTAATATACCATTCGACAAATGGTTCAAAGGCAAGCTACATGCTAACATTCAACAACTCTCTTACAATTAGGACTAAAGATTTGTCTAGATGTAAGATTACTCTTTTGGATAAATTTGGGGTCAATCCTAGTATTTTTTGTATCCCCATGGGTATTATATTATTTGAGGCACCTAATGTAACTAGGAAATTATGCACATTTCCCCAAATATTATAATAATTAAAATAAAGGGTGGGACCTCATGATTGTTATTGTGCATAACTATATTTGTATATGTAACTCTTTAATTTTCATTGGAAGGTTTACCAGTTAAATCTTTGAGAAAAATCTCCCTCTATTATGTGATCTAAGATAGCTCATGAAGAGTAATATTACATTTTAGTTTCTTCATGTCCTGAACTATATTACACCCACTCTTGGTGTGTGTATAATATTAAGGTTGTTGATCATTCACTCTAGGAGGAGGTGGATTATTATTAACATGTGGATCAGGAGAGTGGCTACATTATTATTTGTAGGCATAAAAGTTGTGGTAGATTATTGATTCATTATTCTCAAATTATAATTTTCATATAAAACTATTGAAAATCATAATTTTTTCTACCTTATCTTCTTGATCATTATTATTCTTAATAGGGATTGGAAAATTATAGGTCTTAAATACCATGGTGGTGATGGAAAAGTTTAGAAGCATTAGATGTAGGTGAATTAGATTAATTTGGGACCACATCATATATTTCCATATCCTTTTGAAATATTTCAAAATCTATGAAATAAAATTATACATTCCAATTCACCATGTTGGGTAGTTTTATGGATCCTACACTAGTTACGTAAGGATACCTCACAGATATTCATCTTAGGTAACCAACTACACTAAGGATATGAGTTATTACTTGACCTATTGAAGGGTTTATTATATCCCTAAAAGGTTCATATTATTTTCCTCTACTACAATGTTCCTTAATTATTTATACATAATAATAAACTCATTATTAATATTTTTTACCATTTTTTGGATGGCATCCAATTCAGTTTTGGTGGAATCAGAAGTTGTCCCTTATGTGATACAAGTTTTAACTAGGACTAAGATATTATTATAATTGTGTTGATTAAACTCATGTGTATGATTATTTAGGAAGCTTAGGTTCTAGCTTGGTGAAACAGGAGTTAGAGGCAACTGGTTGGAAAATTGGTTTTCATAATTCACTATGGCATTCTAATTAGCATTTGGCATAGGATTTAGGACTGATAAATTTGGATCAATGTTTAGTGTGGTCTACAATTGAGGTTTTTAATTCTTAGTATTGTTAATAGCTTTATCATAGGCATTTTCCAAGTTAAAATATTCACTCTAAAGAATTAGTTTTTGGGTATCATTTTTTAAATAACTATGTGGTTGTTTACATCAACTGGTTTAGATATGATGTGAGTCTAGAGTCTACTTGAGGTGGATGAGTAGATATAACCTAAGGTGGACTTGGTAAAAAAAATAAAAAAGGAGGAAAATTTTGGGTAAAAAAGAAGGATTTTTTAATTAACTAAGGAATAAACCCTTCCATTCTAGCTTGTTTTATCTTAGGCTAGGAAAATGTACAATAACTATTACCTATTGTAATTTTATGTTATCACAAGAATATGCACTATAATATATCTAGACATAATTGGAGGTGTCAAAGTTTGAGCTTGTGTTTTAGAGGATCTCACTAAAGTGGTCAACTCCCATTATGCATGTAGGAATTTATATTCTTCCATGATCATAGTAATGTTTATGTCTATAGTCTCAAAATACATTATCAATCTTATGAATAAAATTGGGACTTTATCCATTAATTTTTTATATATGGTCATGGAATATTTTAATGGTTTGTGGATTACCTCCATATAATCCAAATTTTGCTTAGAAAATGTGATTATATGTATTATTTGCATGTTGTTTTTGTAGGTGGCGCTTTTTACCTTTACCCTAAAACTATTAGTTTCAACCTATAGTAAATTTTAAAAGAAAGTCTTAGTGATTATTGTTCCTTGAGGTGTACCTTCTCAACTGATACTTATGTCTCCAAGGATTTGAATGGTATTTTATTATTAATTATCAAATTATTATAGTAACCTTTACATATGTTGTTGACATTCCACCAAATAGGCCCATTTGGTATTTACATGGTTTTGTGCCATAATCACATCATGTGTGAGAATTAGATTGAGGTGTTGGTAGACCTTCTATCTAGTTTGTTTACTGATGAAAGTCAATTTGGAATCTAAATGTCTCACTATCTAATGAAACTTGACAAGATATCCCCATATTGGATAAGATTTATTTATTGATATTTTGATCATGCTCAAGATGTCATACATATTTATGGCAAAGCTTTACACATTGTCAATATTATCCTTAGGAGCCTTTATTACACTTTGTTCCTATAAATTATTAATATAATACTACAATCTACTAGATTTTTTTCATATAAATCCACCTATAGTATCCACCACTATGATATGATCTTATTCAAATTTATCCATGTCTTCAAGGTTGGTATTCCTCATCTTGGTTAATTAATACATTTTTTATTATTTCTCAAGATCAATAGGTTTTCCATCCACCATCACAGTCTTCTTCCTTATTTATTTTTTATTTTTTATTCTATCAAACTAAATATCAAATTTTGGTTACTCAGTGAGGACCATGTCCTACCTTGTATCTTCTCCCTATTCTAATTGTTGAATCCAGGTAGATATCACCATCATAGTTTATTTAGTGGCTTTATTTTGAGACTAGGAAGTACAAGGTAGAGATTTAATTAGGGGTATACTTACTGAAGATGGAGGGATAACAATTAGTAAAAATTAGAGGGTGTAAGTGGTTTAAGGAAGCAAAGTAGAACCTTTATCCAACCTATGTTTTTTATTTGTGAAGGAGTCTTAATTAGGTATTTAGTCATATATAGGGTTTTGTAAGTAGAGACCACTAAGGACTCAGTTTATGTGGCTTGAAATATGGGTACTAATAATTTATTATATGTCCTTATTGACATGGACTAGTAGGAAAAAATATATTTAGATATTAGATATTTAAAATGTACATTGATACCCATGGATCCTTGGTTAGTGGTCAACATCCATGAATTAATTGATTTAGATAGAGTGTATGAATTTGATAGAAAATAATCTATGGAACTAGTAGTAAAAAAAATCAAAATAATGGAAAGCATAACATTAATTGATGATAATATTGTCAATTGGAACATTTTATCCTTAATTTATTGTAGTGGAATGATCTCATATCTATATTATAATTAGGTTTGCATCTATAGAAGGATCTCTATTGGGATGACCCATAGGACTAGTGTTAGTCATTGTAGACTCCATAGAAGAATCAAAAGCCTTCTTAAATATATCATCTATTTTAATATATGAATTAGTGATAATCTTTGTGATTTTAACCTTTATTATTTATGATTGTTCAATGTCTAGAGAATTTAATGAGAGACTAGGAGGATCATCCTTAGTTTATTCTTGCATTCCATATTCTCCAATATTCTCCATTCTAATTTCCCCTTTTAGGTCATATTCCTTGGTAGGATATTCCTCTATCTTAGTATATAATGGGCCAAATGTATTTCATGTATACTCTATAGGCCTCTCTTATTATTTAGTAAATATAATATCTTGGAGATAAGGAAGGAGAGTTATTCATTTTCTATTATAAGTGGATATAAGAGGATAAATAGTAGAAACACTCCTTGGTGGGGAAGAAAAAATAGAAATTCTAGAATTTTTTTTGTCTGAGTTGTAATAGAAGGTACAATTGGTTGACTAGGTCAAATAAAATCTAGATGTGTTGATAGATTCATTATCAAAGAGGGGGTAAAAGTGTTTAGTCACCTTGATAAGTGCTTAAATATATTGGCCCTATTTTTCTTATCAGTTTTAGTTGTGGTCCCTTGTCCTTCATGCATTAGAGGAATGTTTAAATGAGATAGAAGTATTTATTCATTATCAATGTCCTTAGCATTCTCAGGAGAAATAATAGGTCCATATTCTACTCTTTGTAAAACACTCATAGATATTGAGTAGATATGCTTATTTATCATTACCTTAGTATCATCCTTCATATTCATGAATATGGGATCATGACCATAATAATTGTGCATATTGTATGCGAAATTGTTTACATATTTATTAATCACTTCATAAATAACATCTATGGGATCCCATAATTTGAATTGTTCTTTTATAAAGACATAATTAACTCAAGCCCTACCTGCTTGGTAAAAGTTCTCCACCTACATATATTATTGGTGGTCACTAATGAATGAAAGTTTATGATTAACCTATTGTCTAGTTGCCTTGATTTTTAGGTCTATGAAATTGGATAATTGTTAGGAAATATCTTGGTTTTCCACTTTTTTTGGAATGTGGTGTGTTAGATTTAATAGGGCCTCATATGATATTTCAATTCTGATCACTATATGATTTGGATAGAACCAAAAATCACCTATTTTCCTAATAGAACTTTTGATTTGCTATGACAATCAATGCATTATTTTCCCATTGATGGATTAATAAAATATTGGGTGGAATACATTATAAATATTCTAAATTTGGCCCATAAACCTATAGATATTAAAGATAGATAAATCATTGCATATCATATTCTTTGGGTATTCTACAGATAGATCCAAAGGTTCCTCTTAAGGAAGGGTGACACTAGTAGTTATGGAATCTAAAAAATACATAATCATATAGATTACCATTATTCATGTTCCCTGCCATGCTCATATGATATTTCAACTTGAAGGTAATTACTTCTCTTAGGGATAATTTTTTTTAAAGTACAAATTATTTTGAATAATGGGACATAAATCTATCTTACATATATGATATCAAGAAAATAATATAGTCTATTTAATAGGGCCTTTTATATTTTAATTTCAAGCTTGAATCTCAAAATTGAGATGCTATTTATCTATCCTCTTAACATAATAGTTCTTGGGTCTCCTGCCCAAATCTTCAATGTATATTTGATTCTATTCGTATCTAACTAGGTATAAACTATGGGTTTGTTATAGGTCATGTCAATAATAGGTAGCCTATAATAATTTTCAAAATGATTTCCCAATAAATAGGATAATGGAGTTGAATTTCAT
This sequence comes from Torreya grandis, assembly GCA_037957365.1. Lineage (NCBI taxonomy): Eukaryota > Viridiplantae > Streptophyta > Pinopsida > Cupressales > Taxaceae > Torreya > Torreya grandis. Next base: position 1,815,199 of record JARHVA010002379.1, on the reverse strand, counting down.
GACATGTGAAGGATGTTCCCCACTAATTTTCTAGAAATAAACATATCAAACAAAAGATCAATGCATAGAAATACATTGGTAATGGTAGATACATTATGTATACTGACTAATTTGATCACTAGTAGGTCATCTATGTATCTCTTGGTGAAGTATGACAACTAGTTGTTCATACTGTATGTCTTAATTCCATCGACATCAAACCATAATGGTATATAATGTTAGAACTTGTGTTCTAATGTTGTTGAATTATAGTTTGTATCTGTGTACTCAATCTTTCCATCTAGATAGAATTTAGATGGGGTCGATTATCTATATGGAAATGTTATCTTATCTTAGTGTATTATTTTAAATATACTTAAAAATATTAGAGCCTTTTTATTGTAAGAAAATTTATATAGAAATTAAGTTTGTAGACAATGTAACTTTGACTTTTCTTTTGGGGCCTATATATCATGGATTTAATTGAGGATAAAAATTTGATGTATTTTACTAACATTAAATGATAATTAATTATATAAAATGGTTTGATATTATGTTAAATATCATTTTTGAATTTGAATTTCATGATACTATTTTCCACATGGTGCATTGTCATTAATTCTAATTTTTTAGTCATTTTATTTGGTCATTTTTTCTATAACATGTAAACTTATATTGAATTTAGGAATGATTCCATTGATTTTTATAATTTAATTTAAAGTGTGACAAATGGCCTACAATCACTTAGTTTTTTGATGTTAGATTTTATTTTGTAGTTTGGGCCTTTCATCATGCTTCAATGAAATGTCAACACATGGCATGATCTCATTTATCTATGTAATAAGGGTACATGTAATTTATTTATTAATATAAGTAAGAGTAAGTATTCAATATATTTCATTATTTAAAAATCACATTAATCAATTTAGTCACAAATTTTGTATTCTATTTTTATGTATGTAGGCTATGAGTTGATGCGATGCTACCGTGTGGATGGTTGTCATTGTTCTAGATGGTCTTTGGGATTTGATTGTATACCTTTAATATATAGGTCATGATTGAGTGGGATGGTTCCAAATTGATGGAATTAACTTATGAATATGGTAATGAGACATTTTTAACTATATAGATAGTTTTTGGCCATGGATGAGTAGGATGGTGCCACATAGATGACCCTTCCTTATCTATTTGCCTAGATTATTTCAAAAAAAATGATTTATTTCTTAATATATGAGTAGTAATAAATTATACACATGGAGTGATGTTTATTTTTTGTATTCTCACTTATTTTTGTTATTATAATGTGTATAGAGTAGCTATGGATAATTAGGATGGGGCCAATTAGCAAGATTTCACAAGTTTAAATGCCTGAGATTTTTTGAAACTTATACACTAAAGCTAATATAAGTGAGTATGTGAGATGATGAAAAGTGTATTATTATATTTTATTTGGGTCATTTATAAGGATGAATACCCTTAAAAAACAATAGATGAGTAAGATCAATATAGGTGGTAGAATATTATGGACCTAGATGTTCACAGATAGATAAGACTTAGATTTTATATTGTAAATAATATGTAGATGAGATTAACATAAGTGCATTGATAAAATTATTATAGTTTCTCAAAAATTTAAAATATAAATCAATTTTTCTATCTAGTAACTTTTAGGTGTAAAAAATATGTGACAAAAAATGACATCATCCTACAAAGTCAACATGACCTAAAAAGGAAAAAAAAACTTGGAACAGTTTTAGCTATTAGTCAATAAAATTAAAACATGAATATACCAAAAAAATACCTAAATAGATATATAATAATAATATAAACAATATTTTTCATTTAGGTATTTTTTACTCAAGGTCATGAGATCAAATTTATAAAACAACAAATAACATCAAAGGTTTTTTATATCAATTTCAACATAAAAATCAAATTTTCAGCTCAAGATGGGTCTTTATTTGAAATATTAAAAATGGTGTGTGTTGGATATAAAAAATTGTGACTTGGTTGGGAAATACTTCAAAGCATTTGAGAATCCATAATCTTAGTTTCACACATCATGACCATAATTACAAAATTACCTACAAGAAATAAATAAATCAAAAAGGTGAAAGAGACTTTAACACATCCAAAAAATATACTAACTCTTTTCATTTATTATATCATGTATGAAACTATGAAAATTTAATCCCCTTGGTGTGAGATTTTTAATAGAAATAAAATAAATGTTTAGGTCTCTTTATGCCCCTCATTTTTTTTAATTTAGCTTTTAAGCACAAGTTTTGAAAAGATGGGGATTGCACTACTACCAACCAAGTATCCATAGACCCGATTGAGATAAATTTGATTCCACTCTCAAAATTTATCAATATCCATCTAGGCATCCCTATCCCTAATAAATATTACTTAAATTACCCTTCTTCCATATTTTTATTTTTTATTTCTTTTAAACCTTTATTGGAAGATGGGTTGGGAATAACCATTAGTTGGGTGTATAGGAATGGAATTTATTATAAATTAGAGATTTCACTTATATTTTTTGTTTTTCAATGTTTATTATCTCTCAAACAAGTATTAATCATGTAAGTGTGTAATTTATCTTTCAAAATGATAAGTATTTCTAAAATTCTCATGAAAATATCGAAACAACTTCCATAGTCATAGTGAAGTTCTATCGTTAAGAAGATCTCAAATTAAAACTAAATAAATATTCAAAAGCACCATTTGGGTATGATTTGACCACCCTTTTTATGAGAATTTTTCTTTGTATTTTACATAAGGAATGTCTTCGACTATTGTGATTTTAAGTAAGTTGATCTAGAAATCATGAAATATATTCTATGAAATCAAGAAAACTAATCTGTTAAAATGCAAAATCTACCCTAGGAAAGAAATAAAACTATTCTATGAAAGGAAGAAATATAATCTAACCCTATTACTATAGTATAACTCACATTCACTCTGATATGTCTCTAATCAGAGTATCCATGAAATAATGTTTTTGGAACTTGCCATTAAATGAAAAATTTAAATCAATACCTTGAAGGTATTTTAATAAAAAATATTGCTATCTACAATTTTAGATAACTAATATGGTCCAATCCATAATGGAGGGAACTTGTCATGTTGTCCTTTATTTTCATGTGATTTATCCCTTAGGAGTACTTGGTATGATATTATGAAAGCTTTTATTTTTCATCATCTATTTAACCACCTCTTGATAATGGCTTACTATTTTCTAATATTGTGAAAATATTCTATTATTGCTTCTTTTATTTGGATGATGTCTAGTAGTTCTGATTGAGTTCTTTTAGCTTGTTTCATATACTATTTCATGAATTGGTACAATGGTAGATTGAGATAAATAGGAAAAATATGTTGTTTTCCATACACTAATAGAAAGGGTGAAGCCTTGAGATCCTATTTGTGTCTTGTTGTATCTACCCATAATGCATAATTCAAAATTAAATTCCATTTTTTATGTTTGTAACCAATTGGCTTTTATATGGCATCCATAAATTTATTATTTGTATAATATACCACTCCATTTACTTGTGGATAGTTTTTATAGGATAACTTAATAGTAATATGATTGTTATAAACCCATTCTACAAACTTGATGGATTGGAAAGCTAGTCCATTATCACATACTAGAGAGATGGGGTCTCAAATCTGGTTAAGATGTTATCTTCAAGAAAATTGATTATGACTAAAGCTCTAGAAATATTCATTTATACTAATTTATTCCATGAATTATAATAATATGTAATAGTCATCACAAACTTGTGTACTACTAAATAATTGGAAAAAATTACTCCCACAAAATATAAGCCCCATTATGCAAAAGGATTCCCTTCAATTACAAGCTACAAAAGCATTGTTGTATGTATTTATCTTTTTCCAAATAATTGATGATTAGTGGAATTTTATAATTTGGATGTTGGAATATTTAAATATGGTATGCCAATAATAATCCATCCTTAAATTTTTGTGTGTAGTAGTATTATTTGAAGGGTGTCCACTTCCAATTTTCTAGTCAAAATTATCAAGGAAATCAATAGCCTCTTCTTTAGATAGACATCTCAAATAGATGCATTCATTTTTTTAGCAAAAATGCTTTCTTATTTATATTATAGTGAACTGAATTGATATTGAGGTCTCATATTTATTATATTTTCAATTCAAGATGGAAAGTGTATGTGAGTAGATGATGAATAATTTGAGTGTACTACTCACCTTTAACTACTTGAAACTAGTTTATTTGTTTAATAAATATGTTCAAATCAGTGTTGGCCATTAGAATATGATACCTTTCCCTCTTACCATCTTAGTAATTCTAATATTTAAAATAGATTCCTATAACTTGGCCATCCACTTACCCCTTCTCTCACCTAAATCATTCTATCCAAGAATAAGTTTGATTATAGGCTTTGGGATAATGGCATATTTGTTGTTGTGCAAGATATAACGTTAATTTTATTTTTATTCTTGATTAAAGTGTACATCTAATTTTCCATCATAGAATACATCAATTCTAAATATTATATATTGGTAATCATAGAGGCAATAGAATGTTTGTTTTCATGTAAATTTTGTCTAGGTATTACTACTATGGCATGTTTTGATGCAAACAAATACAAGAATAAATCCTCATTGAAATCAAGGAAAATTAACATTAGATCCTAGGAAATGGTAGTATTTACATCCTAATATTATTTATTTTCCCTTACTATCTATTCTTTTTTTTTTCCTAATTTAGTATGGAATTTATTAGCTTGATAATTTCTAGAAATCTTGAGATAAACTTTGGAACAAAATTTATTTTTCCAAATAATGATTGAATCTCTTTATTAATATTTAGATACAATTTTTTTAAAATGGTCTAATCTCTTTCTAAATCAATATAAATTCCTTCATGATTACATGGCCCAATAATTTACCTTTTGTAACCCTAGAAAGTATTATTCTTTGGGTTTAGGGAGATCTCATGTCTATGACATCTATCAAATACTCTTTAAAAGTGGTCCACATGGTAAGTTATATATTTATAAAATAATATCAATTCACCCACATATATGATGATGCATTTTACAAAAATTCCCTATAAATCAAAATCCATGGACCACTAGAAATTAGCACATGCATTGATTAGTTTGGATGGAATTATTTTATATAAAAAATTTACCCACTTAATTGGTGAAATAAATCTTCATTCTATAAGAATTTTGTGTTTAGTGGTATTCCCTAAAAGATGTTCACTTCCAATATTCTAGTGCAAATTACCATGTAAATCACTAGCCTCTTCTTTAGATAGACATCTCAGAGAGATGATTTCATTTTTTTGGGTACAATGCTCTCTTATTTATCATGTACTACATTGAATTGATCTTGAGGTCTCATATTTATTCTACTTTTAATTCAAGATGGAATGTTTCTATGATCAAATAATTCATAATCTGAGCATACTAATCACCTCCAACTACTTGAGATTGGTTCATTTGTTTAATAGATATGTGCATATAAATCTTGGCTATTAGCTAGATGATACCTTTCCCTCTTACCATCTTAGTAAGTCTAATATATAAGTAAAATTCATATAAATTGGCCATATACTTACCCCTTATCTCACCTAACTCATTATATCCAAGCATAAATTTAATTATAGTGTTTTGGATAATGGTGTATGTAATTTTGTGCAATATATAATGTCAAATTTATTTTTATCCTTGATAAAAGATTATATCTACTTATCTATCATATAATAATTTAGTTCTAAATATTTTAGATTGGTAATCATAAAGGTAATAGTATTTTCATTGTCATTTACCTTTTGTATAGGTACTACTACTATGGTGTGTTTTGGTGTAAACAAATACAAGAATAAATCCTTGTTGAAATCTAGGCTTTATTAAAACTGAGCCTAAGCAATGGTAGTCTTACCATTCTAAAATTATTTCTTTTCCCCTCTTATCCATTCTATTTTTTATTCCTAATTTATTATGGCATTCATTAGTTTGATAATCTATAAAATTATTGAGATAAACATTGGAATAAAACTAATTTTACCAAACAAGGATTGAAGCTCTTTCTTACTCTTTGGATACAATTTTTTGTAAATTACCTACTCTCTTTTTGGATCAATAAAATTCCTTCATTAATGATGACATGGCCCAATAATTTACCTTTTGTGACCCTAAATATAATTTTTTTTTTGTTTAGGGAGATCTCATGTCTACAACATCTATCAAATATTCTTTACAAGTGGTCTACATGATCAGTTCTATCTTTAGAAATTAATATCAAGTCATCCATATAGATGATGATACATTTTACAAAAATTCCCCTAAAATAAAAATCCAAGGCCCACTATTAATTAGCACATTCATTGATTATTTTGAATGGAATTATATTTATATGCAAAATTTCCCTACTTAGTGGTGGAATAAATCTTCATTATACCATAATTTTCTACCAATACCTAGATGTAACTTGAGAAACCATCTAGAAAGGACATCATATCTAAACCACTGAATATTTTAATTACTTCATGTAGGGAAGGCATGGGATAATTTTATTTTTATAATGTTTAATTGAGGATCCTTAAGTCCACATACAATCTGGTTTATCCACTTTTATTTCATATAGGGACTAATTTGGATACCCAAGTAGAATACTTGATGGGAAATATGATTTTGACCTCTAGTCATTTTTGGACTTTGTAATGAATAAGAGGGTGTAGAATAGGATTTAATGGTCTTTGTATTTGTATTAAGGGATTATGCTCATCCTTTAGTGGTATAATGTTGTGATGAATCTGGGATTAAAAAAATGTATTCATAGTTGTACACAATCACATCTTTATATTCTTTTAGTAAATCCCTTCACCTTAAATTTTATTGTTCTGTATAGTTCAATCTAATATTAACTATCTAGGGATTATAATATATCCATAAGTTTTATTTATTGAAAATAGATTCATTGATCTTAAACTATTTTATTTCTTAGCTTGTTGGTCCATGTTAAATACCCATTTTAAGGAGACCATTCCTCTGGGTGTCTTATTTTATTTCAATTGGAGGATACCATCAGTTTCCTTATCTTCTTGATTAATTGGATCAAAATATTTTTCATCAATAATCTAAGACCTAAAGAAACCATAATTTCTCATAAATTTAATAATTTTTTGGTCATCATCAAATACCTAAAAGTGATTAATATTATCAATAATTAAAATACATGACAATAGTTATATAGAGAATTTATGCATTTTTAATTCTTTTAGTAGATCCAAATTTGTTATAAATGTATCCAAGGAATCAACTATATGATTATACTCCATGAATAATGGTTTTATATTAGAGACCTTAAATAACTCAATCATATCCCAAGATCTATATCTATAATTATTGATATATGACATTTTGCATTGGTATTGACTCCTAATATAGTTAACAACTATTTTTGAGTCTCCAAACATCAATAGCTACTTGGCATTATTTTTCAATGTTGATTAGATCCCTGAGATTAAAGCCTCATATTATGCATGGTTATTAGTGTATAAAAGTATATCCAAAAAGAGGCAAGGCATTATTTACCCTTAAGATCAATCAATGTTATACCCACACGAGAGTCTTATTTAGACCAAGCAACATCAAATAAAAGGTCCATAATTATGAAGGACCTTCAAACTCTCATTCATGTTTTTTAGGCTTAGTTGTTAAGGTATAAATCACTAAGTGTGATGAATAAAAGTTTACTCTCTCATTTTTTGAATTATATTAAGTGATTGTATGTTTCATTTTCAATTCTGTATCAACCTTTATTTGATTGGCTACTCCTTTCTAGGGTAACCACATATGCAAACATTTAGTGGCCATGTAGCCATTAAATATTTTTAACTAGACATGACTTAGGAGTAAATTATAAGCCTTAAATATGTAAATGAATAATATGGAAATATAATATTGGTCTTGTAGTTTAGATGCAAGATACATGTGAACATTTAGAAACTCTCTGCCAACTAGGACTAAATATATATCTAGCTACAAGGCTACTATTTTGGATTTATTTAGGGTCAATCCTAGTATTTTTCATATCCATGTGGGCATTACATTAGCTTAGGCACCAAAGTCAAGTAGAAAAATATGCACCTTTTTACAAATATTTTGATAGTCAATAGAAAGTGTGGGACCTCAGTATTGTATTTCTACATAACCATATTTGTATATGCAACTTTTGATTTTTCATTAGATGATTTACCAGTCAAAGCTTTGAAAAAAATCCCTTTATCATGTTATTTGATCAATCTCATGAATATTAATCTTATATTTTATTTTATTCATATCCTTAACTATATTATATCCACTCTTGGTGTGTAGATCAGATTGATGTTGTTTATCATTACCTCTAGGATTAGGTGGATTGTTATTAGCATTTTGGTTAGGGGGAGTGATTGTGTTATTATTTAGAGGTGTATAAGTCGTGGCATGATATTAATTCATGTTTATCAAATTATAATTGTTCCTATAAAATTGTTTAAAATCATTAATTTCATTTGTTTTATATTTTGTCTCATTATCTACCTCAATAGGGAATGGAAAAGCATAGGTCTTAAATACGATGTCAATGTTGATAGGGTTAGAATCACTACTTTCAGATGAATCAAATTCATTTGGGACTACCTCATATATATCTATATCCTTTTGAAATATTTAAAAATCTATAGAGATTTATATATAGTTTAATTCACCATGTTAGATAGTGAAATTAACCTAAACTAGTTAGGTAAGGATACCTCACAAATATTCATCTTAGGCAATCATCTGGGATGAGGATATAAGTTGTTACTCTACCTATTGAATGGTATATTGTATCTCTATAATGAAAAATTCCTATTATTTTCATCTCTTATGGTATTCCCTAATCATTTTTTCATGCTCAAAAACTCATTTATAATATTTTGTACCATGCATTGGATAGCATCCAACTCTATTTTTTTGGAATCATAAGTTATCCCTTATGTGTTAGAAGTGTTGACTAGGAATACGGTATAGTTATAATTGTGTTGATTAAACACATGTGTAAGATGGTTAAAAAATATTAAGTTTTGGTTTGGTGAAGCATAAGTCAAAGGTGACTGATTGAAAACCTAGTTCTAATTATTTTTTATGACATGATGGTTATCATTAGACATATAATTAAGAATGGGAAATTTGAATCAATGTTGAGTGTGGTTTGCAATTGAGGGTTCAATTGCCTATAAATGTTAATAGATTTAGCATAGGCATTTTCCAACTTATCAATGTTTGGATCCCTATATAGGAACACTTCCATCATAGGATTTATTGATGCCTAAAGCCTTTGCTTTAGGTAAAACAACCTTCTATGGGAAGCTTTACATGCATGGGACTGAATTATAGTCTATAAAGCAACCTTTAGGATCTTATAACCCATGTCTTTGATTTTATTTAAGGGATGAGATAAAGATGCATAAAATACTAAAAAAAGACTAAGGTGATGTTCTAAGATATTTAAAACATTAACATATGTTTGCATAAAATATCTCAAATAATTAAATACTATAGACCATTAAAGGAACATAAAGCATGAATTGAAGTCTAAAATGCAAATTAGAATTAGTACTATAGAATCAGAGAAAGAAAATAGCAAACAACAAGAATTCCTCACTTAATTTGACACTAAACACCACATCCTCATCATTGTTAGGTGGAGAATAGAGTACAAAAGGCCTCAAAGAATACAATACAAAATGTTTAATTCCACATGTGAGGGGTACCTTTTAAGGTCATATAATGAAAAAATACTAGCTACTAATACTTTTATTCTAGAACTATTACAAATGGTCCTCTCAAAGTAGTCAAGATTACCAAAAATGATGATCCTCCCCTCCCCCTGAGGAAAAGAATCCTTGAATATATAGGTGAATTGGATTATCATAGAAAAAACACCCATAAAACCTAACACTCATGCCAATAATTAGGCTATTATAACCAAATAGGTAACTCTAGATCATGAGTGCAATTAGCCTATAAATCTTAGATATGGTGTAATGCCATCATCCTATGATGGCCATAATGTTGAGGAGAAGTGTCATGGTGCCACACATTCATCTTTGGGACTATCTCCATTATGATATTTCATATGAGGACTAACTCACTTCAACCGATGGTGCATATAATAGCTCTAACAAAAAATGTCCTACCTTAGACACGTGTTATGATGTCATATGGAAGGTTCTACATCTTTCTCATAATCTGCATATTGGGATCCACCCATATCTATCAACAAATGGTGATTTTTATAAGTTTTAAAAAAATAAATTCTTCCCAATAAGTGTCATGATATCACATGGAAAGCCCCACATACCTCTTTACAACTACAATTATGGGTTCCTCTTCTTACCCTGTCAACTAATGGCATTACTTTGAGTCCTAACAAAAGAGAAACAACCTTGGAGAGCATTAGACCACAACATGGAGAGTTGGCTCTTCTCCTGGGCAAGCTAAAACCCTTTATGGGAAATTAGTGATGGGATACCACATGAAAAAAATGAGAAGGGAGCTAATACTTAAGCAAAATTTTGAAAAAAGGACTCTAGGAAGATAGAGGTCAAAAACATGACTGTCAAATTCCATAAATCATGTATGAGAACAAGATCTAACTATTAAATAATAATGCATGGATTTTAATCCACAATTTATTTAAAATCATAGGGGTATCCTCCTACAAATGGGAGAACCCAAAAACTTTTGATACATAGATCAGTCAAGGAAAAATTCACAAAAATGGAGGAAGGCCTATAACTCATAACTTTTGAAGGGTTGCCTTCAAAGTCACCCATTATTCCTCCTTGGGTTGGATTTTATTATTGAGAGACTCAAATTCTTTGTCTAGATCAAGGATATCTTTAGATTAGATACTATCCAGATCATGAATTACCACTAATGTTTAGAACTCAAGCTGGGTGAGTAGTTGTAATATGGTTTCCACTTCAAAAACACTTGGTGATTGGCTGACCACTGTGAACAAGGTCTAGTCATTTTTCTTTTTCTCAAGTAGTTCTTTGATCTTGTCCTCTGGGAGGACACTATTGTTTTCTAATAATGGAGAGGGGAGTCAAAATTGGACTAGTTGATCAATGTGCCCCCATCTATCCTAAACCACTTTATCTAAGGCATTGAAAATGGCTTGCACTTAGTAGCTACCTTGTTTGAGCCTATAAATTCATTAACCTTTACCACCACTTACCTTTGGTCTATCACCCCTACTTCTTATATTGTCTCATTTGAAGTGATGTAAAGATTTTGGATGAGGAAATATGAATTTGGGACCTTGGGAGACATGAAGGTGATGAATCAATTAATAGATGTGCTTACCTAAGATCTTAACCTCTACGAGTCCATGATAAAATTGAGAGTTAACTTGAGGTTTATAGCTATGCCCTTTATTCTCTCCTAGTAAGATGCATATAGATGTTGAACCATTAGAAGGATCTCCATGGTCTAGGAGTAGGTGACAAGGTCATTTTTTAGCTATATGATCTTCTGGTCCTTAACAAAAGACTCTTATTATGCTTGTTGATATAATTTGAGATACACCCTATTATAATCCAAGAGATTATGATTGGCTCACATAGGTTCATCTTATTTTTCTTATAGCTTGGCCTCCACAATCTCTTTTAGATTAGCTTCCATCTATAAGCTCTCATTAAACATGCAGCTCTAAAAGTTAGACCTCAACTTGCTAAACTCTACATATCTTGCTTTTATCTTAGTGTTGAGGTAGTCGACCATAGATTTATCTTGGTAAGTTACAGCTTGGTCTTCTCCATCTATCAACTTATTTTAATGTAATCTATGGTCATAGACTTCTATGTTTCCTCCTTTAGCTTGACTTTGTTAGTGGGTTTGGCTTGGCTTAGATTAAGGCTAATAGCTTGTATTACATATTCCCTTGGCTACATCTAATCTTGGGGTTTGACTACCTATGATGCCATATGTGCAATCAAGAGAGATTGTTGTGTTTGGTCAAATAAAGACTACATGTGAGGCACCACCATGGCCTTTGCCTATTTTACCTTCCTCTTCTCAATCTAGGCCTCTTAGGATTTCCTTATAGCATCTATCTACTTATGAAACTACTCATGTGCCTAAATTTTTTCCCCCATGAAGGACAGTCCTTGGGGTAGTCTAAATGGAATGGTCACTTGATGTTGTGAACTAGTGGATGTTGTTGTCCCAGAGGTGAGTAGGTTAAGAATGAAGGTGGAAGGAGAGGAAGGTGGGAAGCCATGAAATGGGGTGGAAGGTGATTGCATCATGATGGAAGATGGCATGAATGATGAGGGTGAAGGATTAAGGAAAGGCATATAGGATGAGATCAAGGTCATAGAGGAGAGTAGTGAGAGCTTAGTGGTAAGATGGGTGGGTGAAGAGGGTTACAAAGCCATCAAGGTAATTGGTTAGGTAGGGTAGAGTTCCACAACTTGAGGTGAAACTATGGAAGGAGATGAGGGGGTGAAAAAAGAGGTAGAGGTGGAAAAAAGGGGCTATGAAAAGCAAACCTTCTTGTGAGGGGGTACTATTAAAGGGATAGATATTGGTGCCTCAAACCATTTGGGCTAAGGTGACCTAGCTATGAGATGAATTGAATAGACTTGTTACTATAATAGGTTTATGGGGTATGCGTACAAAGGAGGTAGCCAAGTTGATGGCTTTGAGATATCTGTGAATTCCTTTTCTTTTTCTAGAGGCACATCCCATTCTTCCCTACCTAGGGTGTCTTATTCTTTTGCTTCTTCTTTGGTAGAGAATCCTTCTTCTACTAGGGACTCTTTTGGATGGTGTTCATCCTAGATATTTTTAAAATTTTCATCTATCTCTTCATCCTCAAAGTTTGAGAACATCTTACTAATGTCCTTCCTATATTTTGAATAAGCACCTATTTTTTCTAGGCTCTAATCTCTTCTTTTGAGTTCTACCCTTAGTCCCCTTATTAATTTTTTTAAGGCATCAAATGTATAGACCACATCATGGAAAGACTCCCACATCTTGTAGGTGTCTACTAAGATCTAGGATAGATACACAAAATGTTTGAGGTCACCCTCTATGGGAGACCTCCATTGCTCAAGTTATGGTTGGGGATGGTGATTGGGTGTGTTGGTGGTCTTCAAGGAGGGTATGTAACTAAGTAGATCATTATTCCATTTATAATCAATTAGGTTGAGGACTAACTCTACAAATTTGGATGCAAGTAGGGACTATTGATGCCTCTTCACCACCATGATGCCTCCTCTTGTTAAGGGGACGTCATAAAGGACCTTATTTTTACATCCCATACCATACATTGTGTCAACTACATCAAGTTGGAAAACTAACTCTATCACTAGGGTCTTATCCATGAGTAGGCATGAGAACTATAAGGCTCACATTTGAATCCATATTCCTAAATAAAGGTGAAATTGCTCCTAAATAACTATTCAACTGGAACCTTTCTATCAGTGAGCCATGACTATTACAAGTTAATTAGCTTCAATGTAATGGCCTTTTGATTTAGGCCAATGAGGATATGGGATAAAAAGAGTTTCGATAACTTGTAGTAATACTATGTGACTGATAGGACATGTGTCTACACTATGATGGGGGTAATCATGTTAGGGGAAGTGCTTCTCTCAAAAGAGTAAAGAGTGAGGTAATTAGAGAAGAACTTGGAATGTTGAAATAGAATGAGTTAGAGGAAGAAGGAAGAATACTATAATGTATTTATCATTAAAAAGTTCTCCAGCTCACTCCTCATGGTGGTGGTAATGGCCTTAGAGAAATACATTCTATACACCTCCTCCTTACTCACCATCTTTAGGAGGAAGAGCACCCCTAATTTAAAATTGATAAATTTAGAATATAAATCTATCTATAATATGAAAGCCAAAATAGATGAGCCATCCTTCAAGTTCTACATAGGGAAGCTCACAAGGGGGAGAGGTAGAGGAGGTGCTTCTTTTTAGTCACTCTTGAGAAGGAAATTGAGGAAACTTTCCTTAAGGACTTGGGTATCCTAAACCTTTTAAAGACTCTTCATACTTTAAACGTCATCCTTCAATTTACTTTAGCGCTAGAACATCTCCTTTATGGTATCCACACTAATCTCCAATCTCAAATGGGAATTGGCCATAATAATTTCAATGTTAGCATTGTACTTATCTATGTAGAGGGTAATGATCTCTAGGCATAGGTGCATAAAAGGCACCATATACTATTTTAGTGTTGAGGACTAAATTATATAACTAAATGACTCATATTCATTCCTTTATACCTTCTTAATCATTTAGGCATGGGTTCCCTCACTCATGATCTTAAATGTTTTTACCAGCTTGAGGTCATAGATGTCATCCACAAAATCATGACTAGTGATTAGTCACTATAGTGCCTTTAGTTATGCTATTAACATTCATGACTTTTGAATTTGGCTAGTTATGTATAAAATCATATGAATTGCTTACTACATATGGTTTTGGAAGGTCCCCATGGGCACTCAACCCATGGGTTATTTTATTTATCAAATGTTTTATACCTCCTAATAAGGAAGTATAAGTTTTCATCCCAAGATTATTTCTCAAAATCACCCTTTATTTTGATGAAGACACTAGATATTAAACTTACTTATAGAATTTAACAATTCCTAGCTCAGTTCTCTCTACTCTTTATGATCACTTCAATTCCTCAGTACTCTCTAATTCTTAATGCGTTTAAGTGTTTGGCTATATGTATTGAGGGATAATTCTAAGCTAATGTTCCTAGGTATGCTCATCATGGAAAATTTTAAATTTGGGCACCCATAAATTCCAAGGGTGTCACACACACTGAAGGGGAAACTCCTAATATATTTGTGATTATATTTATGGGGAATCATGAAATATGGAGAATCTAACATTAATAGTGGGAGAGGTGGGTAGATAACAATCTTTCAGGGAATGTTTCTAAAATATAACACAGTTTGGGTGAGGACACATGGTGTTGAGATGAGCCACTTGTGCCAATGGAATTTACTCAAAATGAAATGAAAAAATAAAGGGGAAATAAATAAATAAAGAGAAACAACAACATGGAAGGAAAAACACACATACAAAATAAAACTATGTACAAGGGAGAAACCACTAAACTAATTGAAGTATTTCAAGTCAATTCCATTAACAAAAATCTTTAATGCATTGTCTTATTCATCTTCCAAATCTAAATTATTACCTTGCCTATCACCAATAATTTGAAATGGCCCTCTCCAAAAATGATCAAACTTAGCATGTTGGCCTAGTTTCAAGGTCCTTTAATCATACTTGAGAACCAAATCCCTAAGATTAAATATTGGGTCTGACAACTTTTTATCAAACCACCACTTAACCTCTTATTTACAAGTGATATTTGAATCACTTTACTATTCTCTCACTTCTTGGAGGTTAAGTAACTCTACCAGCCTAACCTCTATTGCTTCATTTTCCACAATCTTGATAGCTTTAAAAAATTGTAGGGTGGGGATTTATGATGACACTGGTATGACTACCTCCTTTTAGTATACAAGTTCATATAGGATGACTTTAGGATTTGCTTTGGGGTAATATGGTCTAATAATAGATAAATTTTCACATGCACATGTCATTCCCTTTTTTGGTCAGTGCTCATCCTTTTGATCATCCTTATAAGGTTTTTATTTATTGACTTGACCAAAGCATTCCCCTATGGGTAGTAATCGAATGAATTTTTCAAGAAGATAACATTCTGGAGTGTGAATCCAAAGATATTTTATCTAAGGAAGGCCCTTGAAATGTCTAAGATGATTATCTTGGGTGGGTTAAACCTTGCCATAAGTTCTTGTAAGAGGCTAAGGATGACATTTTTAAGTTGCCTCTTTCAGAAGGACTACCTCGATCTACCTAGTGAAGTAGTCAGTGATCATCAATATCCATTTTTTACTAAAACTAGAGATGGGTTTGATCATCCCAATGAAATATAATCCCCACTATGTGAAGGTTTCATTGGTCATAATTGGGTTTAGCAGCATGGCTAAATTCTTTCTCTTCCCTATGAAGAACTAACATTTTTAGCATTTCTTGATTTCCTGATGGTAGTCTGTAAACATGGTTGGTCAGTATTACCCTATGCACATGATTTTGGTCATGGTGGTCTTTGATGATAAGTGGCCACTTGAGGGGGTGAAATTCATATCCTAGAAGGTTTTCTTGGCTTGGTGTTTTTCAAACACACTGAATAAAATCCCCATCAAATTTCATTTTTAATAGGACCCCTTAGACCAGTGTCTAACTAGTCCCTTTAGTATATATAATCGCCTTTTGTGTATGAGGATACCATTAAGATACTAACTAGTTTGCATGTAATAGGTACTATAAATAACCTAGGACTCACCTATTTCATATTAATTCAGCAAAACCATTTCTGATACATCTTGTTCTTCTATTGGGACATCCACATAGTGGGCTAAGTATTCATAGATTCCTCTTCTATTAATCACCTTAGTCGGTTTGACTTGGATATTATATTCAAGGATCTTGGTGATCTAATTTACCCACTTTTATTTTATTTATCTTTCCATTATGTATTCATGAATGTTAGAGTGTGCCACATATATCAATATTTTTCTTCATACCAAAATGTGCCTAAACTTCTTGAGGCCTTTAACAATGGTGAAATATTATTTTTATACAAATTTGTACCTAACTTCATAACCACATAGGGTTCTTGAGTAGAATATAATTGGGTTCTCACTTCCCATTTCCTCTTATTTTTAAGTTAACACCGTTATTAGGGTATGTTCACTCCCACAAACATACATAACAAATTCTTTAGAGAAATATGGGTTGACTAGGACTGGAGTGGAAGAAATCATGTCTTTGATTTTATCTAAAGACATTATTCCTTCAAGAGTCCATTTTAAGGCATATCCTTTATTTAAAATTAGTGTGATAAGTCTCACCAATCTTTAAAAGTTGGATATGAACCTACTAACAAAGTTGATCTTTCCTAAAAAATATTAAACCTCTTTCTTGTTCACTAGCAAAACCAGGTCCCTAATGGCTTTTACTCTTTTTGGATCAATTATGATCCATTATTTTGATACCATGTACCCAATAATATTTCCTTGTAAGACTCTAAAAAAACACACTTGTTAGGGTTAATATATACACCTAATTCTTGGCAGTTTTGGAAGACCTTCTCCAAATGATCAAATTGGTCCTCCTTCTTCTTCAAAAACATGGTGAGGTCATCTAGGTAAATGAGGATTATTTTGTTGATAATCCCTTTAAAATATACATCCATATCTTATTGGAAGGTAGGCCCAACATTTGAGAGCCTAAAAAACATTGTCACATACACAAAGGTCCCTCACTTTATGGTGAAATTGGTCTTGTGTTGATCTTCTTCCTTTACCCACACCTAATTATACCCACAAAATCCATCTAGTAGAGAAAACATTTTTGCACTTACTACTATTTGGAGAATCTAATCCATAAGGTTGATGGGTTAATGATCCTTAAACATGCCTTAATAAAATTCCATAAGTACACACATATATGGATCTCTCCTCTTTTCTTTTGTACTACAACTAGATTAGATACCCAAGAGTCAAGTAGTTTCCTTAGCTCTTGAGCCATAAGAGACTCAATTTTGGGGTTAACTAGCCTTTTATTTTTATAGACAAGTTTGGCTCATCCCCTTAGGTATATGGTGTGTTGGATCACATCATGGTCATATCCTTTCAAATCATCATATGTTCATGGAATGGCCCCTTCATATTTATAGTAGAGAGAAATCAACCATTCTTTATCTTCTCAAAGAACTTCCTTTTTGACCTTCAATTTTCTCCCATCCTCAACATCAAGTTTGGAGTAGTCACCTTTATATATGATAAAATTCCATTTGTCATTAGATTCAAATAGGTTTTCTAGGGTAATGATCCCCTTTAGTAGCTTGTTGGTCTTGAATTACATAATTTGATCACCATAGGCTTCTTCAATTTTTGGTTGTAATTACTCCATGAATTTCCATGATTTTTTAAGGAACATGGTGATTTGTGCATTGATTTCAAATACTTTCCATCTTTGGTAATTATTAGGAATACTAGGTCTAATGATCACATACATTGCTTGCTCATTGGTGAACAAGTCTATCAATAGGTCAAATTAGGAGTCAATCATCACCATTTGGTCCACTTTTATGTTTGTGGACCTAAAGATGACCTGAGTGTTGAAGGCTTCAATGGTTTTGATCAAATACCATATCTAATGGTGGTATGACCTCATGCACACATTTTTTTAGCTAGGACCCTTCTAACCTATCTTACCACTAATTTGGAATCATTGAGTACTTTCAACAACTTTATGCCCATTCGATCAGCAAGGTTGAGGTTGTGGACTAGTGCCTCATATTCAGCTTATTTTTTTGTGAAATCAAACTAAAATTAAAAGTCTCAAAGGATTTATTTTCCAAATGGAGACACTAATTATATGCCCACCTCAGAGATGGTCTTGCATTTTTCCTTATCAAAATGTAAAGTCCAAAATTTGGACTCACTTTTAGGCTCCTTGCTCTGATCCCGTTTGCTCTTTATGACCTTGGGAATGATTTGGTCCTCATCATGGAATACGTAGGTCCTAAGGCTAGTGGAATAAAATTTCATGAATGGATCAATTTCAATAAATTCATTGATAAGGGCCTCTTCATCCAAGCTTCTAGTATCCACCACTTTTTCTTCTTCGAGCATCTCTATGTGGTACATCTCTATCTTAGAGAAAAAAGTGTGCATCACTTCAAAATTTATCATAGCCTCATCTTCTATGTGTTATTGATGTAGTGTATTATACAATACTTTAATCATTGAGCCATATTTGGTCCTTAGGATTAAATGGGACCACTACAATGATAGATATCTACCTATATTAGTAGTGAAATCTCTTGATAGACATATCTTGAAGATGGGAAAGATGTCTATTACTAAAATATCTTAAGACATAGTAATGCTATGAAAAGAATATATTGTGAGGGGAAGATTCTTTATGATGCCTATAGTTTGGACCTTCTTTCCATCCAACTGCATTACCCCTTTATTCAAGGTTTCATACCATAATTGTAAAACATCCACAATTTGCTTAGGCATCACTATTATGTTAGCATTATAATCAAACATGGATTTATGTAATAGATTATTCCTAATGATAATAATAAAATAGAATGGGGTAGGTTTTGATTTACTTACCTCTTCTTTGGAGTTGATTAATATGGATGGTACCTTATGTTGTGCACTCATGCTAGATTCCTTTCCCTTTATCTGTGCAAACTTTGTAGTTAGTTTTTCTTGTGTGGGTTTCCATCATTATTCAGAGAATTATTTCAATAGAGACTTCTAATTAGGGATAGATAGGACATCCTAAAGAGAAACATTAGTTAGAAGCTTCTTTAGATGTTCTATCACATTGTATTATCCTAGAGGTGGGACCTCAGGGTATTTAACCTTATTTTTCCCTATTTTTCTCCATTTTTGATATGTTAGAAGTGGAGGTTGGGGTATTGGGTTATTTTCATAATTCACTTTAGGCCTTATCCTCTAGGATCTTAGCTAATCTCTTCTTAGAGTGTGTTTAATAGTCAAATTTCACTTGTGGAGATCTATACATGAGAACTTCACTCACATAGACTACATATTTTCCTTTTACCCATGAGAAAAGTGCATGCTATAATGCTATTCATTTTAATTGTTCTAGGGAAATACCTTGCATTTTCACCATTAAGACAACATTCTTAACCCCATTGGATTGATACTCATGGGAGGATGAATCTTGTGCATTCTCTTATCACCAACATTAAACATTTTTTGTTGTTGATTACCTCTTAAGAAATTTTGGAATGCATGTGCATCATTGTATGGGAAGCACCATGAGTTATAATCATCTACCATGTTGTTTTGGCCAATGAATATCTCCCTACTATCATTTATTGATACTATCTATAAAGGATTGAGAAATTCCATCATTTAATTTATAGGTCATACCTGATGGTTCAAAACTTGATGAGTCGATGCTTGGTGTTTTGTCCTTTGCCTCTCTTGGTATTGGTTCTATTGGTATGATGCTCTCCTTTCTTAGTAGTTATAAAAATGATATTTTAGAGGCATAACTTGTTGCCTTTTTAGATTTATTATCTCATTAGAGAAGCTTTAAAAGATACTCTTCATGTGATTCATCATTGTGGCTATAGGGAGTTGATTGGATGTGCTCACCTAAATAAGTGGATATATGTACATAAAAGGTGACACTTTCAAGGAAATTAGCACTTCTTCTAGTGGAGGCATTAATACCTTTTTGAATATCACCATTTATGGTCAAGGAAGAAGCTTTACTATATCTATCAAGTTGTTATCGACTCTTACTACTATCTCATATACATTTGGTAGTGTTTGACCTCCTACTGACTAGATCATGACAATAATATCTAAGTTGAAGGCCTTGAAGTAGAAGACAATGGACATACCTATGGGTAGTCAATTTAATATTGGGATATTTTACTAGGTCTTATCAAACCTAGGATTAAAATCTATAATAACCTCTTATAGGGCCCTCTTAATAGTTATCAGTTGTTATAGGAGAGATGACAAATCTACCTTCTCATTAAACTGCTCAAAGAATCGATTGCCCACATCATCCTAATTGGCTATAGAATTGGGTGGTAATGACTAGTACAAATCAAGATATCACACTTTAAAATAGGTAGCTATTAGCCTTAGGGATACATTCTACTCCATGACATAGTGCACAATGCACACATTTGTGACATCTTCGAGATGTTATATTTCACTCTTGAAATCTTCCCCTAAGAATTTAGGGAGTGATTTTAAGGCATTCATAGGGATGGTGTCCCATGTATCTAGAGGTACTAGAGAGATAAGTAAGATACCACTCTTCTAAGCTATGAAGTTTTTCAACTATCCTTGGATAGCCATTTTTTATTGTGTACAACTATATCTCATAGTAATTTGGTAAGTCTAAGCTCACAGAGGTGGTGTTATCAAATTTGTATTATTCATTATCTATGACCTTGTAATGGGCCTTTGGCTCATAAAATTAGGTTTCTTTTTAGGTAGACTTGTATTTTGGGTCTCATCGGGTGTACCATAAAAGAAAAACTATTGATGCCTAAAGCCTTTACTTTAGGTGAAATAGCCTTATATGGGAAGCTTTATAGGCATGGGATTTAATTTTAGTATGTAAAGCAACATCCAATATTTAGAAGCTAACTCTTCAATTTGATTTAAGGGATGAAAAGGGTTGAGAGAAAGATGTGTATAGTAAAAATAAGCCAACTAAGGTAATGCATTGATATCTTTAAAACATTAACACATGTTTTCAGAAAATAACTTGATTCCTTAAACACTACAGACCATGAAAGGATCATAAATCATGAATTAAAGTCTGTGATGCAAACCATAATTATTACTGTAGAAGCAAAGAAAATAAATAACAAATAGCAAGAATTCATCTCTCAGTTTGACTTAGAACACCACATCCTCTTCATTGTTAGGTTGAGAATAGAGTATATAAGGCATCAAAGGGTACAATAAAAAAGTTTAATTCCACCCATGAGGGGTACTTGTTAAGGTCTTAGAATGAAAAAATACTAGATACTACTAGTTCTATTCTAGAACTATTATAAATGGTTCTCTCAAAATAGTTACAATTATAAAAAATGATGATCCTCCCCTAAGGAAAAGAGAATTAAATATATAGGCGTAGTGGCTTCTCATGGAAGTGACACTTGAAAATCCTAGTACTCATGCCAATGATGAGACCATTATAATTAAAAGGACAAATCTAGCTCATGAGTGTAGTTGGCCTACAGATCTTGAATATGGTGCAACTACATCATCCCATGATGGCCATAATGCTTAGGAGAAGCATTATGGTGCCACATGTTATTATATATAACTATCTCTATTATGTCATTAGGGAATGAATACTAACTCAATTTAACCAATAATACATCTTCTATCTTGGATAGAAAATTTCCTACCTTAGACAACCATCGTGATGCCACATGAAAGGTTTCATGTCTTTCCCCTTCTTTTATGTATTGGGCCCCACCCATATCTATGGACCAATGAAACTTATTAGAAGCTTGGAAAAAAATAAACTCATCTTAAGCATGATTTCATGTGGAGAGCCCCACATATCTCTTTACACCTAGAATAGTGGGTTCATTTTTTAACCCTATCAACCAATGGTGTTGCTTCAAATATTGAAAAAAGAGAAACATCCTCAGAGAATGTCTAACCACCATGTGGAGATCTGACACTTACTCTAGGTAAGATAAAAAAATTTATGGTAAATGATTGATGGGTTACCAGATGAGAAAAAGTGGAAGGGAGCTGATACTTAGGAAAAATTTACAAAAAGGGACTCCAAGAAGAAATAAGTCTAAAGCATAACAACTAAATTCCATCGAGCACGTCTTAGACCAAGCACTGAATATTAAATAAAAATGTATGGATTTTTCTCCATAGTTCTTGGTGACTAATAGGGGCATCCACCTATAGATTGGAGAACCCAAAACCTTCTAGTATGTAAACTAGTTGAGGAAAATTTTGAAAAAAATGAGGAAGGCCTGTAACTCATAACTTTTGAATGGCTACATTCTAAGGCACCCATTCTTTTTCCTTGGGTTTGGTTTTATTTTTTAGATCCTCAAAGTCTCTATCTATACTAAGAAACTATTTAAAGGAGATACTACCTAGACCTTAAATGACTAGACCATGTTCATGGCTCTCGATCAATCACCAAACATTTCTAAAGTGGAAACCATATTAAAACCACTAACCTAGATTGAAATTTAAACATTGGTTGTGATTTAAGGATTGGTTAGAATCTATTTTAAAGATATCCTTGATCTAGATAGAGAATTTGAGGCTCTAAAAAATAAAACCCAACTGAAAGAGGAAGAATGTGTCCCTTTGGAGGTGGCCTTTCAAAAGTTGAGTTATAGGCCTTTATCCTTTTTTTCAAGTTTTACCTTGACTAGTCTACATACCAAAAGTTTTTAGTTTATCCCATCTATAGGAAAATTCCCTTGTGAGTCACTAAGAACTATTGATTAAAATCCATGCATTTTTATTTAATAATGAGCTCTCAGTCTCAGATGCACTTGATAGAATTTAGTGGTTGTGCTTCCAACCTCTTTCTTCTTAGAGTCCCTTTTTGTAAATTTTGCCTAAGTATCGAATCCCTTTAACTTTTTTCCATGTGTTATCTCATCATTCATTTCCCAAAAAATGTTTTTAACTTTCTTAAGAGAAGTGATATCTCTCCATGTAACGGTCACACAATATATAGGGCCATTTTTCTTTTATCAAGACTCGAAGCAGTGTCATTAGTTGATAGGGTTATAAGAGGGACCCACCATTCTAGTTTCAAAGAGGTACAAAAGGATCTCCATGTGTCATCATGATTCTTATTGGGAGGAGTTTATTTTTTTCTAGGATTTCAAGAAGTGACATTGATTGATAGATATAGGTGAGGCCTAGTACGTAGAAGAAGGGGAAAGATGTAGAACCTTCCACATGGCATCATGATGTTTATCTAGGGTGGGAACTTTTCTATCAAATCTATTAGATACACCATTGGTTAAAGAGAGTAAATACTCATTCCTTAATGACATAATAAAGATAGTTCAAAATATGAACATGTGGCACCATGATGTTTCTCCTCACCATCATGGTTATCACAAGATTATGCAATTTTACCATATCTAGGATATGTAGGCCAACTGAACTCATGAGCTAGATTTACCCTTTCAATTATAATGGCTTCATCATTGTCATGAGTTCCAAGATTTATATGTGCCACTTCCATGAGAAGTTATGGTGCCTATATATTTAATGTTCTTTTCCTCAATGGAGGATCATCACTTTTGGTAATCTTAACTATTTTGAGAAATCCATTTGTAATAGTTTTAGAGTAGAAGTAGTAATAACTAGTATTTTTTCATTCTAAGACCTTAATATGTGCCCCTCATGGGTGGAATTATACATTTTTATTGTTCCCTTTGATTCCTCCTATACTCTATTATCCACCTAATAATGAAGAGGATTTGGTGTTCTGTGTCAAACTGAGTGAGTAATTCTTGTTGTTTTTTACTTACTTTCTCTACTTCTATAATACTAATTTTGGTTTGCATCATAAACTTTAATTAATGATTTATGCTCCTTTAATGGTCTATAATGTTTAAGGAATAGATATATTTTATGAAAACATATTTTAATGTTATAAAGATCTTGATGCATCACATTAGTTAGTATATTTTTATTGTATGCATCTTTATATCATCCCTTTTCATCCCTTAAATCAAATCAAAGATCCAGTTTCTAAAATCTTGGAGGTTTCTTTATAGACCACAATTCAATCCCACACCTATAAAGCTTCCCATAGAAGGTTATTTCACCTTAAGTGAAGGCTTTATGCATCAAAAATATCTATGGCATTTTTCTACATTTCTATTTTTAAAGAAACATCAAGTCTATATACATTAGCTACATGACTATACATATTTTAAAATATTTAATTAAAGGCTCTAATTGGTTCAAATGGTTTGGATATGATGTGAGTCTATAATTTACTTGAGGTTGATGGTTGTGTCTAATCTAAAGTGGACTTGGTCAAAAAAATTCAAAAGGGAAGGAAAGGTAGGGAAAATAAGGAGGCTCTATGACTTAACTAAGGAATAAACTCTTTTAAGCTAACTTACTTTATCCTAGGCTAGGAAAATGTCAAATAACTAGTACCTATTGAAATTTGCCATTATTAGAGTTAAAAAACATACACATTTAATCATCAAAGGAAATAGTTGTAATGTACTAAAAAAACATTATGAAAGTTATGGTTTGAATTAGATTGCATAACACATCCCTACCTCTAACTAGTAATAAGTATGATCAATAATCAATGAGTATTCAAACCAACTATTTTTTAAATATGAATAATTTTGAATTAAACAATCACACATACTACTCAATATTATATTAACTTAATTAAAATTCCTAGCAAGATAAACAATTTAGAAGAGACAACACTTCAACACAAACTTGTAGAATAATTTGAAAACTTTCTTGCCTATATTAATTGTGAAATTCTCTTCACTTTGGAATGAATAAAATACACATAATTATATATTTATATGGGAAGGCCTCAGGTGAGTCTAATATTATAATGTCTAAATTAAAGTTTTATTCTAAAACATAATGTAATATATGCATGTTTTACAATATGAATAAATATAATGCTTAATTTAGACACTAAAGTGCTTTCAAAAAATTAAGTTGAATCTAATAATAACAAGAATATATCAAAACTAAAACCAAATATTAGTTTCCAATGATATATACAAGGATTGGTGGAGTGGTATGGTTTATGCACAACCCCACCTAATTTTGAATATTAGAGGGTGTTTATAGGTTGGATGTGTCCATTTACTTAATGGTTTCAATGTGATCAAGTGTTAATGATTATATAGTTCTCTTAGGAACTGGGCCCCCAGTTTATGCTCTAGAACCAGTTATAACTCTAGTCAAAAGCTAAGTATGGATCTAAAAAAAATCCTTAGTAGAATTTCCAATTAAACTTGACTCAAATAACTACACTACTAATGTGGCTTTTCCATGTTGTGACTAAGACTATAAGCACTAGTCCTATAGGATTATGCATTTTAGTATATCCAAACATAAGTAGAGGTGTCAAATTTCAACCTTTATTTGTAGAGGATTTCACTAAATAAACCAAATACCCTTGTGCCTATAGGTAATTATATTCTACCATGATCATAGTAAATTATATCTCTATAGTTTCAAAATAAATTTTGAAAAAAATTGGGACTTTATCCAATATTTTTGTATAGATGCCCATGGAATATTTGAATGTTGAATGGAGGTTCCTAATATAATCCAAATTTTTCCTATAAAATGTGATTAACTATACTATTTTCCTATTTACTTTGTATGTGGTGTCTTCCACCTTTACTTTAAAACTACCAACTATAACCTATAATAAAATTTCAAAGAAATGCTTTAATGATTATTCATCCTTCAGGTGTACCTATTATAGTGATCTTTATGTATCCAAGGAATCTAATGGTCTTATGTTCTTGATTGAAAAATTATTGCACTAACCCTTGAATTTATTGGTGGCATTCCACCAAATAGTCATGTTTGCTACTTACATGGTTTTGTTCCAAAGTCACATCAGGTGCAAGCATCATATTTAAGTGCTAGTATGTATTCATTATAGTTTATTTAAAAATTAAAATGAGATTATCACCCTTATATTTCACTGTCTCATGAAACTTGACAACATCTCCCCATAGTGGCTAAGATTGAGATCTTACTATTCTGATCATGTTCAAGATGTGGTACATATATTTGGTATAACTCTACACATTGTCAACAATAGCCTTAGAATATTTGATTGCACTATAATACTCCACTCCCATTTTACACTAATACAATCCCCTAAACGTTTTTTTATAACTCCACCTATAACATCTAGTAGGGTGAGAGGGTCTTATTCAAATCCATCCAAATATCCAAGCTTGGTCTTCTTCTTCTTGGTTAATGAGAATAATTATTTAGATTTCTCAAGATCAATAGATTTTCCATACACTATCATTGTCCTCTTCCTTACCCATTTCAACAGTTTTTTTACTTAGTTAAACTACATAGAAACTTTATGTTACTCAGTGATGATTAGGTTATGCCTCACAACTTATTCCTCTTCTATTTATTGAATTTAGGTATGGAACACCATCATAATTTATTTAGAGGCTTGGGTTTGAGATGAATAATTATAATGTGGAGGGTTACCTAGGCATCTCATTACTGAATATAAAGGGGTAGCCATGGAATATGAAGTGGAGGGTGTAGGTGGTTAAGAAAAGGTACGCAAAGCCTTTCTCTAACCCATGCTCTTTATTTTTGGAGTGTCCGAATAATGTATTTAGTTATATATAGGGTTTTATAAATAAATAATACTAGGAACTTAGATTATATGGCTTGAGCTAGAGGTACCCCTAATTGATTATATTGCCTTATTAAAATGGACTAAGAGGCAAAACTAATTTTATATATCAAATATTAAAAATGTACACTGATACCCATGGATCCTTGGTTAATATTCAAAATCCATGGATGAATTGATGTAGTTGGATTGTATGAAGATGATAGAAAATAATACATGTAACTAGGATTGAAATAATACAAATAATGGGCATCAAAAAATTTCTTGACGAGAACATTATTGATTGAAAATTTTTATCCTTGATCTATTACAATGGAATCATCGAAAAAATGAATTATAATTGGATCTAAAATTATAGAAGGCTTTGTATGAGGATCACCCATAGGAATAGTGTCAATCATTGTAGACTCCATAATCAGAATAAGGGGCCTCCTTACGGATATCCTCCCTAGTAATATCTAAAGTACTACAAAGCCTTATTATTGTAACCTATATCACTTATAATTCTTTAATGTATGGAGTAGGTAATAAGGGACTAGGAGGATTATCCTTGATCTATTTTGGAGTTCCATATTCTCCAATATTGTCTAGTATTATTCCCTATTTTAGGTCATATTCTTTGTCAGATGCTTCTTCTATCTCAATATATAATAGGCCAAATATAACACATGTATACTCTATAATCCTTTATTTTTATTTGTTAGTTTTAATAAATTAGAGATAAGGTGGGATAGTTATTCCTTTCCTCTTATAAGTGGATATAAGAGGAGGAACAATAGTAGAAACACTCCTTGATGGGGAAGGAACACTAAAAATTATGGAATTTTTAATTATATATGTTTTAATAGCAGGTGTAGTATGCAAATAGGTTACACAAACTCTATAGGTGTTGATAGATTCATTACTATAGAGTTGGTAGTAGTTCTTGGTGGCCTTGTTAATCAACTAAATTTGTTGGCCCTAATTTTCTTATTAGTTTTAGTTATGGGCCCTTTCCTCTCATGCACTAGAGGAATGCTTGCCTGGGCTACAATTATTTATTCATTATTAATTTCCTTAGAATCCTTTGACTAAATTGTAGGGTCATTTTGTATTATTTATGAAACAATTATATACGTTAAGTATATATGTATATTTCTCATTATCTCAGTGTCATCCTCCACATTCATGAATATAGGATCATGACCATAAGAATCATGTTCATATTAGATCCTAACCTTATTTTTATATTTATTAAGGACTTTGTAAATGACATTTATAGGATCCTAGAATCTAAACTATGATTTGTAAAATTTATCCCACTACATATATTGTAGGCAACTGATGCTAAGGGGAACTTTATGAATAAAATCTTGTCTAGCTTCATTGATTTTTAATTCCATGTAGATGAATATTTGTAAATAAACATCTTTCTCTACCATTTTGTTAAGAACATGGCATGGTATATTTAATGGGAACTCATATGATCCTTTGATTGCAATCACTGTATGGTATGGGTACAACCAATAATTAACCATTTTCCTAATATACCTTTTGATTTGGTCTAAAAATCAATGCATTCTTTTCCCATTGATGGCTGTGTTAAACTATTAGTTAGAATACATTAACAATATTCTACATTTGGCCCCTACACCTATAGATATGGAAGATAAACAAACAATCACATATCTTAATATTTAGATATTTTACATATGGATCCCAAGGTTCCTCTTAAGGAGGGATAATAGTATCAATTATGGCACATAACATATGCAACATAATATTTAAATTATATATGTGCCTATTCTCAACCTCGTTCATCTAATATTTGAAATTGAAGCTAATTAATTCTTCTAGGGCCAAAATTTGTTTTGTATTGAAAATAATTTCAAGTAATGGGACCCAATTATATATAATGTAGATGATACTAGGAAAACAATACAATATTTTCAATCGGTCCATTTTTATTCATACTCTAGGTTTGAATATCATAGTTAGGATGTTCTAATCTAGCCTCTTAATAAACTAGTGCTTGGGTTTGATACTAAAATATTTAGCATATATTTTATGTTGTTCCTATATAGTCATGCATCATCCATGGTATAGTTTTAGGTCATGTCAGGAACATGGATTTTATAATATTTTTCAAAAGAATTACCCTTTACATAGGCTATTAGAGTTAAATTGTGTGGCATGTGAAATATGTTCCCCATGAACTACCCATAAATTAACAAATTAAAGAAAGATTTAGATGCATGGAAATACCTTGGATTTGGTGGTTTCAATATTTAGACCAACTAATTTCATCACTATTAGGTCATATGTGTATCTCTTGGTTATTGATGACAACTTATTTTTTATATTATATGGCTCAATTCCATCATCCTTGAACTAGATTTTTATTTAATTCTAGAACCTATGTTCCAACACTATTAAATCAAAGATTGTATCTATGTACTTGGTCCTTCCATATATAATGAATGTAGATGGTTTGGTTCTCCATATGAAAATGTCATCGTATCTCTATGTATTTTTCTAAGTAGAGTTAAAAAATTTAGGGATTTTTTATTGCAAGAGAATTTAGATAACAAGTTAGTTTGTAGATAATGTATCTTCAACTTTTATTTTAGGGTCGAATATATAATGGATTTTATTGAGCTTGAAAATTAATGCATTAGATTTCCCTTATGTGAAAATTAATTGTAAACAATATTTTGGTCTCCTATCAAGTCCCATTTTTTAAATTTAATTTTATATAGTTAACTTTCACATGATTATTTTCCATATGGCACATTATCATTTATTATAACTACTTATTCATCCCATCAAGTCATTTATTCCCCCACATGTTGACTTATTATGTAATTGAGGCTTCCTTCCGTTCATTTTTATTCTTTCATGTGGAGTGTGACAAATGGCATGAAGTCACTTAGTCAATTTGCATTCTATACTTTAGGCCTTTGGTCACAATTTAGTGAGATGACATCACATGGCATGATAATGGTTATCCAAGTATTCTTGGAATTTGTAATGTATCTATTAATATATGTAGGTTGGAGGTAATTGAGATGATGCCACATGGAATAATAAGACTAATTTATTTAGTCACAACTTTTGTACTATATTTTTTATGTCTATAAGCTATGAGTTAACACATTATTTCCATGTGGATGGATTTCATTATTATATATGTTTTTTTGGATTTGAATGTGTACCTTTTCTATATAAGCCACATAATAGTGATATGGTGCCACATAGATAGCCTTCACTTTTTGGATGGTCATGAGGTATTGTTGAATATATAGATAGTTTTTGGCTATGGATAATCATATTTGTGCAACATGGATAACCCTTACTTGTCCACTCTCATAAATGATTTCATAGATTATGTTTTATTGCCTATGTTATGGGTAAGTGGAATAGATACAAGTGGATCAAACTTTCTTATTTGGATGTTGCTAAATTTTAGTATTCACATATATAAAGTAACTGTGGATGAGTTGGATGGGTCCAATTGAAAATATATCACATGTTTGGATGCTTGAGATGGTTTAAAACTTATATGTTGATGTTGGTATAAGTGAGTGCATGAGATGATGAAAAGTGGATGTTCATTACTTGTCTAGGTGACCACTAAGGATAAATAATTGGATAAAATGGTGGATGAGTGATATCAAGATCCGTGGTGGAATATTATGGAATCAAATGTTTGTGGATAGATAAATACTTGGTAAATTTTATCCTAAAGAATGAGTAGATGAGATTAACATATGTGGCATGATCTTGTTCTCCCAACTACTCAAACATTGAAATTATAAATCTACTCTTTTATTTGGTAACTTTTAGGTGAAAAAAAAGATGTGGTGAAAAGTGACATCATCTTACAAAGTTAACATGACCTGAGAAGGACAAAATAAATTCAAATAGTTTGTAGTTATCTTCATTAGTTAGTAAAATTGAAAAAAAAAATATACCCTAGAAAAGCCAAATAGATTTATAAGAATAATTTCAATAATAATGTTCATTTAGGTATTTTTCACTAAAGGTCATGATATCAAATTGATAAATCAACCAATTGCTTTGACTTTTATTGTTTTTATATCAAATTAGACATAAACATCATTTTTAAGCTCAAGATGGGTCCTTATTTAAAAATATTAAAATGGGGTGTGTTGGGTACAATATTAAGATTATTTTATTTTTCATTCATGTCAACCTTCATGGGTAGTTATTTATATTTCATTTGTTAGCTGGAGATTATTTTTTCTAGATGTAATTCCCTAGGTCTATTGATGTTGAAAAATCTTAGTCTTTCTAACTTGATTTGAGTGTCTTTTTTTTTGGTAAATATCATGTTTTCACCTAGGTGACACCCTTTTTTCCTTCCTTTAATTTTTACCCCTTGAAAAGAATATTTTCTATAAATCTTTTCCATTTTCTAACTTCCTATTCTCTATATCTTTTAGACATGGTAGTAATATGATAGTTTTATATTTTCTATTTTAGAATAGAGGCTATATATCTAAGTTTTTGTGAGATGTTCTCTTGGACATTTAAATATATTTGTAATATTTTATTGTAGTTATATTTTAAGACATTGAATCTTTTATTAAATTTTCTCAAGCCATTTCATCCCATTTTTCACTTTCATGCTTTCATACTTCTATGTTTGTTTGAGTATGGTTTATTAATATTCTTACATTGATGTTGATTGTATCATAAATTAGTTCTATGTGTCCTTTGTTTTATTTGGATTGTTACTTATCCTACTTTGGATGCATTTTTGGGATTCTGATCCTATGTAGACTTGGAGTTTTCGGTTACATTTTTCCTTTATTTTTGTTTTATTTTTTGGTGTTTTGGTTTTAACTTAGCATTATCAATCTTGGCTTGTCAATTTTCCATGTTTTTCAATCAGTTTTAAGATTTTTTCATTTTAATCCATTATTTGATTGTCTTACATTTGTATACATTTCTTTTGTCTCTTTTTTTAGTCTTGTATCCTTAAGGGTTTTCATATCTAGTTATTATTTCCTCCATGATCAATAATATTGTATTTAAATGTAGAAATTTAGTGAAAAGTTAATTTAAACTATGTATATTATACTTTAAATTATTCATTTATTAACATTTATTTCACTATTTATTTGTATTTAATATTTTTAGTGTCTCTATGTTTATTTCAAAAAGGACCATCCTTCATTACACTACTATCACATGTGATGAGTTTTAGGTGGGGAATATGTATACACATAATATTTTTCAATTTATCATTTACTATCACTTTCTCTTTCACTAGCTTGTCGACACATCAATCTCCACAAGAGCATGTTTTAAAGGGTGCATTGGGAATGGGGTGGGAAAGGCTTGTGGTGAGTTTTGATAAATATGTCCATTATATCTTGATTAAAACATTAATAATATTAGTATAACCTCATCTAAGTTTATATGCATCTATCCATTCCATCTACTTCCTATCCATATTTTATATGTTCTATATATCCTCTAACATTAGCCTAGATATTACCATTTATTTTGTACCTTTATTATTCATGTGGTATATTAGTTTGCCCAAATATATTTTTGAGCATGTTTTATAACATTTTTAATATAAAAAACTAATCCATACCATATTTTTGGAACCAACATATTCCAACTCTTTTATCTTGGTTGATATCGTTAGTTTAGAGTTAAACGTTGGTTTTAGGTATTAAAACTATATATACGGGTCATATTTAATTCATATCATATCATGTCACATTCATTCACTCAAATTTCAATCAAATTAATACTATAAAGAGGTTTTCAAGATATTTAATGGCTTTTAACCTTATCTTGTAGATATTCTCTTGTAGTCTCAATGAATCTCAATAGGAGGAGTCATTGGGGGTTCCTACCTAAGGATATGTAGTTGTTCATCCAAATATTTTAGGTAATAAAAATACAATATTATCTTACAAATCTCTACTTGAACCAAGGGAGATATTGAAGAGTTAACATGTCTAGCCTAAGGTAAGTATTTCAATCCCTACACTATTTACTTTATTTACTTAATAGATTATACATTACCTTTTTTATTGCATTGTGAATGTATGTATGTGTATCCTTATTCAATCATTTTCCTATATTGAATAAATTTTTGTATAAATAAGATTGATTATAGTTTCCATAAATCACTTTAATTTTCATATAAACTAATTTGGTGAACAATTGTATATTGAACCTTTAAAACTAGTGTAACCCATTTTTTACCTTAATTTTTACCCCTTTAAACCCATTTGCTTTACAACCATTTACCTTTGTTGAGGTCTAGTGAGAGTAATATCATTGTGTCATAGACTTAGCTTTTTGAACCCTTTCCTCTTGATAAATTATTTTTAATTCATCCTCTACTATATATATATATATATATTGGTCCTTACATGATCATACAAGTAGATGCATCTTTATTCAATTGACCTTATTTGAATCCTGGTATATTGAGAAAAAGAGAATAGTTTCAAGTCATCCTATCTCATGCATACACACTTTTTAAAAATTTGATAATATATTTTTTTTAAATAATCCTAATGTAATCCCCCATTTTGATTATATTAATGTGATAGTTTGATCAATCATATTGAAATATATATGTAAATACTTAATTTTGATGATTTTTATAATCTAATGAATTTGTTGAATTGGTTACTTAAAATATTTATTGTATGATTTTATATCATTATATTTTGGACTTTTATATGAATCAATTTATATTAAGGTATATATTTATAGATAGATTTTATCCTTAGATATATATAATAAATATTTAAGGAAATGGAGTATATTAAGAGTCAAAATTTCTCCCATTTTGAAAATTTAGGGAAAGTTTTTTCTTAGAAGGGAAAAAAATCCTATTTTTGATTGTCATCAATAGTCTCAAAAAATTTACTATGCGATAGAATGTGTTGCATGTGTTCAAATACAATTGAAAAGAAGTGATTTTGATATATAATCATTTAAATATCGAATGTGAAATATTGTTAGGTATTAGTTTAATAATTAGACTAGATATAGTTCATGGTTAAAAAATCAACCATATATATAGGTTGAGTTTTTATAAATTTATAATTCATTTATACATTTCTAGTTGTAATTTTGAGCTCTAAAACATTAAAACTATGAGCCAGTAAGATTCACCACCTCATCATTTTGATCATTTGGTGATTTACCTATGGGTCTAATAATCTAAGGACTTGATTATATCAAAACTTTGGTGTTTTAACCCAATTTTTCAATTATGATTTATTTTTGATATTTTTAAAATTTTATCTATTAAATGGTTATAATTATTTTTCATCACTTTCAGAGAATTATAGATATTGACTCTTGTAATTAAATATTGTTAAGAATATGATGTAAATATACTCTATTATGATGGTAATTATATACAAAGGAAAATTTAGTTGACCCATTAATCAATCCTAGCTTGGAGAAGATAAATGCTACTTAAAATTTTATTTGTTGATACATTTAGACATTTAGGGTCATGACCAAGATGGATCCATTAAACCTAATTAAGGGATATATTACCACAAAAATATCACTAAAGAGGGTTACAAAGCCTCTAGTTAAGAAACATGATGCAATAACGCTAGCCAGGTCCTATGTTTTCATATTTACTAAGTAAATACAAAGTAAATTAAAGTCTAATATAATGCTCACCAAAACTTATGGCACAAAGTGTGGATAATAAACATGAATATAATATCTATGGTCAATTCAATGTATAATAAATCCTAATGCATATGAGATAAGTACAAATGCTAATCTATCTATTTTAATAAAGGAGGATCAAAGTTAGGAATATTTACCTTTTAAGATGAACCTAACAATCCTCAATATTTCCCTTGGCTAAGGTGCTTCAAAAGAGGATTTTGTGGTATGTAAGGATAGAAAATATAAGTCATCCCTAAGCTACACAACTTTTGTATGTATCCAAAAGAATAATCCATAATACAAGATCCATATCTCCAAAGAAAGTATTAAAACCCTAAGCAATGTTCCTCAAGTAGAATGGTGGATAAGGAGGTGCACAATATGTATTCTTCTTGTTCGTTTCTCTTATATAAAAATGATAAAAATCAATGTGTATATATAGTTGAATCTAACCATAAACCTTTCTAAAAGTTTAGCCAACAGGGTTGACCCAATTTGAATGTGTATCATTAATTGATAAAAATAATCTAGGTCTTGATCTAGGTTAGCCATGGATGACCTAGATCCATAACATGAAAATATAAATTAGAATATAGGGTCAACCTAGGCTGACACTATTCAATAAATGTTTAAAAGTGTTTTAGTCTTAGGTAAGGGATAAATAAGGTGGTGAATTGATTAAAAGAGTGTGTAAGAGAGGGTTTAAAGCTTAGGGAAGTATATAATATGAGGTTATATCGATAGAAAGTGGTGGTGTAGGGGATAAAAACCCTTCAAACCATCAATGGTCTTCCCAACCCTTTCTTGATGTACCCATCAAGACATGCACTCAGAGAGATTGAGACTCAATGGGTTCTTACAATAGATAAATAATTATTAATTGATAAATTTTGAAAATATTATGTGTATACATATGCCCCACTTGTCATCACATGTCATGTAGATGAAATAGGGGATGGTGCTTCAAGAAAAAACATAACAACACATAATGTTGAAGCTAAATAAATTGAAGTAAGAAGAAAATATGATAAATGAAAGGACATAATTTAAAAATACATACCTTTAATTACCTTAGGGCTATAGATAAGGAATGAGGTGAAATAAATGTGAAAGTGTCAAATATAAGGAATAGTGAAAAATCATTTAAAAAAAATATAAATGTAATATGTGAAAAGATTATATATAATGTTAGGATTCTAAAACATTTTGTGGTTCAAAAAAAGAGATATTAGAAACAAATATATGTTTGAAAAATAGAATATAATTGTAAATTTTTGATACATAAATTTATTTGAATAATAAATATAAATAGGGTGAAAATAAATTCATTTGTTATTTTTACTCTTTTGAGAAAATATTTCTCTAAGAGACCTATTATGAGACTATAGAGTGACCATGGTGAGGATATAATAGCTATGCCATGGGGGATGCATAGTGATCGTAACAAGTGTAACATAGGTAAAAAAAAACATTAATTTAAAAATTTTAAGCAATTTTATTGAAAGTAAGATAAATATAGAAAATTAGATGGTATGAAAAATATAGACACCAAAATTGACCCTAGGATTTTTTTAGGTAAACTAGGGATAGAATGAGGTACTAGGTAGGAAAGGATCATACTAATAAATTCCTAATGCATTTATGGTAAATGGTCAAAAAGTCACTAAAAATAAAGAACAAAGCCAACCCCTTCAACTCAGTTTGTAAGTTGAGATAAAATAGGGGGATAAATATGTAGTAGTGGGTTGATATAGTATCATTCAAGATGTTTGACTTCATATAAATAGGTTAATATAGTTTGAAATAGTAAGATGGATAACATAGTACCATCTAGCTAATATAGTTTATACAATGTAGATGATATATTTTACTAAAAAAGGCCTACTGTATTCCTCTAGGGATGATATAGTATGTTAAATATGTAAAAGGGATTATTTAGTATCAAATAGGATAATAACATTTGAAAAAAAAGGGTGACCACGTACCAATGGGCTCATTTAGTATTTAAATACTATGATAGGGCTGATTTAATATCAAATAGGGTGATTATGTAGAAAAATAAGAAAACTAGAAAACTAAATCATGCAAGTTGATGAAGTGGTTTATTTGTAAAATTTTGAAAATATTTACGAATGTATTTTAATTATTATGACATTAATATATCATGCATCCTCTATTATTTGATATTTTGTAGAGACACTAGATATTTTATCACCTAATGGATGCATCTTGGATACTAGATCTATCAGAGTGGGTGGCAGATGTGGATAGGGCTCCAATGGTCTCCTAAGGATTGAGAGGTATTATGAAGATGAGGTGGATCCCTTTGAGTGTTGATCTCATTGTCATGTACCTAGGATCATGGAAAGGATTGGCCAAAACATTCCAATAGGACATGTAGGGGGATACCATAAAGGTGGTAATGACCTTGGAGGATGTACATGCATTGCTTGGACTTCTTATATGTAGGATGTTAGTGATTTATGATAAATTAGAGTTAGAGGACAAGAGACAATCCTCAGTTCATTGGGATATAGAATTAGATAGGATCTATATTGGATTATGCATGAGTTTGTTTGATGTTTATCTCACTTCCATTATAGATATCTA
This sequence comes from Torreya grandis, assembly GCA_037957365.1. Taxonomy (NCBI): domain Eukaryota; kingdom Viridiplantae; phylum Streptophyta; class Pinopsida; order Cupressales; family Taxaceae; genus Torreya; species Torreya grandis. Next base: position 1,777,857 of record JARHVA010002379.1, on the reverse strand, counting down.
TAAATATGTGATAGGGCTTATGATAGCACAAGTGTTATATCACAAGTTAGATAACAAGGTACCATTGTATATGATAGCCTTGTACTAGTATATTTTATATTAGGGAGGGTTATATGATCTTGGTTCTATCATCTATGTTTATTTCATACATGATATGTATGAGATGTCCTAGGGATAGAAGATGATGGGACCTATTATTTTTCTAAATACATAAATATATGAGAGGTTCCCTATGTATTGACTAGTTGGGTTACCCCATGTGGTCAATGATAGGTTACCTCGAGTCATTCGATAGAGGAAGGAACATTTAGCATGATTTATGCCCTGTATTTCATCATATAGAGTGTCACATGAGGGTAGATAGTTTTGTATTCATACACTCACATATATTCCATATGGAAAAGTTAGGATACCATTACTACAAGTTGGCACATGTATAAATCACAAGACACTACACTTCATGGGTAGAGCCTCATCTAATGGATCATTTACTAAGACAACCAAGACTTCCTCATTTAGTTCCCCCTCTATTATTTATTTTGTATTTGGCATAACATGATAGAGATCCAAGAGGGAGAGGAGGTGGATTGGCACCTATTGAGATACCAGCGATCAGGCCTCAATAGGCTAGACCATGGGCTAGTCAAGCATGATAGTAGGAGGTAGCAAGGCCTATTAAAGATTATATCATTTAAGTGGATACAAGGGAGGAGGGATATTTATAGGGACCATAATAGAGGTGTTATAAACCATCATAAGATCATCAGAGATGGATACACCATTGATGGAAGGAGACAGATGCACTAGCTATCATGTAAGGGGATCTTATAGAAATTTTAGGACATAGTTAGTTCATAAATAGGACAATAAGGAGACGATCATGGAGGGATCTAATGGTTACTATATATTTACATTGATTTAGAGGTAGATAATGGAGGATGTGCTTAGAAGGTGAGAAAATAATGAGATCATGGTCTGAGATATTGGCATTGGTTAGAAATGTGTTAATTTGATTTAGGTTTTTGATATACAACACTAGTTACATCATTGATTATGATAGATTGATTATTTTAGATGTGTGTGTGTGTGTGTGTGTGTGTGTGTGTGTGTGTGTGTGTGTGTGTGTGTGTGTGTGTGTGTGTGTGTGTGTGTGTGTGTGTGTCTGTGTGTATGTGTGTGTGTGTGTGTGATATAATGTACATTTGGTTCTTGGCTTTATCGATCCTGAAACAAAGGGGGTCAAATGGGGAACCCTAGTTATAGATACACATCATGACATTTTGGATGAGTTATTATCATCATTTAAACCTACCACATTGGATGATCCTATGGTTCCATCTACCCTAAATCAAGTGAGCTAGATTATATTGGTGGGAAAGGTCATGAGACAACTAAAAGTATGAGGTGATTAGTTACAACCTTTGAAATGAATTAGAACTAGAGAGGAACATGCCTGGTAGGCCTTATCATAGGATTGAACCATGCAAATGAAGACTATGATCTAGATAGATTAGGTATAGTTACAAGTGTCTAACCTTTAGGGACATGTTTTTGGCTTAAGGTCTTAGACTAACTATTTACAACACAAAATTTATAGGGGTTAATCATAAGCATCCATGTGTAGCGTAGATAGGCCACATGATAGACATGAGGTAGTATAATCTTAGAGATATAGATATTGTATTTTTTACTTTGTATTTTATAAAACACACACATACACACACACACACACACACACACACACACACACACACACACACACACACACACACACACACACACACACACACACACACACATTTATGTTGTTAGTTAATTGATATTGTGAGTTGTACTTGGATTTATATGTGGATGCATGGATATATTTCCTTTTTAGCACATGTATTTTGATTTTATTGTACATGTTATGGGTAATATGTGATGTATGTTTTCTTTTCTATAATTATGTTGTATACCTACATGGTAAAAAATAAAAAGGCAAAAATGATTTCAAAAAGTATAATTAATCAAAAAGAAAATGTAATACACACTATATCATTATGGTAAATGTGTAAAAATAAAAGATGAATAAATATAATAAATCAAAGGGGTAAAATAGGAAACAAAGTTTTTCAAACCATGTAAAATATTTTCTCAAAATTAAAAAATAAATAAAATCATACTATATCATGTTGGTAAGTATGAAAATTTCTAATAAAATGTAGGACACATGAAAACCAATGGTATAAAATCAAAAAAATTAAGTTAGTCAATCATAGTAAATCAAGATGGGAAGTATGAAAAAAAAATGTAAGTAGAAATCAAATTAGTCACACTAATTCAAGATGGCAATATTTTTTTAATAAAATGGTTGTAAACATATATGCAATAATAAAATAATAAGATAAAATTGAATGACTTAGGAAGTACTAATAAAACATACAAAATAAATATGGGATGTATGTCAATGACGTGTAACTCTTAATCAAACACTACTTATCACAAATTTGAAGCATGTAATTTCATTATGACTTGGTTATAGTATGAATTGGGTATTAGAATATTTTATGAGGAGTACCTAGCTCTATCTATGGTCTTACACTACCACTCAAAAAGGGAACACCAATGAGGTTGAAACAACTAAGGGAATTAAATATATATTTGTAATGTGGTACTTTGTGAATAGGGCTTGGTCCTATAAATGGTCGTACACTACAATTCATAAATGGAAACACCAATGACGTGAGTGGCAATAAGGAAATGTTTTATTATTATAATTTATGAGAATTTCATGGTCCTAACCATGGTTTTACACCCATAACATGAAAATATAAATTAGAATAGCCGGTTGGCCTAGGTTGACATTGTTAAATAAATGTCACAAAGGGTTTTAGCCTTATGTAAGGGATAAATAAAGTAGTGAATTGCTTACAAGAGTGTGTAATAGAGGAGTAAAAACTTAGGGAACTATATAAGAGGAGGTTATGTAAATATCAAATGGTGGTATAGGGGACAACAACTTTGTAAAGCACCAATGGTCTGCCCACCCATTTGTCGATGCACCCATTAAGGTGTGCACTTAGAGATATTAAGGCTTGTTGGCTTCCTAAAATAGAGAAAATATCAATAATTGATAAATTTTTAAAATATTATGTGTATACATTAATCACTAATGAAATAAACCATTCTTTATGCTAAAGTCTAACAATATTTAACACATCGGTATATTATGACATTTAGATTATATTTATTTAACTATTTTTTTTAAATTGACTCATATTATATTTGATTGTATTTAATTTTATATTTATTATGTGTTTTCAAAGGGATTTACATGTGATAGAGTTCTTATATGGTTGATATATGGAGATGATTATTGTGCTTAGTTTGGGTGATGTCAATTGGTATATTATTGATAGAGTTAGGCTTTGACATGTAACCCATTTAGAGTATATTATCTCACCTTGGTTGAGAGGTGGAACCATGATACATGTACATTTTGATTCCTAATGGGGAGAACACTATAAATTTAGAGGATGTATGGAAAATATTGATATTTCAATTGGTTGATGAGATGACCATAGTGTGGGCCATGGTAGGGTAGGGATATGTTCTTTCTACACATAGGTGCATTACTAGATGTGATTGAGGAAATGATTACATAACACTTGATTTCATAGTTCTTGGGGATATTGTTAGTTTTAAAGTTATATGATTGTAAATTTGTTTTAGTTTTTTAATCGCCTCATTTTTTATTGTGGATAGGGATGCTATATCCATTTCTTATCAAATTTAAGATTATTTGGGTGCCATTAATGAGAGGGGCACAATATATCCATGGGGTGTACCATGGTAATCCATTTATATGTATATATATGTAGGTTCAAATTGGAGGTCCATGTTTTAGATTAAGATAAAAACAAGTTTTGAAGGGACCCCAAAACCCTGAAACAAAGGGAAAAGGATGAAACAGTAACGCCCACAGGCAAAGCCTAAAACCTACTTCAAAGAAGTATCAAAATCAGGTTTTACATGGACCTAAAACCATCAAAAAAGAAAACTAAAGGACAGACCCCAGGTTTTATAGAGACCTGGAAACTCCATTGTAAGCATTGGAGGTCCATGTTGGAGTACTTGGTGAAATGACCATATTATATGCTTGTGGATATGAGCTATCAATGTTATTTATCTATTTTGAGGATATTATGCGGGTTGGTTCCATCATTATATTTTTTTAGAGTGGTGGGTTATTAAGATCCATCAAGGCTTGAGCATGATGGAGGATCATGTGATAATTAATATCCTCATACATAATTTCATAATATATAGGTTGTATCATGAGTATGGTAGGTTCCTAAGGATGCATCAAACTTGTATTATAAATGAGTTAGCACATGGATCCATGATTAGTTTCTTGGGCTTGTGGATATATCTCATTTTTAGAGGGTGACATGGTAGTTTTGAATCTAAAAATATGTATAAACAACATCATACTCATGGAATAGGAATACAATATCAACCCATCATCTAGGATATGGACCTAGGACAAGTGGTGCATATCTCATGTCATTTCTTGTAATCAATGTGTGCCATCCAATTTTAGATATAGAGATGGATGGCATGGCATTTAATGTATTATATACTTAGTGGTGGATAGTTTTAAGATAGACTATTATTTTTCTCACCTAAAATGTAATTTCATAATATATAGGTTGTATCATCGGTATGGTAGGTGCCTAAGGATGCATCAAACCTTTGTTATGTATAAGTTAACATGTGGATCCATGATTGGTTTCTTGGGATTATGGCTATTTTTCATTTTTAGAGCATGACATGGTAGTTTTGAATCCAAAAAGATGTATAACCAACCTTACACCCATGGAATAAGAATGCAATATCAACTCATCATCTAGGTTATGGACCTAGGACAAGTGGTGCATATTTGGTGTCATTTCTTTCAATTGATGTGTACCATCTAATTTTAGGTATAAAGAAGGATGTTGTTGAATTTAATGTATTATATACTTAGTGGTGGCTAGTTTCAAGATGGCCTATTATTTTTATTATTGTTTTATATCTAGTTAGTGTGCCTATAGTTATATTAGGAGATGGATGAGGTGTGGAAAATATAGGAGTAAGAAATGTTTCCCCTCAACTATCTCTAGTTGATGATATAGTTGTTTTTAAATTCTTCCATGAGCATCTATGTTTATGTGTAATTATTTTTTATTTTTTACTTCATACACATATATTTATAATATATTTATCATGTAGGTGATGAGTATTGGTCTATAACGGTAGACACATCATTTTGTAAGTCTACATGGGATATCCATTTTGACATAGTAGATGGTTTCTTGGGAGGGTACACCACATTGTGGGTGTGTATACATCCCTTTTTATCTTATTATCATTATTGCCTCTATTTTTTTATTATTTATTTGTGATTGAGATGATCTATAAGTAGAGTTATATAGATGAATAAAGACAATCCTTGAGATTTATCTATTATCCAGGTATATTACTATAAAGGTAGAGCACACATAGACTATGACAAGTATGGGATTTTTTTAGAGCACATGAGGCAATATAGATCTCGATAACACAAGTATAGAGGAGATAGTGGATCCTCTACTTTTATGGATATTAGATGTAGTGATAATGATGATTCATATGTAGTTTTGAATGTCTCCCCAATTATTTAATGACTCTCATTGTATTATAAACTTTGATCCATTATATATGATGATATATATTGACTTGTATCTACTAGGATTGAATTATTATTATTTCATATAGTTTTATTTTTTTGCATTCGATTTATTTAATTTGATATTATATGTTCCTAATATTTAATATATATTTTACTCTATATTAGATTAGATATATTCAATTAGATTATTCTATATTAATTTATATTATCATTTATATTGTACATTGATTCCCCATCAACTAGGTGGTAAGAAGTTATTATAATATTGTGAAACTAGTTGTTAATCCTTTTATTAAAAAAAATGAATAAATATGTTTTTTGTTATTGTATTATATTAATATTAAATTTAAATTTCCTTTGATCTGTATTATTTAGATTCACAACTAGTATAAATACTTGTGTGGAAGGAGATGTAATTATACCTTTATTATATTTTCCCTTTTCCTTCTCTAGGTTCTTTTATAGCTAGAGATATAATGACCATTGGTTTCACAGTGGGAACATCCTAGAATATATAAATCATAGTATAATTTTCACTATAGGAATATATTATTCTACAAACATCATCCATATAAGTATGATGAAACAAGGTTTCCTTTTCATGAACACCTTAGGAAATTTTGGTCTATATCAAATGATTAGTATACATAGATAGAGATGGGGATATTATTGACCAATTATCAACTTTACTAAAATTAATAGCCCTTTATCCACAAGTTGTGTAATATTTTCTCTTAGTGCATAACAATCATAATCTTGATATTAATTAATACAATGATAAATAATAACTGGTTATACCTTGATTATATTGATAAGGTGAGGAGGATGATAATAGTTATAGTAAAAGTGATAACATTTTTTTTAATCAAAAATTAGATTAATGAAATAATAAAAAATCAATTGTATATAAATTAATAAAATAAAAAATTTACTATAAATTTGTAGAAAACACAAAATAGAAGTTTACAACTATGATCCAAACATGCACATTTAAATTTTATAATAAACAATTAAAAAGGGATAGATAAAAATTTATCTTATTTATCTCACTTACCTGATATACACAGGATTAATATTTATGGTGATGATGTATAAAATATACTACATTCAATTCAATTTTGAATTTGATTCTTATTTATATTTTGGTCGATATCAATTATTGGTAGAAAGGATTGACAATTGATGTGGACTTATAGAATCCTAACTTTGTAGGTGAAATATATTTATTTATTATATGATACTTCATGTTATAATTAATTCCATTTTCTTCCTTATTAGTCCCTTCTACACACATACATGCACTTGAAATATAAAACCCTAGTTTCTTACACAAACACTCAAAACATCAAATGTAGGTGGCGGGGAATCACCTGAAAGGGATTGGGTTGGACTGACCTTGGTTAATCCCCATTGATTAAATAATCATAACACTACATTTTCAATAATATAAAAAGGTATCAAAATTGACTATAGTTCTCTTGATAGTGTGTATGTGTATAGTGGTGAATGTAAGACTAGATGTTGTTTATCATATTTTCTCTTGACACAATAATGAAAAATGTAATATGAAATTTTAATAATTCAAATGTATATCTAATGATTAAATAGAAGAAGAAAAAAAATTTATAGCTCTTGTAATTTGATAATGCTTATGCCAAATGTCTCCTAGAAATTATGTATATAAAGGAATCTTTTTGAACTTGAATTAAAGACCTAGTGGTAGGATAAAAGATACTCAAAAGCAAATAAAAATGACCAACTAAATGGATATAAACAAAAACATGTCCCAAGAAAGAGTTTTAAAGATCAAGGGTCAATATCGATGGTTGATCTTGGATATAATGGTTAGAACTGACCTAGAATAAGTATAGCCTTGAAATCATAAAAGGAGGGTTATAAATATTTTTTTAAAATCTCAAATCAAATGACATGGATCGAGAAAAGTGACCACAATGTCATATAAAAATGAAAATTAAACTAAAAAACCCAAAAAATACTTACCAATAAGTACTTAATTATTTGCTATAAACCCATATAAGTAAAGTGTCTAAAAGACTTGTAAGACAAGGCTTGTAAAAATACTAGAAAATTTTGAAAAAGATAACATAAACTTGTAATGATTATTACGATGTGGACTTGTCATTATTCATAGTGATACTTTGTGTTCATGCAAAAAGAGGACATATTTAATTAGATATATTATTATAAAAATGAAATAATATGGTATTACCATAAATGAAATATTGAAAATACTAATCAATGAAGAACTACATATGTATGTGTATAATGTGACATTGATCATGGAGTATGTTCTTTCCATGGAAAAATATAAATGCCAATGGTAAAGTATTAACCCATTCACTATGGATAAAAAAGAGGTAACTTTTATAATTTATTCATTTCCTAGCCAAGGAAACATATAATATTTCAAGTGACCAATGTGATAAGTAGCACCATTGAGGGAAACAAAACCTCAACTATGATTACTCAATTAGCCATGTTGTTGGATATATTGGTTATTATGTTGACCCATGGAACATTGAAGGTGATCAAGCCTAAATTTGAAGTTAACATATATATATAATATAGCCCATTATGGGATACAAAAACCTTAATTTTCATATTTCATAATTATAACCCCAAGATAGAAATAATGTGGAATCCACAATGGATTTATAAGTTATTATGTTTGAAGGAGTTGAATCTCCAATATGTATTATACACTTTAACTAAATAAACCATTTAGGATGAACTTTATATTTAATTTTCACTTATTTTTTATATGCATGATCAAAATAGAATAGATAACATCCATTCAACTATCATGGCATTAGATAACAAGTATTAATGAAAGTGGCATGAATTGATATCATCCCTCTCAAGTTTCAAAAAGTATAATGTGTGCATGAATTTCTAATGTTCACATTGGGTTATTTTAACTTATATGGCATGTTATGTATACATATGATAAATAGATAAAATTTAATTGTATGTATATGTAACATGTAACTATAAGTTAAATACATATGCATATCGTATTCCCCCAAAGATTATACTAATGTGTCAATATATGAACCCATTATGATACTTTTGAACCATTTTTAATGTTTAAAAATGTAATACATATCATATAAAATATAAAACATATAATGTGTGTACATATGTATATCATATGCCCCCATAATCTAAACCCATTTTTCATGCATTTCATTCATCTCTAATATCTAAAAAATTCTTATGCTAAACTGTGTTGTAATTAATATTCTAATATCTGAGTCATCATAGTTTTATATAAGTAGAATTATTTTATATCTACCCATGTACGCACCAATTTCAAGGAGAGAGATAATATTATCAAAATAATAATTCTAAAATATATAGTGATTCTAGACAAGTGCAATCAATTAGAATGGTTATAATATAAAGTGATAAATTTGAAGGTTTCATTGATGTAAATCACATTGGTCATAAAATATTATAGATGATAGTATGGTTCATAGTCACATTTGATTGAAAATATTATTTCTAAAGTAAATAACATTTAAATAAAAATATCACAATTTGTATTAATGTATAAAGAGTTGACAATTCTTTAAATCTGAATTTGGTAACTATTTTAAACTTTTAGAGCTTTATAAATGTAAATCCTAAGTTAGATTAAAGGGATGAGTTGTCTAAACAAGGTAAATAATATGAAATAATTAACCATTGATTTCTTATGGTTTATAACCTATTTTGAATTTTTTAAAAGTAGTAATAAATATATATAAATAAAGACTTATCTATAAAGTGACTGTCACAAAAGATCTAGGTTTTGAAAAATGGGTTCTGGATAGGTCTAAGTGTCATAAATAGGATCCTAGGGTCTAATTCATCACTTAAAAATAAGTCCCCACCTCAAAATTAATGCCATATTACTTTAGTGTCCTTAAAATGTCACTAGTGTCTTATTTTCAAGACTACTCTTATTTTTTGGGAGCACCTACACCTATGTTTTTGGGTTATGTTCTTATATACATGAAACTTGAAACTTTGCATTGTTCCTACAATATATGATTTAGTGTGTAAACCCTAATCCTACTTGAGAGTATGACATGAGATAAAAATGTGTGTTTGTTAGTAGGATATGATGGACATCCTTAACACCCCATTATGAAGAGATTTGCCTACATACTAATTCTCTAAAGAGGGATCAAGCCCTATGTATACCTTAAGAGGGGCACACATATTAAAATATTTTTTTTTGAGAGAGTTAGGAAAAGGGACACTAGCACTAAGTTGGGGATACTAACACCATGTGGATCTAGTGTCCTTAATGTGGCACTAGTGTCCAACTGGTAGATTTTTGGGCACATTGAGTTGGTATCTAGGAATGTTGTTCTAGGACTATGTTTTAGCTTACAAAAGGCGTTTATGGTCTTCACAATGGCTGAAAAAGTGTGATAAAGGATATAGTATAGGTTTAGTACTAATATAGGAATATGTTATATTAAACAAAACTCTTAGAATCTAAATACCACTTTTAGGTGATTATGATAGCCCCCCTTTATGTTATAAATGCATCAAAGTGAAATGATTGGTATAATAAAAAAAAAGTGTGCCTAGACTCACCCAAGAATTGAATCCCATATATTGGAGTCTAAGTATGTGAATATAGGTCTATGTATGGAAAACATGATCTAAATCAATGACCTGTAATGAAACATGCAAAAATAAGTCCTTACTTAATATATTATCAAAATTAAAAGATAATACTAAATAAAGTAACTAAGTAAAGAGATAGAAAAAGAGGAAATAAAGTAATATACCTCATTGGGTATGTGAACCAATGCATGAACCCAAAAATAATGTGTTTGTGTGTGGACACGCAAATGTGTGTGAGTGTAAATATTGATCAAATCCTTGAATAATTTGGACTAATCTAATATCTTGCTTAATCCTCATTTATGTGTGGCTCAATAAATTAATCTAGTTTTGACTTCATCATTTCCCACCCTTGCTTGGTGGATTATGATCTATGAATAGCTTGGATAAGACTATAAGTGTGTCTAACCCTCTCATGTGGGTGTCTTAACAACTCAAGTAGGGTATGAATCCATCATTTCCCACCTGTGTGAAGTAAATTCATTTAAAACTAAACTATGAAAAGTATTAAAAGTATCTAACTAGGTATATCTAACTTCGTATGTTGGCTTCATAACTAATTGGGTATATTAGGTGGCTCTGGGCCACTTAATAATACCAACAACTATAGATGGAGTAAGGCATAAAACTAGTGACAACTTGTAATATGATATCAAGTGAATATAATGTAGAGAATGACAAGGAGTTTTTAATTCCATCTGATCAACATACGTGTAACTAAGCATATAGAAACTATGTGTCATGCACATGCCCCTAATCTAATATCTGAGTATATTGATTCTAAATTGAGTATGTAATAATTGTATCTATGTATCTAAATTGAATCTGGGAGTGATGATGTTGTGCATGATGCCATAGAATCTAAGCAACTAGTATGAATCTGAGCTAAAATGGATGTATCTAAACAAAATAAGAACATAATTATTAAACATGTGAGATCATTTGTGTAAATATGTACTCTACTTGGTGTACTATTCTATCTAATCTAGACTACCCTTAAGTTGGGGCTACTATAAAATAACACTCTATAGTAGATAATAGTACCATGTGGAATTATTTTTGTAATTTGGGTGATCTTCACTACTTTTTGAGTTCTTATTTTTTCCTATGTTTGATTTTTGAAACTAAGCCTATGTACTAAAAATAATTTGTGAATAAAAATGTATAATCCTTATGTCTATGATAAACCCTTATGAATTCCCCCTCTTTTGAGGGTAGTTATGGAATTTGTGTAATAACTATCCTCAAAATAAGTAGCTCTACAAAATTTGTTAGCCAAAGCATATATATGATAACTCTATGATATTCAAATACAATGTGCAAACATAACATCAAAATGTAAAATTATTTGAGCATAAGTATGTCATGTAAGATGTATGTTTTAATCTAGCATTACATAAGGGTGTCAAGATAGATGTAATTAATGTGTATATCATCAAATATGAGTAGCTACCTAGGGGGATGGGGTATGATGTCCATCATGGTACCTAAGTAGGAAGGGTATATGCTTGAGGTCATTCATGGAATCAAAAAATACATATAACATACATGAGGCATTTAAGAGTAATCTAAGGGGACACAATTTAAGGTCCATGGGCACATGCCACTAAATATGAGAATGAAGACATATAAGAACATGTTCAAATGTCTACATATGCAAGAAATAAACAATTTTTAGCTTAGATCCACATAGAAGGACATGTTCAAATTTTCACATATATAAGTAGGAAATCACACACAAGTGACATGTGCACATTTCCAAGGAATACATTCATAGAGGTGGCATAGAACCAAATAATAATGGCATATTCAAATGCCTCAAAATGGAATAAACATAACAAGCAAATTCAAATATAAACTAGGAAATCTAGAAATGAAAGCATGTATAATTCTGTAGTGCAAATCTATGTAAACACTAGGATGTACATATAATGAGAATAACTAGTGATAGTCATCAAAAAACCTAAAAAATAATTAGCAATGATTTATATCAAGATAGATCAATGTGTAAATTGTAATGTATATAATAGAATGATAGAACCCTATAATAGTAATTGTATATGAGATACCCCCAAGTGGATGGATGATTATTTTAGTTGACCAGAGTCTTATATATAATCTACAATCACTCATCAAGAAGATGTGAAGTATATGTGTATGATGAAACTGACTATACTAATATAACTAGCATATATAATATATGTAAATTAGTATAAATGTAATCATAAAAATGCATATAATCTATAAATTTTTTATTTTTGATATTTTTGATATTTTTGTTTTGACATGTTTTATTATTTTTTATTTTTAAGAAATAAACTATGTACAAGTAAATAAAGATAAATTATGTACAAAGAGAGAGAGAGAGAGGGAAGTATGTACAAGAGTAAGAACCATACTAACTAATGAGTTTCATGGGAGACTCACTATCACCATGACATGTGTCAAATAACATAACTATGATCATGTATGATGTGTGAAAGGGTAACTTTGATCATATTATATGTTATGTTATATAATCTATGTCTGAATCTACTTGTGTAGTGATGTTTTGAAGCTGTGGCACTGAATGTGATTCCTCATGAGTTGTAGGGTTGTTATGAACCCATATTTTAAAAGAATAATTTTTAGGTGATGTAAGTGCCCTATGTTGAGAATCCCTAGAACCCAATGAAATTGATCTCAACATTAATTGAGTAGGATAAGGTCCCATAGAGTCTATGACATATTGTTGACACATGGGTCTCTCTAATAATAATTTTTGTGGGAGATTATACATGTGTTGATAAAATAGGAGTAGACCTAGCCTAAATTAATGTATATATTGAATTTTTTGATGTATGCATAAGTTCTATACTCTTAGTTGTAATTGATAACTATGTAATATCTGATAATGGTGATGGAACTGTAACTAGTATCTATGCTAAAATTATGATTAGAAGGTACACTGGAACTACCTATGGGATGGGTAGAGGATACTCATATGGGACATCCTCAGCATTAACCACCTAATTTTTATGTATATACTTTAAGAAATGGTTTAATATAGATGGGATGGATCATATTTTATATAACCATGGACTTCTTAATAATATATCGAATACACCTACACTATGTACTACTAAGGATCAAGTTGCTATGTGTGTTAGTCCAACCTATAATAGAAGCATAATTTCCCTAATGGAGCTCTAAATGTGGTGACTAATGATTATATCTATGGTAAATATATCTCGTTCTATGTAACCCAAGTTATATTGGAATGCCATAGTTCACATGATTATGTTTTACTTGTTATCAACCATAACACTATGGATGGGATTGTGGTCTATGTATACTTGTATGAAGAGTGCATGTAGATCTATGTCATCATCCATAATATCCTACTCCAAAAATGTGATAATTTGTCTAGCTAGAATTATAGTATGGTACATGTCATTAATGTTATGCAATGGATGTGTCTCCTCTATAATTGTATGATACGAATCTGGTTGCAGATGTGCCTAGTATGTATAGTGAACACCTAATGTTTCCATACCTCATTTGTCGTATGTTTTGGTAAAGGATATAAAAATGTATTTAGTGTTTTATCCTCTATTTTCTATGGTTTTAGTGTCTCTATGGGTGTTCCCACATCAATAAAATTAGCTTCAATGAGATCTTGTGTCTTGTACTTTAAATTGATGATTTTTTTTGTTGTGTGGCTTGGTGCCCTATGATACTCATAAAATTAATTTGAGTCATATTTATTTTGAAGAGGTTGTGTCATATCAACCTATTTAATGGGAAGGAGAGATAGGACATTTCATACTAAGTATAGTTGTAGAACCTATACTGGTGACTCTAAGAGATTATTGAAGATTCTACATTAAGAAGAGGATAAACCAATTTGGGAGATGGCTTATAAGTTGTGTTGACTATAGAATTTTGATCACTTTTGTTTTTTATGGACCTTACCATATATGCAAGTTTGTTTAAACTCTTAATAGTTGAATTTGATCCATTTATATACTTGATTTTTCCCATTGATAAGATCTTAACCTCTCTTTCCTTGACTATGTGGCAAAAATCAATAAATGTAGGAACTTTATTAAACAAGATAACTTTGTGTAATGTTGGTAGGAAAATTTGTTTAAATATGTCCTAAATATATTTGTCTACCATTGGGCTAGTCAATTTGGATAAAATTGTCTTGTATCATAAGTCATAATTTTTAAAATGCTAATTTTACTTTTGATTTTATTATGCCACTTGTACATATGATATCTTATCACTAATTTTGATAGAGGAGCGTGACAGAAACATGTTAGATAAATGATTAAATACTGTGATACATTGATTTCGTAAATCATAGAACCATTGTAAGTCATAATCCTTGAGACTACATGGAAATAAATTCATAATAAGCCAATCATTGGACACATAGTCCAAGTATTTTTTATGAAAAACTCTAAGATGATGCTCTAGGTCACCCTTTCCATCATATAATGTAAGCTTAGGTGCCACAAAACTGAATGGCAGGGGAGTTCCTACTATGTGATGTTTCAAAGGTGTATATAATATATTTTTGGAATCCAAGGTATGTCATGGCCTAGTGGCTCCCTTATTGAGATGTAACACATTAGATTATAGAGTATAAATCTCATGCATAAGGGGTTGTACATCTAAAGTGGAACAACTAGACACAAGAGGTATAGCTATCACTAATGGCTATTGAGTTACAATCTAAGATTGTGCTACATGAGTTGGACCTATTGGAGGTGTAACAATATTATTAACTAGGGAGTTGAATATTGACCATTGCTTGCTTTATTCTCTATTTAAAATATCAATTATAGGATCTATGCATGATAAAGGGTCTGTTCATAAATTCTATCTTTGAAGCCCTAGAATACCTCATCTTTGATCATAATTATCTCATTATTTTTAAGTGGAGCGAAAGTGTTGTAATTATTAATGTGTACTTGATCTTGACCCTAGTTGTATTTTTCATCTTTGGATTCATTATCATTGAAATCCACATAATTAGGGTGATAAGCATGCATATATAGAATTATGATAGGTTCCTTTTCCATGTTATAGGCTTGGGTAGTAAGAATTTGGATATGCTCTATAAGATTACCACCTAATCTAACACTTCTTCTTAATGGAAGAGAGAGAGAGAGAGAGAGGAGAGAGAGAGAGAGAGAGAGAGAGAGAGAGAGAGAGAGAGAGAGAGAGAGAGAGAGAGAGAGAGAGAGAGAGAGAGAGAGAGAGATGTCGTATAGTAAAAAATTGGAATAAAAATACTAAAATAGAATATATGAATTTTGAAAAATTGATAGAAGCTAATAAAATTAGGAAAATAAATGATACGTACCCTAAGAGAATCTATAGTTATGGTTTTTTTGAATCTAGGGTTACTTTGTAAAAATTCAAATTACATGTAAATAAATTTAAACCCTATTATATAATTTATTTAATTATCTAGGTTGTCTAAAAAATAAAAAAAAAAGAACTATGCAACCCTAATTTAAATTTAGATTAATGCAAATGAGGGTTTGAAGCAATATTCAAAGTAATTTAGATACACCAAAAGTTTTAACCTTTTAGATCTTTACAAATGTAAATCCCAAGTTAGATTAAAGGGATGAGTTGTCTAAATTAGTTAAATAATATAAAATAATTAACCACTGATTTATTATTACTTTTGACTTATTTTGACTTTTTATAATAGTAATAAATATGCATAAATAGAGACTTATCTAGAAAGTGACTGTTACAGAAGATCTAGGTTTTGAATAGGTCTAAGTGTCATCAATAAGGTCCTAGGGTTTGAATCATCACAAGATAGTAGTGCCCACCTAGTCATTAGTACTATGCTGATCTAGTGTCCTCAAAATGGTGCTAGTGTCCTCCTTGTAGGATTGTTATTATTTTATAGGAGCACCTGCACCTATGTTTCTAGGTTCTATTCCTACGTGCACAAAATTTGGAACTTTGTATTGTGCCTAGAATATTTGATTTATTATGTAAAACCTACTCATCCTTATAAGTATGGCATGAGATAAAAATGTTTGTTCATTAGTAAGATAGATTAGACATCCTCAATACCCACTATGAAGAGAGTTCCTTACATACCAATACTCTGAGGAGGGATCAAGCCTGATATAGTTCTCTCATCTAGGTTTTGGTGAAAGGGAAAGTGAATGATAGAATGAGATTGGTTTTGAATGCCTTGAGTGTGCTTGAGATTTTAAATCTTTGAAATATAGGTTTAGGGAAGTTCTATATGGTAGTATGACAAAGTAGGGTAGAATAAAGATAAAATACTTTTATTTTGCTCAAATTGTTTCTTATTTGAATAGGATTTTTGCATCTATTTTCCATCTAGTGGATAGAGGTCAAATAGTATTATATTTATAGAGATATGTAACTTGTGTAGATAATAATATGTAATTAAGCCTACCTTAAGAGGGTCACATATTTGAAAATATATACATTTAGGAGAGTTAGTTTAAAGGACACTACCACCAAGTTGGGGGCACTAGTGTCATGTGGCTCTAGTATCCTTAATGTGGTGCTAGTGTCTATATGGAAGATTACTTGGGACACTAGGTTGGCATCTAGGAATGTTATTTTGGTACTTTGTTTTAGTTAAAATAAGGTGTCTATGGTCTGTACAATGGCTAAAAAAGTGTGATAAAGGCTCTAGGATAGGCCTAAGGCTAAACTAGGAATAAGCTATCTCAAGCAACACTCTTAGCATCCAAATACCACTTTTAAGTGATTTTAATAACCAAGTAATGCTATGATGTGGGATAAAATGTCATGTGTGTCTAAAATGAATTGAAAAGATTCTTTATTAATAAATTATACTCAAAATACCACTTACAAAAGTTTACAATCAATAAATGAATCAACTACATAATAGGCATAGTAAATACTATTTTAAAAAGTTAAATCATATAAATAATAATTTAGTTATCATTATTACATTATGTGAATTGATTTATAAAGTTAAAAGATGCCTAACTGATGATATGCATTACCGATTAAATTTGATCATTTGTGGAATTCATTACATAAATAGATTATATATGAGCTTGTATTCATTAAATTTAAACTTATTTTTTTAAAAATTATATGATTTTTAGTATATTTTAAGGACTTATTGGTTTTTTCTAGATTTTAATTTTTGGCAATTTGAAGGTAAATAAAATTAGAGTCAACACTATTAACCTATTGGGTTAGTGTCATTGGGTTTTCAATGTTATTATCATGAATATGATGGAAATGTATAAAATGCATTGATATTGTCCAAATATCCTGACCATTTGGGTTAGTTTCATATTTTTAACCATTTATGATTATTTTGAATATATGCATATGTATTGCAAATTTATTTTGATCCACATTTTATATTATTTATTCATGTGTATTTATTTAAAATATGGTTTGCATGCATAAGAGTTATGAGGTGGATGAGACATGAATACATTATTGTAGCTTAGTTTAGATGATGTATATTTATAGGTATTCTAG